>CM067316.1:57776784-58344226 GCA_034231615.1 Meghimatium bilineatum
GCCAAATAAGAGACAAGCCTTCTCATTTTTACATCGGCTTTCTTCTATAACAAAGTTGCTCGTGTTGATGGGGAACGAATTGGAAGATATAATACTAAAAGCACCTGACATAATGAATGACCTTTCGCAATAATTTCACACTATATAATCTAGAGTGTTATTGATTCTTGAATAGAGAGTAGCATCATGGAACACGGGTCATTCCCATAAGTGCTCCGCTCTCCGTTCCAGCAGTCATCCAAGAGTATGGTGACCCAAAGTGTCAGTCGGATCTGAGTATGTGATCTTGGGATCTTTCCAGAGAAGACATACTTTCTCCCCCACGGGTGGCCTTCTCCACTTCCGTCATTCTTTGTATGTGCACGTTACCACCTCCAAAATCGTCATCTTCACTCTGTCATAAATCAATAGCTTCTCTTATTAGGTTGGTCTTATATATTCTCAGTACTGTGTCATCAACCACATCATTACCCGCCAATGAGTCTGCTCTTTCGGTGCCTCCGAACCCTCCATGACTAGAGTAGTGAATTCATGTATTACTTTGGACAAGAATTGTGCTATAATATAATTTCGCCTCAGATCATAATAGCGCATTAAGATAAAAGCCAATAGTCCCTGATATAACCAAAATAGACTAGGGTCTTAGGTTGAATAGGCGTGATACGGTAGGTGGAGACTTAATACCCATAATTAACAAACTACAAATATTAACACTGTGAACTGTCATATATGATATAAGTGACAACTAAGGAGAACTGTGAATGTAGCATTCATAGTAGGTAGTTGACCTAAAATGCTGAAGTTTGAGTCGGACAGCGTGGAAACTAGACATTCATGCGCCCTGAATAAATGATTGACTCTAGCACCCTCTTGCAGAGCTAAGTTTAGTTGTGGTGTCCCTGAAGATTACTTTGGCGCTTTCAACCTCGGCGACATCACCAATTGGCACCTGTCTAGTTTCGCAGCTGGTGTCGAGATGAAAGGTGCTATTCAAGGATGAAGTTGATTGTTCCACAATGACAAAAATTGGTCATAATGACACAACAATCATGCCGAATTCAGATGATACGGAAAAGGTGCAAGTATCGCAGATAAGGTTCACCACGAAACAAAACATTCCATTATCCGGACTAAATGCTACAGGAGCAGTCGCAGGGGTCACCAGGCTCGATAGATCACGAAATGAAGATATCAGGGAAAGAATAGGTATAACACCTTGCACAGAATACATAGAAAGGCAGCAGATCAAGTAATTTGGCCACATTTTAAGAATTCACCACGACAAATTGTCCATACATGCATATAACCAAATAAGATCAGGGTACAAAACCAGAGGAAGACCACAGAAAAGATGGATAGAAAACATCAGGGACATCCTGAACAAACACGGTCATAGCCCAGCCGAGGCCACACATCTGGCTTTAGAACGCAAGCTCGACCTCCAATCATCCCTACGCTTAACGGCATGAGTGGATAACAAACTACCCGGGGAAATACAATGAGTACGAGTTTAAGTACGAATGTAGAAGAAGAGGATGCAACCAATGTCTAGAAGACTTTCTGTCACATCTCGCGGTTGTACGGTGAAGCATGCTGGAGTTCAAACCCAAACATTGTGACATATTAATGAGATTTAACTGAAGCCATGCTGACTAGAAAACATTTATATCGATTTTTCAGGGTCATTAAGTTTAGGGTGAAAAATAATCCGTACACCGGCAACAATGATGAACAGTCTGCTAGGTTTGGTGTTGACCTGCCAATATCGACCATAATTTAGAACAAAATTTGATTACTGCAATTGAGTGTAGGTATGAAAAAAAGACACTGGGTTATTACTTTGCTACGTTCAATTATAAATATTAGAAACGTTTAGCTAATTGATTATTGATTTTATACCCTCCTCAAAACATGGAGCAGAGTGGGAGAATTTGCAAACACAACTACGCAATGTTTTCAGTATAGGGCCTAGATCAGTCTTGGCATTGCGGGTTAGCTGCAGAACATCTTGGTTGTGGAGGACTTGAAGTTCAGGACTTGACAGATAAAATACGTCTGAGGGAGATAAGGTAGCTTAAACAGATGAATCTGTTTTTTAGATTGTGTGAAGTTCATTGACGTTCACGGAACAGGTTGAACAGGGCATTGTAAGGGAAGACAGCGGGATCTTTGCTCCGGCCACAATTAGGATGACCATGGAGATAATTAGATAGATAGATAGATATATGATACATGGCTGTAACCAGGGCAAATTTATGGTTAAAATCTGAAGCCCACACTAATGTATGCTTTCTCAGTAACTCAATGAGCATGCTAAGAAAGATTGCAGTCAGTGTTGAGTCGGTGAAGGTCTAACCTGACAAGAATCAGCTTCATATCTGTGTCTGGATATGCTAGTGTCCGAGGAAATGAACGTTCAGACAGGTTTGCTGGTACGGCGATGGGACCGGACAAGAAATGAACCGAACCGATGTTCTAAACGCTCTTAGGGAGATATGACAAGTGACCGATGTAACAAATGCTTGTGAATCTTCAATCTTAATCAGACTGCATGAATAGGTAAATAGAGCTATGACTAAACAAGAACTATATGCAGGTAACCAGAGGAAACTACAGTATCAATAGTAGTATCATTAGTAGTATCAATAGTAGTACCATTAGTAGTATCATTAGTAGTATCAATAGTAGTATCATTAGTAGTATCAATAGTAGTATCAATAGTAGTATCATTAGTAGTATCATTAGTAGTATCATTAGTAGTATCATTAGTAGTATCAATAGTAGTATCATTAGTAGTATCATTAGTAGTATCATTAGTAGTATCAATAGTAGTATCATTAGTAGTATCATTAGTAGTATCAATAGTAGTATCATTAGTAGTATCATTAGTAGTATCATTAGTAGTATCAATAGTAGTATCATTAGTAGTATCATTAGTAGTATCATTAGTAGTATCAATAGTAGTATCATTAGTAGTATCAATAGTAGTATCATTAGTAGTATCATTAGTAGTATCAATAGTAGTATCAATACAGTGTGGTTAACTAACGCAGAGTTGATGTTGACAATCGCTATGCGCTGAGGAATATATTGAGGACACGGCCGCATATATTGAGGACACGGCCGCATATATTGAGGACACGGCCGCATATATTGAGGACACGGCCGCATATATTGAGGACACGGCCGCATATATTGAGGACACGGTCGCATATACTGAGGACACGGCCGCATATATTGAGGACACGGTCGCATATACTGAGGACACGGCCGCATATATTGAGGACACGGCCGCATATATTGAGGACACGGCCGCATATATTGAGGACACGGCCATATATATTATTACCATAAGAAAGGGGTTTAATCTAAATAAATATTTGATCATTTGTCCGTTTTTGTGTGTAAATTTCACTATTAGGCAGGGAATTTGTAGACCTTTTTGTGAACAATCGCTAAGGGATGGGTTTTAAAAAAAAACAACGTTTTTTTGGTTAACTTCGCTGTACTAATAATCATGTTCAGATTTGCTGGGCGAGGGGGGGGGGGGAGGGGGTTAACGCCCCAATGTCCCCTTCATTTCTCTAAAGGTCTGGTTGAGGGGTTGGGGATGAGATCCTAATACTTATGGACAGATGTACAGTTAGGATCATCTCTCGACTGTTTATCTTCTGTATAGTTATAATAATATGTAAAACAATTTTGGTATGTGATAAGACATACTGTATGGGATATGTTTTATTATGAGTTTATTCTGAAACTCCTGCTCGCTAGCATGATATAGTCTGGGGAATGAAGTGTAATATGTCATAGTTTACAGCTTTGCAGCGATATCCGCTGTTTTTATCTAACTTATCTGACATTGGCAACTTATGGTTGTTTTGGTCACCTATAGATGATCTATAGAGTGGAGCAGACAACTCTACCCCAAACCTCCTTAATTGTCTCTTATGGTAAAAATTGAAGGTCACAATTTTGCGTTTATTTGCTTCCCTTTCGGGCTCTGTAGCACTCTGGAGAAATAATGGTTAGAATGCATTTTAACTTTCAAATAAAAAACCAAAAACAATAAATACTGCATTTTTACAGTTATGGAGTCACTGGGATGTTGCAAGTGACTTCAGTAATAAAGGCTGCACACACCTTCCTGTCGTCACGTTATTTCAGGGTGTTGTTTGTTTTTTTAATTTATCCGACAGAAAAAAAATCCAGGCTTCATTAGGAGACACATCCTGGACCAACGCCATAACCTCTAGACCATGCGCCAAACTTCCAGAAAAAACACGAAATCAACGTTTCGACAAACAGATCTACATGTAGACTAAGCCATGACACACTCACTAATCTTTGCTGATCCGACGTATCAGATTTATTTCCTTGACTAGCTTTTTCATTTTTAAAAGTGATCAATAAAAAAAACAACGATTAACAAAATCAACCAAGAGCTGTGACGGTCATAGTTCAACTCACAGGTCTTATTTATTTAAAGTTAGTCATCGACCAGCTATCCTTTCCAGACATCACTCGTTCTCATTATCTGCGACATTTGAGGTTCTCAAACGATTAAGGTGACTATGGTAATGGTTTTGCACTTGTTTGACTGCTCTCTTTACATGTTTTCCAAGAGGGAAGATATTGAAACTATTTCGAGATATTGTGTGATAATATTTGTTATTCTTCAATCGACAAGGCGTATGCTTTGTCTGAGACGAGCTCGCGATATACAGAATCTGTGTTGATATTTCGATTATGTAACAAAGTACAATATGATGAAGTACGATAAGCCAGTTTGGTTAAGTTAGATCTTTTATACAAAGTCTGTGTTGATATTTCGGTTATGTAACAAAGTACAATATGATGAAGTACGATAAACCAGTTTGGTTAAGTTAGATCTTTTATACAAAGTCTGTGTTGATATTTCGGTTATGTAACAAAGTATTTCATATGATGAAGTACGATAGGCCAGTTTGGTTACGTCAGATCTTTTAACCGTCACAAAATATTGAAGGTCGCTTTTCTGATAATTCAATCATCACGACCTCACATGAAGCATGCAAATGACGTGCCTAGACTACAAGGAAGAGAACGTATTATCCTTATACACTCGTATTATGAAGCAAAAATGTTCTAAAGCTGTACATTGAAAACAAAATTATCTATTCGCTAAACCCTTTGTTGCATTTCAGCGTCAGGGGTAGAAGAGTTTTCTGGAGACGGCCCCCATTTTAGATGTTTTAACGTTGATATTTGTCTCCGGAAATCCTCCATTTTACTACGAGAACTTTTGAGTTCTCACTGTCAGATTGATAATCCTATCGCGGTGTAGTATCAGAAAGATCTCACCTGGCTACGCTGTGATCTCTAATCAACACATACATTAATGAGTTCACCTGTTCCAGATGAAGAATCCAGAAACACCGAACTGCACTTCCATTTGTGACGAGTAAGAATCAACACAGCTCTCGTCTCGCGCCATTTTTACCGGAAACAGAATAATGTTACAGTGAAAGTATTCATAACTTTTAAAAAATAAACTTGCATGGTGTGGACATGTACGCCAATACAGTTCCTTCCTTGTCAAAACCATACTGCAGAGAACAGTCAAAGTTGAAACAAATCAGAGGTGAAAGAAAATCATGGACAGACAACAGTCAAGATTTTTCCTCACTCGTCGCATTATTGAAGATAGAAATTCTGGAGGACTCTACGTGTTGATGCATCCAATGGGGTACCCTTACCATCCTGACTGACCTCTGGTGGACTGCGTGTTGATGCATCAATTTTTAGCAATTCTTGACATCTGCCTCAAGAATGCAGAACCCCCCCCTTTCACACTGCTTAATTATGACAAACTGTCTTGTAATCAACACCCCCCCACCAAAAAAAAAACTTATCTAAAAATTTAATACCCTCTTTTCTCCATATTCTTGTTGATTCAGCCTTTGCCAGATTTTATTGCCTATTATTGCCAGAGGGTGTTTTTCTCGCCTCCACGTTTGTATAGGGGTGGGGAACTGGCCTCTGTCTGCTATATAACCAGGCACCTCGGTTTCATGCTTCCTATTTCACGCCGACAAATTTTCGAGATAAGTATTTTAAAATTAAATTTATTTTATTTTATTTTACTTGCATTATATCTTATCTATTTTCACAACTTCAGTGCACTTTTCCCTCCTTACTTGCCACTATCTTCCCCTTACACCTTATTCTTCACCGTCATGCTGCCATATCTTTGCTTCCTCCGTCGTCCATTCGCTATTGTCCTTCTCCCCTTTCCTTTCCTTAATATCACAACCATGTGCGTTTCTATGTAAGATCTACTGTGTTCTTTGTCCTGATGAAGGCTTCTTAATCGATACGTCATCTATCACTGTTTCTCGTTGTTATGTTGTTTTATGACTTATTTTTCTAACACGTATTTCTTTTTTATCTTCATTTTGATATTTGCCCTGTGTTTACCCCAGCCACCCATTTCCTGTTTAGGGTTGTTACCCGACACAGGAATGTTTATCCCCGGACTTGATGACTAAGTGAGCAGTTGTTGGTAGAGTTCTCCCGAGCCGCTACTATAATAATAAATATAATGTCTGAATACTGCCTGTGACCTTTCCATCATCCTTGTTCGTAGTTTCAACATGTTGATGTGTATATATACATACATATGCATTAATGTGTACGGTGACTTTTCTCAAGGGGGACTAGGTTATTTTATTCTAGGTATTGTGTTGATAGTGCAATATTTTACTATGACACCATGATGACCAACTGACAGGAATTACAGCATCCATTATTTTATAAAGCCTGTGTAACAAAATGTAATATATATACACACGACCACACACACACACACGACCACACACACACACACACACACACACACACACACACACACACACACACACACACACACACACACACACACTCACACACACACACACACACACACACACACACACACACATATTCTCTTGTAGCAAGAGAATGGTGATTTCCAGCAGTATGTAGTCCAGTTAATGAAAATGCATTGTGTCGCAATTTTATTTTGCGCCAATGACCCCGTACATCCAACTTCTGCAGCATTGAATGGACAGATAGGTAGATACATAGATATATAGATAGATCATGCCGAAATCGGATGTGCTAGGCCTACAAGGCGCATAACGGTGGCACAACGTAATCACGCTCCCGGCGGAAATCGCACGGACACCCGTGATGGTTACAATGGAGCGAAAGCAAAATAAACAAACAGATAGATAGATAGATAGATAGATAGATAGATAGATAGATAGATAGATGGATGGATGGATGGATGGATGGATGGATGGATGGATGGATGGATGGATGGATGGATGGATGGATGGATGGATGGATAGATATATAGATAGTTGGATGGATGAATAAATTTGAACGTTCTGGACTTTCAATACTAAAAGTGATAGAGGTTTGCTGTAAGACATCCAGTCGGGGATTTGAATCTGGTCAGGGAAGAATACTAAAATGTTAAGCAGCCATCTTTTAGCTGTCCTGTGTATGCGAGCAAGCTCCAGAGGACCAATCCCCATTAAAGGATTTCACACATGAAATAAGAGCTTGATAGCTCATAATGCATGGCGATAGAAACAAACGAACCAGCAAACAAACAAATACATCTTTCCCAAACGGACAGTAGCTCATTTGTTTGAGTTTCTGATTAGCTGAAATCTTCCAAGACATTCACGTCGGATTGTAGATCTACGTTTCGAATAAATAGAACTTTTGTCTTCCCCTCCCACGTTGCGCAAAGGCTTATCGGGAAAATCATGTAAACGGCGTTGAAATATTTCTATGAAAATCTGATGTTAACGTCGTTCTCTCTCTCTCTTTCTCTCTCTCTCTCTCTCTCTCTTCTCCCCCCCCCCAGGACACATCCGAAACGTGACCTTCGACGGTGCTATAAGACCTCTGTACATAATTAAGTAGGACTTCATTGGTTTCGTTTTTTCCATTATTGTCGTTGTTTTAGTTCATCACTATGTATATACTAGGAATCGAGTGCCAAAAATAGCAAGGCCGACCACCTAAATTCAAGGAAATAATCAAAATAGGTATTTCAGGTCATGTTTACGTTTTCTGTACACGTCTTCTTCTGCGTTCGTTCTCAAACTCCTGCAGTTAGCAGTATGTAGTCAGGAGAATGGAATGCATTGTGTCATGATTTACAGCATTGCTGTGATATCTGTGCCTTTCGACCGGCCACATCCGACTTCAGCATGGCTTTTGGGTCACTGACCCTATATGGGATGGGACAGCCAACTTCATCCCATAACCTCCTTAGTAGCCTTTTACGACATGCGTGGAAGGTAAACAGTGTTGCTATTCTTTGCTCGTCTTTCGGGCCCCGGCAACACATGGGCGTACACGTCTTCTATACTGGAGAAGAGTCATGTTCGATGCTACTGACATTCAGATCTACAGGGGAAAAAAATACAGATTGCAAAGAATAGATCTTTGATAACATTTTATAAAGACGCCCAGTCAACTTAAGATGTGCACTTAAACTTACTCAGGGAAAGTAAAAGCGGCGACAGGGTGTTGACCATATTATACCTAGGTATGCTGTATATCAGAGGTTATCAACCTGGTGCTAGCTAGCACCTTCGTTCTCTTGTAAGGTCATATGCTCGTACATGCAAGTTAAATGTGCTCACGAGGTTAAGGATTACATTTAGGCGTTGATCACCGTCTGAAAAGTTTGAGAACCCTGTAGTAGAACAATGACAAATGCATACTGACTACTGCATTCCCGATAATGGATAATAATAGCAGAAAATCTTAAATCCTACAGGTGAAACTAGGAAACTTGGTGATTAAGTTATGCTAATCACTAGAAACACACATGATACTACATGAAATCAACGTTTCGACCACAAAACCTTTACCAAGAACACATTTACAATATAGCAATATGAGAAGTAAAAACATCATAAATATGATTTACCTCTGTCATATCAACGTGGGCAGTGTCGTTATTTCACGGCAAATTGTTATGCTAAAAAATGGTTCAAAAGACGTAGAGGATTGACATCACTGTACTCGGGTTTCCATATGTACTCCGTCACTCACAACGAACTCTCAACTACTCATAGCACGTAACTCCGTAGGTTCAAGTGATAATCCACAGGGATCTCCAAAAAAAAATCAACCTTGTAAACAAGACGACACGAGTGGGTTCGAACCCATGACTTCCTGAACACAAGGCGAACAGTGTAATCACTACGCAAGGGGAATGTATTCGTGATAAAGACCCTTTGGTTGAAATATCGATTTGCGTGTTTTATTATGCCATATTCCTCAAAATGCTTCAAATGTATGGATAATTGAACTTTTAACACATACTGACACATACTGATTTGAATGAAGCAAATGTTATAATTCTGTACAACGCACTTTTTGAAGAATATTTATAATTTTGTTGAAAGTGATGGACAATAAACATTGTGAAAAAAACCGCACAGACAAAAAATGTCGATGCCACAAGCATGGCAAGTTCGGCGAAGTCTGGACGTATGGTTACCCAAACCGCCAGTGAAGGAACAACTTCTGGACAAATATTTACTGATGGTATTAAACGAATCATAATTAATTAAGTTATAGCTAGTTTGGGATAGACCAGAATCGTTGCACTGCCCATAGTTGCTCCTCACTGATGTCCAGTGCATTCTTCCACACACGATAACTTACTACTCTAGTTCTATGTCGTCTGACAATTTGTCTCTTGTTATGTATCTGTTTGTTTGTTTGTTTTTCGTTCGCCCCATTGTAACCATCACGGATATCCGTGCGATTTCCGCCGGGAGCGTGATTACGTTGTGCCACCGTTATGCGCCTTTTAGGCCTAGCACATCCGATTTCGGCATGCCTTGACAATTCGGGTGGGCTACCCTTAGCCTGTGACAGCCTCTATATCTGTCTCCAGGCACGCGTAGTGGAGACTCTTCGCCAAGACGATTTTTTGCTCTCTTCTGACTCGAACGAGGTGTCCCACTGTCTATGAACTTGCCTCGTGTAATTGGACGTGCTGTGCCTGTGCCCATTGGGTACTGAACCGTTTCTCATCCGTGAGCCTGGTTCCTTAAGGGGAAGAACTCAACAGAGGAGTTGGACCCTGGCTCTTTCGCCCTCTTAGCCGAGGTGTCATTCACCGACATCGTGTACCCCTTGTCCAAGTTCGAGTCTCACACCACGCGTTTGAGAGCAAGGCGTTCTCGAGCTGAGCGTCCTTGTCCCAATAGCGCCTGAGCCCATCAGGTACTGAACCCTTTCTCTCTTCAAGTGTATTTCCGGTGTAGGAAAACCTGACAGTAGAGTTGGGCCAGGGCTAAATCGTTGTCCCTTTTGTGCCTGAGCGCATCGAGTACGGAACCCTTTCTCTTCGCGAGCATATTTCCTGTTTAGGAAGGCTCGACATTAGAGTTGGGTTAGGTCTTCTTGCTTTACCAAACGCCAATTGATGGGTCTGGGTCTCTGCCTGTAAGGAACACAGGTAACTAGAAGCTCGTCTCGAGCTGACGGAGCTTGTAGTTCCCCTTTCCTAGGGACTTTTCACTTTCTATTTGCAGTTCGCGCTGCCCTCTAGCGCTGTTCTGCCATTTCATTGTACTCGGTATGAAATCTATTTGTCTCTCGCCATGCATCTATCTTTACGTGCATTTTACATTGGCCGCCCCTCCAATGTTCGGACTGGACTGACTTGCTTCACTGTATGTCGACAGTGTCGCTATATGTGGTGATGCTGGTGGTGTCGGAGATATTGTCTGTCTCTTGTGCAGTCAAATCTCTTTCCATCTGCTACCTCCACATTCTCGGACACGATCCCCAAATGATTTGGCCAGAATCAGCTCGAGCTGCTGTATTTCTGTTTCCAGGGTGCACCGCGTGGAGGTACATTTGGGATCTTGGTTATCTGCTAACCCTGGGTCCGCCTAGAGCAATGCGTTCCCTTTGCACCCCGTTATGTACGAGTATCTAATTTCTGATCTCATTGCCCAAGTTCTGCAGTATTGATCTAGATAAGACGCGTACATATGAAGCTTTAGACCACTGGTTTCTCCGCCGAAGACGGATGTGTCCGGCCATTGGCGCAAATAAAACGGCGACACAACGAATTTCCATTCTCTGGACTGCATCCTGCTGGAGATCTAGTATTACTGCTACAGGAGAGATCAAGCAGGAGTTTAAGAATGAACGCTGAAGAAGAAGAAGACCACTGGTTTCAAATTTAGACCATTTTTCAAATGCCCTATCCCACACTATGTACTCCTTAGGGTCACCTCTTCCAGTCAATCTATATTACTCTTGCCAATGTGATCGTCCATATCCTTGCTGTTTGTTTTCTGTTGTATGGTTTAAATTTGATTCAATTTTTACCTTGATAAAGACTTTTTTCAGTGTTTTCTACGAGCGATATTACTTACGCAGAATCCTAGGAATATCGATAAGAGACAGAATGAGAAATGAGGACATTAGACAAAGAACCGGCAGCTCCCCAACCTTGAAATATATTAATAGCCAACAGGTCAAATGGTTTGCACACATCACCAGACAGCTTACCACAGCAAGCTATGCTACACAGATACAGTGAAGGCAGACCTAGAAGCTGGGTTCGAAAACGATGGATCACCGAAATAACAGAGGCGACAAATTCCACATTATACTCAGCCCACACACGAGGGCCATCTCCAGAGAACTCTTCTACCCCTGACGCTGAAAGACAATAAAGGGTTTAGCGAATAGATATATAGATAGAAATACCTTTTGGTCGAAACGTCGATTTGTGTGTGTTATCATATGTGTCTTTAGTTATTAGCAAAACTTCATTACCCTATTCCTGGGTTTACCCCACACTACTGGTTTAGGCACACAAAAAATGTCTCTTTTCGTCAGTACAATATTTTCATAAGGACACAATCACATTAACCGTGGACCATATTCTGATAACTCTATGAACTCATAGGCACGGATATATCTGTACCTGAATTTCAAAAGTGGATGTAACAAACGGTCATCCTCATTTGTGATGGTGAACAACACATTCTGATAACCTACGCGAGTTTGTGAAGGGACAGAAAAGATATTACATCATAACATAACACAATACAGCTATTCGAACAACGTCTGTTGTCAAATAAATTAATAAATGGAGGTTAAGATAGTTCGGCCACTTAATGAGAATAAGAGAATGGATTCATATTGGCCAGCAGCAAAAAGCATTCAATATGAGAATGGAAACAACATTTGGCAGAGGAAGACAAGAAGAATGTGGATTAATAGAGTTACCAACGTTTTGAGACGTCAAAATATCCAGTGGCCAAGCGTGATGTAGCTCGAAAACCGATCGTCAGTCATTCGTGCGACGCTTATATAACAAAAGCCGAGAAAAGACAATATATAGATAGACAACTTAATATAACATAATATAGCATAGTATAACATAATGAAGTAATACAATATAACATAACATAACATAACATAACATAACATAATATAGCATATTATACTGCAATATAACATTATATACAATAATATAATCGTACTTACGTATTACACAGGTTAATATAATGGCTTCAATCAGACACGACAGACTACATCTAAAACTAGTCGGAAATGATGTGCACACAAGAAAACATACAAACTACAATATACAAATAATATAGAATTCAAAAATTGGGTAAACACGGCCGAAATTAGGGATCTCTGGAGGCAGAACCTGCGTGCGGGAGCAGCATTGTTCAGAAATAATATGTTCAAAGATAAGGAAGAAAAAGACA
Organism: Meghimatium bilineatum; assembly: GCA_034231615.1. NCBI lineage: Eukaryota > Metazoa > Mollusca > Gastropoda > Stylommatophora > Philomycidae > Meghimatium > Meghimatium bilineatum. The sequence continues at coordinate 57,789,591 of CM067316.1, forward strand.
AAGGCGCAAACATAAAAATCTTCCGTTGCTGTAATATGAACGCTTAAAAAGTCCCCATTCCTGAGAAAATATTCAACGGATTGCTTCTTCGTATTGCTAAATGACGGTCTACAAGACGCAAAAGGTCATACTCATAACATAATAGAAGATAATATAGCACAATATAAAACACTAAATAGTAATATAGCATATGTAACATAATATAACATAATGTAGCATAATATAACAACATAATATTACATTATGTAACACAATATATTGATATAATAATGTAACACAATATGCCTTTATCATAATATAACACAATATAATATAATATAAGATAATATCATCATCAGGTGCCATGCCAGCTGGCGTAGGAGATCATGGCTTTCCACAGCTCTGTCTCTGTCTCCAGTATTATGTATCAAGTTCGTTGTTGTTTCCCTGCCGCGCCAGGTTGTCAAACTAATATTTTCTCACGTTGTTGCCCTCTGTCTCTGTTGCCTTCAATCTTGCCTGTTATGACTATATTCTCCAAACCTCCCTGTCTCATGAAGTTGCCAAAAAATTAAGATGTCTTTTTCTTATATTATTGATTAAGGTCCGTTTCGCACTTAACTCTTTCAACACCCCCACATTAGTTTTTCTGACAGTCCATGGTATTCTCAGCATTCTTCTGTAGAATCACATCTGTATTGCCTCTAATTTCCTACTTTCTAGTTTGTTTATTGTCCAAGACTCGCATCCATGTTAATATAGGAGTTATGTATCACTGCAGAACTCTCTTCCTCACCTCTAATAACACAATATGAGATACTATAAAATAATATTACATAATATAAGATAATATACCGACTAACAGGATGCTGGAATAATGCTACTAGACTTGAAGTGAGAATGATTCACGTGCGCGAATCAAAGGAAACAGTAATACATATAACACGTACCTACTCACCGAATGTTTATTTTGTATTTCTCTAAGGAACCATTTGATTTTGTCAACCTTTGTCGATTCGGTCACTTGTCACGTTCTAAGATAATCATAAAACCGAATCCATTCATCGATACACAGACAGGCTGACCTGCTACAGCCTGCAGGCACGGAATCTGTAAAAACGAGACATCTATCATAAGGAAATAAACAATCGATTAGCTTTAAGTTGTGTAATATTCCAATCGTTGATTTTCCCCTTCTCTTACGATATTAGTTTTGCTTTTATCTTCCTTGCGATAATGGATGTCACGTTAAGGGAATTTTCCATACAAATATTGAATTAATGGCACGTTTTCATTTGTCTTTATTCTGCATGCGTTAAACCACATCGTTCTCTAGATCTCTAGATATGCCCTGTGGACTGGTCACACGAGGCGTCAATCATCTTGGCTGATTCAACTTTCATCCAATGACTACAGACATTATACACAAAGTAATTAATAAAAAGCAAGGATCAGTTTGATCAGTCAAGATGTGTAACCAGTATTGTAAGTCGTTATCAGCGCGTAGTACATATAAAGAGAACGATGGAGCTAAGACACAAATTTCTAGATGTAAGGATATACTAAGAGATGTGCCACGATACGGTTACCAAAAAGGTCGTCCGATTCAAAACTCCGTCACCTGCAAGGCAGTCTCATACATGTTTTTATCTTCAAACTGAGGGCCGCTACGTAATAAGAAGTTGAGAACCACTGCCTTTATGTACATTAAAGGAAAACAGTTCCTTATCAAGTTATTGATGAGTATTTGTGGATACTGTTTTTGGGGCCCCGTATCAAGTCAGTGATGAGTATTTGTGGATACTATGTTGGGACTCCGTATCCCTCTCCCTCCTCAACTTCATATCTAGGGATGATGTTGTCAGCAACACAACTGTCACATTTACTTTCTCAAAAGATCTGGTACCATTTATTTAAGCTGGATTGCACTAGGAATCCTTGATGCTCTAACATGTTTTAAGTTGAACTGTGACATCGAACCAAAATTACTTGACTAAGAAGCTAGTGCAATTATCACTAGTCTCCCTCGTACAGAAAATACCTAAATATCTTAACCAAATAATTTCAAGTATGAGAATAAATGGAAAAAATTCTTTAGACTTATGGGAATTGAACTTGGTCCGTTTTAGCGACACCGATCCCTTTGCAACTAACTCAAGTAAACAGATTTTCCGTATCTTGATGTCAGTTGTAACTTGACAGTACTATAAGACTTTTGTACAGAATTAATTAGGACTTCATTCGTTATGTTTTTTAATTATTGTCGTGATGTTGTTTGTCACTATTTATATACTTAAAGTCACATGCCAGAAATAGCCGAAGCAGACCAAAGAAAATCACGGAAATAATCAAAATAGGCCCTTCAAGTCATGTTTACGTTTTCTTTGCACAGGTCTTGTATACCCGAGATGGTCATGCCTCAATATAGCCATGACTTTCGCAATTAGAAGACCTATCAACAGAATTCAAACAAGCCTTTTGGTTCATGTTTTCGATTATTCTCGTATATTTCGTTGGTGGGCCTTGGAAGAAGACACTCGGGCGACACCAAGTATATACGAGTAAATATTGACCAACGAAATCCACAGCAATAATTTAAAAAACATCACGTACAGGCTGCTTCTGCTTTGTTTTGTTTCTGTGTGTATTGTTTCATTCTTATTTCGCGATTGCTCGCGGCATTACAGTCCATCGACGCGTGATACAAGTCATGCATAAAATACATAGAGTAGTATTATATACGCGAGTTGGAAACAAGGCTGAGTACGGTATGCGCCATTTTGGGCTAACCACACTTGCTTACAAAATGTTAATCTTGATACAGAAAAAGATGGAGTAATGTAACACAATTTTTGGTGAAACTTGAAAGCAGAGTTAATACAGTTTTTCTAATCAATGGAAACTCTCACGACAACACACACAACTCGACGTTTCACCTACAAGTCTTTCCTCCAGTGCCAGATAAATGGAACACAACAACAGCTCATAAACACATGCATATATCACACAATGGCATTGGGTCAAAGGGCATGAGCCCATAGGCCGCTGGATCAGCAACCAACCAACCAAAAAGTTCTTATACAAAATACTGCATACCCCACGAATAGTAAAATATGTTTCTTTACTCGTCGTGTGGCATGATGCGCTCTCGATAATGACCTTTTAGCCGAAACGTCGATTTTCGACATTTGTCTTCGGCATCGTAATATTCACAGTAATGATATGTTGGTTCCAAATTAAAAAAAAAAATTATATTGAGAATTATGGTTAGAAGTGAGGGTGGAGTGATAAGAGGTGAGTGTAATTTGGTCAGAAATGAGAGTGATGTAGTCAGAAGTGAGTGTAATTTCGTCAGAAGTAAGGATGATGTGGTCAGAAGTAAGGATGATGTGGTCAGACGTAAGGATTATGTGGTCAGAAGTAAGGATGGAAAATGAAATGTGTGAAATGTGAAGTGAGGATGTCAATAAATAAAATGATGAGGTGAAAATGCGATACTTGTGTGTTATACTTGTGTGTGATACTTGTGTAAACTTATCTGAGAACTTGTGATGTAAGAATTTCTCAGGTAAGTTTTTACAAGAATCACGATTTCACTCCAACATTTTCTCAACACTGCCCTTGACATAATTTCGAACATCCGTATACTAATGTTGGTGATAGAGACTTGTGCATTAGTAGGCTAACCCTAGAGATTGAAGATGAAATATTTCACACATGTTAGTTGTGCAGGACAGAAAAAGAAAATAGTAGCGGGTTAAAATACTACAGAAAAATACTACAGAAAAAATACTACAGAAAAATATTACAGCATAAACTACAGATATTGATAGGTAATTGGTGAAGAATAATACGAAAAGTTGTATTGCAGATAACAGTCGTTGCGGAGATGGAACGTAATGATGATGTGTGACAGGTAAAAATACAGGTAACCAGAGGTGACTGGTTCAACTCACACAGAGCAGGAGTGGTCATCGCTACCCTGAGGGATATATTGAAGAGGTGATCTAAACACTTATTGACGGATGGTTTTATGTGTAGCGAGGATGCTCTTTCGACCAATTAAGTAAACATTAGGTGTTAACATGATAATTAGCACAGTCACAGAAGAACAGGCGCTAAACATAAACATACATGGAGAAACTGAACAAGTAAAACAGTATCAATATCTCGGACACACAGTCACAAATGATGGCAGATGTGAAACAGAAGTTAAAAGGAGAATAAAAATGGCTAAAAGTACCTTCAATGACATGAGAAAAATATTAACATCTAAATAAATTACAAATAAGTTAAAAATGAGAATTAAAAATGAGAATTAAAAATGCTACATCTATTCTATATTAATGTATGACTTTGAAACATGGCCACTAAATAAACAAATAGAAGACAGAATTGATGTCTTTGAGACGTGGGTGTATAGAAGAATAGGGAGAGCATCATGGAAGGAGAAGAAAACAAACAAAAGGTTCTAACAACACTTAATATGAAGAAAGAATTATTAAGAGAAATAAAGATCAGGAAAATAAAATATTTTGGACACATTAAAAGATATGACACCTTGTTGAAGACCTTACTTGAGGGTAAATTCGAAGGGAAGCGAGCAAGAGGTAGGCAGAGATACAAGTGGGAGAGTAACATCACACGATGAATAGGTTTAACAGAGTGCACCACTAAAACAAGAGACAGGGGATGTTGGAAATCTGTTGCAGCCAACCATCGTTGCGAAGACAGCATTTGATGATGATGAAGTGACCCTGCAACCTGACTTGAACCAAGAATCACATTAGATGGCTTGACAAGTATAAATGTCAAGAATGAAGTTAAGTGGAGGACAAGTATAAATATCAAGAATGAAGTTAAGTGGAGGACACGTATAAATATCAAGAATGAAGTTAAGTGGAGGACAAGTATAAATATCAAGAATGAAGTTAAGTGGAGGACAAGTATAAATGTCAAGAATGAAGTTAAGTGGAGGACAAGTATAAATGTCAAGAATGAAGTTAGATCGCAGGGCAAGTACAGTTTTTATAAATGTCAAGAATCAGGGTAGGTGGCAGAGCAAGTATAAATGTCAAGAATGAAGTTAGCAGGACACGCAGAAATGAAAATATATGGAAACTAATAGAACAATATCTGGTGATCACAAAAATTAAGGAGAGAAAATGGAGATGGATTGTTTACACGCTAAAAGAAAAACATTCAAAAGATAAAACTAGAAGACCAATGGCATGGATTCCACAAGGTAAACATAAACAGTGAATACCTAGGAAGATATGAAGTGGAGGGATCATGAAGGACTTGACAGAGATGGGAATTACATGGAATGGAGCTGAAAAGAGATCTGAGAATATATCTGAGAACTTATTCTAGGATAGAGACAAATGGACAGTCCTTATCAGTGGCATATGTACTCGAGGATGTAAATTCACTTTGGGCTCAATGGTATAATTGACGGACGTATTGATTGATTGATTTACTGATTGAATAATTGATTTATCGATCGATCACTGATTAATTGATTGCCCAATTGGTAGATCGATTGACTGACTGATTGATTGGCTGACTGATTGATAGACTGATTTACTGATATCAAGACAAAAAGTCTTCGAACATCAGGAACACCGTGGAGGATTTGAAATGAATCATAAAGGTCAGTAAAGTTATTGATGATAAGCGACCTGATTGCTTGAAGAAGTACAGTGACGAGTATGTTAATACATTATCTACAACTGTTACTAAAAATGATTAACGCATTAAAAAAACACATTTAATCATGTCGTCAACAGTAACTATATTTCATTAGACATTTTAATTGTTTAAAAATATGTTGTCATAGTTACGTCATATGTTTACATCAAATACGCGTTCAATTCTAATTGTTATTGAACATGATAGTTTTAAATATTACAATACTTAGGCTAAAATCTTAATTACATTGCAAAACGTTTCCACATGGAATTGTCCCGAAACAAAAATGTAGTGTAGTGAAGTGGTTTACTTTCTGTGAAAGATTGATACAGCTTGTCAGTGCAGGCGTCAAGAAGGTAATGGTAGACTGTATCAGGAGAAGTAATACACTGATAACACCACGTGTGCCGAGTCAAGAACGAGGGCCATAAATTCATCGTGTACAAAGAGAAACGGTATAGGACGTCGACATTTAAATTTTTTTTTAAAATACTAGGCACTACTTGAGCTGGCTTTCATGCATCTATATTTGTATCAGTGACGATGTGTTCATATAAGCAATGTAAACATTGCTTACTACTTTAAATTTGATTATATATTTTAGAAAGTAATACAATGTAGTATAAAATAATATCAGTCTGTAGTAATTCTAAAAGCGTATAAATCGTGTAAATATTAATATTTGAGAAATTAGAAAGCGCATAGGGAAAAAAGAACACAGGCGTTCTTTCTATGACACATTATCGTATTTTAGATGCAGCATCTTCGGCCGCTTACAACTTGCACGTAATACATTTGATTTCCTCTTACAGCAAAATGTAAACATTAAAATATAGACTCGTTGTAATTATCATCATCATCATGTAGCATATCCTGAACAAGATGTTGCAGTCATTACAGCCCTGTTCAGGTGGTCTTTGATGCCTTGCGTCCATCTTCTTGGTCTGTCTCTTCTTCGTCTTCCTGGCATCATCCCCTCCAATATGGTCTTTTCTAGGCTGTCATGGTGTTTAATATGGGCAAAATATTGTAGTTTTCTGGAAAGAGCCATGCTTTTTAGCCAGTTTTCTTTTAATTTCTCTCAGGATGGCTACATTGGTGATCTTTTTTGTCCATGGTATTCTGAGGATTTTTCTGTAACATTTTGTTTCAAATTCTGCTATTTAATTTTTCAAGTTATTGGTGATTATTGATGATTCACATCCATATATTGCCACTGGGAATATACAAGCTCTTAGCAATGTTTAGTTTTGTTGTTTTGCAGCAGCTCAGTCATATGTTTTTTTCCATTTTTCATCAGCTTCTTTGACTTGATAGCCAACCTCCTTCTGACTTCGCTATAGCAATCACCATTACTGTTGATAAAAGAACCAAAGTATTCAAAACTTGTGACTCTTTCTAATTCGCTGTTGTTGATATTGATTGAGAACTTGATAGTGCTTTTGTCGCATATCATAATCCTGGTCTTGTTTCCATTCTTCTTCTTCTTCTGCGTTCACTCTCAAATTCCTGCTGAATTCTCTTATAGCAGGACCATGGTCCTACTAGATTTCCAGCAGGATGTAGTCCAGAGAATGGAAATGCGTTGTGTCGCCGTTTTATTTGCGCCAATGGTCCGACACATCCGTCTTCGGCGGATGTTTCCATTCAGAAATAGGTTTTGTTTTTCACTATGTTCTTTAATGGAGTTTAAGAGATGTTCGAGAACTTCGTGACTGTGTGCCAATAATGTTGTATCATCAGCGTAACTTTCTCATGACTTCCTTGTAAGCATTGTTTAAATTGTTTAAAATTAAGAACAGGATGTTCTCAATGTAAAATACGTTCACAGAAAAATGGAGGTAACTTATATATTAAATAGAAATATGTGACATTAGAACAACAGAGGAGCATGGTAGAGTGATCAGATAGCCTGTCTCCGAACTGAAAGTTTCAGCATTCTTCTCCGGTTAGGCGTGTTTTTCTGGACATTCTACAGAATGTGTATTACATAGCGGTTCCATCTGCTTTGCTACACTTTTTTATATATTTCTTTGAGTATCCTATTCTTCTGTTATGTTCTTTATTTTATCTATATTTATATTATTATATATTTATATTATTATATATTTATATTATTATATATTTATATTATTATATATTTATATTATTATATATTTATATTATTATATATTTATATTATTATATATTTATATTATTATATATTTATATTATTATATATTAATATTATTATATATTTATATTATTATATATTAATATTATTATATATTTATATTATTATATATTAATATTATTATATATTTATATTATTATATATGTATATTATTATATATGTATATTATTATATATTTATATTATTATATATTTATATTATTATATATTTATATTATTATATATTAATATTATAGATAATGATATTATCTATTGATGTTATATTATCTTTGCCACAATCTGCTCTTCTCTATCCCATGTTTCCATTTCAATTACTGTAGTGTCCGTTTTTCATGTGGCAGCTCGATCTGGTCTTGAAATCTATTTATATGTCACAGAGGTCCACTACGTGCATACAACCTAGTATAGATATTGGTGGGTGCCTTGAAAGTGGTTTTTGTGTGCTGTTGTTAGTTGTATGATGGATACGTTGTGGGTGTATCCATTTCGAACAAATTTAATTTTATTTTATTGCGTTTTGATTTTTATTATTTTTATTTCTATTCCTTTTTCATAACCTTAATGCAATACCCTCTTTTATTGTGAATGATGTTCACATTCGTTCATCTAATATCGCTTTTAACGACATTTACTTCAATCATATTGTTCGACTACATCAGATTTCAGAAAAGTGTGTGTTTTTTTTCATTTGATATTAATGAGATTTTTCTTCTTTTATTATTATTGCTCTGTGCTTATCTTTTTTTTTTACTCTCTCTCTCTCTCTCTTTCTCTTCTGTTCTGGCTGTATTAGTATTTTTTCGAATTCTTATCTTTTTTCTATCTTATCTCCCTTATTATTTTCTTTTGTTCCTCTCTTACATGATGATTCTCTATTTCTAATATTCATTTCTTGTTGTTCGTTTTTATCCTGACGAAGACTTTTTTAGTCGAAACGTCGACTGTCCCTGTTGACATCGTTAGTGTGTTCTGTATTTCACTGCAACACTTCCCACACATATATCTGTTTTCCCCCCTCATGACTCCGTGTTGCACCAACCCTCACATTTTCAGCAACATTAGGTTGTTCCCTTACACTGAGAAATTTACCTATTGTCGTGTGGCGTATTCTTTCTAGAAAGTAGTCTTCCTTATGAATCTCCTGAAATTACCGCGGTCTCTGGCAAGTTGTCCCGCCTCCTCTAGCGACATGTGCATACATTACTGAATATCTCATATCCAGCGACGTTTTGGTCTACCTTTACCTTCTTTGCCTTCTATCGCCGCCTCCAACTACACTCATTCCATGCCATTAAGTTGTTCTCTAAAACTGAGTATATATCCACTGTTTTATCTGTTGTGTAGGTATTTGTATTCGTTCGTTATCTGTGTTACTGGCAAAAATAACATTCAGAAAAAGGAAAAATATACTGTGTAATATGACCTGTCATTAGAGGTGAGAAAGAGAGTTCTGCAGTGCTATATAACCCCTATACTAACATATGGGTGCGAGTCTTGGACAATAAACAAACTGGAAAGTGGGAGATTGGAGGCAACAGAGATGTGGTTCTACAGAAGAATGCTGAGAATACCATGGACTGCCAGAAAAACTAATTTAGATGTGTTAAAAGAGTTAAATGCGAAACGGACCTTAATCAAGAATATAAGAAAAAGGCAATCTTCTTTTTTTGGCCACTTCATGAGACAGGCAGGTTTAGAAAACATAATCACAACAGGCAAGATTGAAGGCACCAGAGACAGAGGGCGACAACGTGAGAAAATATTAGACAGTTTGACAACCTGGCACGGCAAAGAAACAACAACGACTTTGATACATAATACTGTGGATAGAGAGCAGTGGAGAGCCATGACCGCCTACGCCACCCGGCATGGCACCTGATGATGATGATGATCTGTGTTACTGAGATTAAAAAAACATCAAAAGGAGAGATCATTGAAATAACCAGATTTGTATGTTGTTTGTTCATCACAAGTGATGATAAACCTTTTGTTATATCCACTTTTGAAATTCAGCTATCCGCCGAAGACGGATGTGTCGGACCATTGGTGCAAATAACACGGCGACACAACAGATTTCCAATCTCTGGACTACGTCCTGCTGGATATCTAGTAGGACCATGGTCCTGCTACAAGAAAAATTCAGCGGGAGTTTGAGAATGTACGCTGAAGAAGAAGAAATTCAGCTATAATTATGTCTTTGATTATGAGCTCATAAATGGCTAACAAGAATGCTGAGAATAACATGTGCGGGTGTTGAAAGAGTCAAATGCGAGACGGAGCTTAATCAATAATATAAGGGAAAAAAAGCATCTTAATATTTTGGTCTCGTTATGAGACATGAAAGTCTGGAGAAGATGACTATCTTCACAACAGATAGGATTGATGGAAACATAGAAAAAAGGGCAACAAAGTGAGAAACTATTAGAAAGTTTAATAACCTGGCACGGCAGTGAGATAGAGAGCTGTGGAGAACCATGGTCGCCTACGTCAGCCGGTATGGCAGCGGATGATGATGATGAAATGGATAATAAGCCCTATTTGAAATGTCCCTGAACAGTGAAAATGACTTGCACGGGAGATTTTGATTTAAGCGAGGAGAACTTCCTTTGGTATAACCACAGACATCTAGACACATGGTTTTGAAACACATCACACTTAAGGGGTGTTTTCTTCGGGACTTCTGTTGACTCAACTTTCATTAGTATATGCTGTGAAATGAGCATTTTTCTAGGATAGTTTATTTTTCCTTCTCGCTAGCCTCTTTTCTTTTCGTGCGACACAAAGCATACTCAAAGCAAAAAAATGTCCAATTTTATCAGCCAAAATGGGTGAATCTATGTGGGATCAGCACGCAGAAAATATTCTGGAGAAGGACTTGACTTTGTAAATACTGTCCGTGAAATCGTGGTTATTTTTAGTAACACTGCCTCATTCTGTGACATCCGTGCTTAGACCTTTTTTATATACTGAAGGCTATTACATAACTGCATTATATCCATTCATTCATTGACGATTTGATCTCTGTGGAATATGTACGTACTAACTATTGGGTCTCGGTTATGTAGGTAAGCAGCGAATATTATGGATGTAAAGATCAGCCGTCGTTCTTGTGTTCAAGAGCAAAGCTAGAGTAACCCCTTAGGGGATTACCATGTCTGGGCTCTAAGTACGAAGATCTTGGACTCCCAAAGATTATGATTTCCTACTCGATCTGCTGGCGAGATTCAAGACCGGAACCCGCCCATCTAGCATCGTCTACAACATTTTTCTCAGTAGTGACAACACCATTCATCGACCCAAGAATACGAACCCTGGCTCTCTACTTCCTTGTAGCATTATGAATCATGAGCATATTGGTTATTTTAAACCACTAGTCTGCTGGTAGGCGGGCACGTGACTTAACATTACACTCTTAGGTTGTTCCAGCTATTGAGGAAAACGTGTTTGCGTGTTTCGTCTACAGCAGTAGCTTGTTTATATTTTAACCGAGTCTCTCGACACGGCAGTCTTGTGGTCTCATCTGGGTTTATCCTTCTAAGGTAACGTTATTTGACTTTTTACAAGATCTTCAATGGTCACTTCGTTTATACTTTGTGTCGACAGACAATGAAAGGGGTTATGTTCGAATGTTCCCTGTAGTAAAGTTTCCGACAAGATTATCCATTGCAATATTTAAATGGGCGAACAAATAAGTATATATTATAATGTAGCTCCCAACAGTATTTGTGCTAAACAGCCAACCATTACTTCAACGTCGCAAATCCCATTTCACATTCTCTTATCTACAGATCTGTGCCTTGTCTAATTAATTCTGAGCATCATTCACTAACAACAGAATGGCATTACTAAAATTATCATCAGATTCCATATTGTCTGGGGTAAACTGAAATGAGGAGACAACTGTCCGATATTCTGATACACTTATGTCGCTTATCTCCCACTGTGTGATATTTACCAAATTCTGTAGATTTATCCATGGTCGTGTTTCTCTCTCTCTCTCTCTCTCTCCCTCTCTCTCTCTCTCGTCATAGATGTTTATGTATTATCTTATTTCATTGGTACAATTCTTCAAAATCCTCCCTCCAGATAAATACGTTATGATGACGCGTAATGTACTAGTCTCATCAAATTATTATTTGTATGGCTTTGTGCCATATATACGAGGACATAATATCACTACATCCACACAAAAAATGCTGGGTTGATGGCTACGTCCTGAATAGGATACGCTACCAATTTGTGCATATAGCGTAGGTACGTAGGTAGGTGATGAGTTTACCTCTCATTTGGAGAGGCGCCCCCCCCTTTCAACCAGTTGATAATGTCCAAATAGGCTATATCAGGACGCAGTATCAAAAACTATCAGAGGCAACAAAGACCTCGCGATGAAGTTAACATGCTTTAAACATGTATAAAATATATTGTGCACATAAAATTATTATATAAATATGTTACAAATTGCTACTCTAAATTTATGTTACAAACATAAATATCTCAGGAAACTGAGCTGTAGAAATCAAGAGAAGAATTGCATTGCCGACATTGAAACTTACGCTAATGAAAAATCTTTGACACGGTACCAGCAGCATAGTCAAACTATGTATGATCAGAGAATTCGTATTCCCAGTAGCAATATACGATTGTGAAGCATGGATATTAAATAAAATAATAGCAAAGAGAATCTCTGCTTTCTAAAATGAGATACTACAGAGCTACTTTACGTATACCATGGACAGCTAAAAATACAAATCAAGAAGTGTTAAGATCAATAAACATCGAAGAGTTCTGGCTCTTTAACAACATCATAACAAGAAAGCTGAGTTTTGTTTTTATAAAGAGACATAACAGCATGAACAGATTACTAGCCGAAGACACGAGTTAATGGCAACAGGGGAAGAGGACGACCAAGACGACGATGGTGCAGTGATATATCAGATTGTTTAAACATGTCTCTAGCTGCGCCAGGTCAACTCGCCCAGAATCGCGGAGTGTTCAGAGAATTCATAAGGAAGGCCATGTTCTGGAAAGAATATTTCACATGATGATGTGTTGCAAATTAAATAAACTTCTAAGCTGAGTACGGATGTGTCGGACCATTCGCGCAAATGAAACGGTGACACAACGCAGTTCCATTCTTGACTAAATCCTGCTGGGAATCTAGTTAGACCATTGTCGTCCTGCTACAAGAGAGAACCAGCAGAAGTTCCAGAATGAACGCGGAAGAAGAAGAAATCAATCTCTGGTCTCCCTTTCCCTGGCTACAATTACCGACCTTGACAAATCCACATTTTTCCATCTGCACATGACCGATGTTATTTTCAAGATAAGAGATTTCAATATCATTACTCTTAGTATTTCTATTTTTATTTTTATCCATTTTCCTTGTATTCCGTATTTTCTTGACATTTTACATCGTGCAGGTATCGCAGCTATGCTGTAAACTATGACACAATGCATTCCGTTCTTCAAACTACATCCTGCTAATAAGAATACAGAAGAAGAAGAAAAGTAAAAACATGATATTTAGTATTAGATCACCGAAAACGTAGGTCACGGAAAACTTAGGTCACGGAAAACATAGGTCACCGAAAACACAGGTCACCGAAAACATAGGTCACCGAAAACATAGGTCACCGAAAACATAGGTCATCAAAAACACAGGTCACCGAAAACATAGGTCACCAAAAACACAGGTCACCGAAAACATAGGTCACCAAAAACACAGGTCACCGAAAACACGGGTCACCGAAAACACAGGTCACCAAAAACACAGGTCACCGTAAACATAGGTCACCGAAAACACAGGTCATCGAAAACATAGGTCACCGAAAACATAGGTCACCGAAAACACAGGTCACCGAAAACATTGGTAACCAAAAACATATGGTACCACAAACATGTCACCAAAAACACGTCACCAAAGACATATGACACCAAATATATATGAAACCAAAACATGACACCAAAACATATGACACCAAATATGTCTCAAAAAATGTACACTGAAGTTTCCTTCAGATTTTCCGTGCACATACTGAAGGTATTGATACAGTTTATTTAGTCTAATTCAATTTTATTTGGTGTGAGGTGGGATGTTTACCTTGACCATAATCTTCTACGTTTTCTGATGATATCATTTATCATGATTAAATTTGAAATATTAGCTGTGTTCATTTTGTCATCAATTTGATGTATAAATTTGATGCATTTTTTTGTGTGTGTTATAAATCATGTAGTTTTTGCCTAATTTTTCAGCAAAATATTTTTTGGGGGAAGGGAATATTATAGATATAATTAAGCTGGGATTGCTGAACTCTTGACAACTGTTGACAATGGAATGGGGGACAAAATAGTTGATGTGATTCATGGGCAGCCCCTGATCTGCATCGACCGTTATAATCACTTTGTTTACCCATGTCGCCGCACCAGTGTTGTATAAAGTATACCCAGTGCAAATTACGGGCGGGACAATAACGGGAACTGAACGAACTATATCATATGCTGATGGCATTTTGGTGTACAGAAAGAGTAAAAATTGGGAGATGTGCCCAGGGAATTACAATGCGAGCTACACCGCACGGATGAGTGGTGTGATGACTCATGTCCGTTAGTTAACTTATCTATGAGATCTACACTTTGTACTCTCTCTCTCTCTCACTCACTCTCTCTCTCTCTAAATAACCACATTTGTAAACACAACAACACCGAGTGTTACTCTCCGCAGGGATAGTCCGTGACAACCAAAATAAAGAAACACCAGGGAGAGATGAATAGGAAGGAGGAAGGGGTAAACTTAGTATGGCAACAATATTTTACCAAATTTTTAACCCCACCACATTGTCAATAACTGTCAAGAATTCAGGAAGATCCACCCACTTCTCAACAACTGTCAATAATTCAAAAGCCCCACACCTTGTCAACAAGTGTCACGAATTCAGAAGCTTCACACCATTGTCAACAACTGTCATGAATACAGAAAGTCCCACCCCTTGTCAACAACTGTCACGAATTCAAGAAGCTGAACCCCCACCTACCTAATTATGTCGACACACCACCCCCAACATAAACAAATTTACTAAAAAAAAAGTATGAAAAAACTACAATAGTCTCACATTTGTAGAAAAATGTTTCAAATTCAAACAACATAATTGGTGTATAAAGTCGATATTATTGATGTTAAATATTGTGTACCCTGCCCCCGAATTGTTCCTGTACCCTTGTGCATCATTAACAAAACATAATAATTATTTATTTTTAAAGGTTGTAACAGAGACTATTTTTCTAACACAATATTAGTATATGTAACATTTAACCTTCTTTAATGGTAGAGTTGTATTGTTTGTTTGTCAATAGAGTAGATCCATCTGCTGCATGGCTTGTGAGTCTTGAAGAAGCAGAAGATTTTAACTGATGCCCTAAAGCGGGAGAAAGACGTCATGCCACCAGTCGGCAACGTCACGTGTCCGCCATACAATGCAACAACCCAGGATCTAGGCAATATAGGTAAGTTCTTTAGATATACCATTAATTATGGTTCTTTCGGAGCAGTCTCCTGGTAAACATTGACTTGACTATTCCTTGGGGTGATAAGTATTTGAATCCTAAAAGAGAGTTAGTATTAAAAATAAAATCACTATCTTTTTTAAAGTGTTAGCTCCCTAAAATGGGCCAAGTCCACGTCTACCGGGAGACTGCTCTGAAAGAACCCAAATTAATGTAATTGACCACGGAGGCTGTATTACGCTGAATTACAACCTCCATTAATTTTTATTGTACGAAAAGTGTGTATAATCAAGTTGGACTAACTATTGCGGTGAAAGTAGCGTACCTCACATCCACTTTAAAAAAAAAAAATTAAACTGAAGTGTGGTGCGTAGCCGAGATGATATAGTGTTGGTATCACACCTGTGAGGTTCAGAGTTCGACTCTGAGTGACTCTCGTTAAGGACTTAGCTTTATTTTCTGTCGGAATGTTAAGTAAAAAATTCATCCAGAACATGACGTGTCTACAGTAAGAACATGCGGAATTTAGTACACAAGCCACTCGAATAGTCTCAGTAACTCCCAAACGGGAAAATTTACAGTATGACAGTTTTTTTTAAAAATGAGTCCAAACTAAATATTCAGGCATCAGCACACACCTCGCTGTCACATATTCAGTTTTAAATTATTATTATTATTTTTATTTTTATTTTTTTATTTTTAAATTTGAGCCGCTGTAGTTCAGTTGTTAGTGAACTGGCTTCCTAATCAGGTGATCATGGCTCAGTTTCCAGTTCAAGAGAAAATATTTTTAATCACCAACTGCTTCTAGCTAGACCCAGCCTAAGATACCAGATCTTCTGGTAAAGTAAAAAGCGGCGGGCGTGATGTTGACCAGATATATATATATATATATATATATATTATATATATATATATATATATATATATATATATATATATATATGCATTTATGATATATATATATTCGTATATATATATATATATACCCGTATATATATATATGCAAACAATGCATATTCTAGTTTTGAAATTCATTATAAATGTGTTCGGTATACTCGAGTTTGTTTATATATATATATATATATATATATATATATATATATATATATATATATATATATATATATATATATATATATATTGTTTATATATATATATAAACAAACTCGAGTATACCAAACACATTTATAATGAATTTCAAAACTAGAATAAATGCATCGTTTGTTGCACAAGTAAGTGATCTGAGCTAGTACTTACGTAACTTGAACATTAAAATTGCGAATGAAGAAGAGGAGGAAAAATATTGAAATTATATAATAAAGCAGTTGGATGAGGGAATTTCCAACGCTGTATTAAATCGATTATAGAATGTGCTCACGGTTCGAGTAGTAAAAAAAACAAAACCCGACAATACACAGGATGTTGCATGTATGAATGTCATATGTTGAATCCGGGAGTAATCATGGCATATGACATCCACACATACGATATCTAAATAACCATTTCTCAGTATACATGGTACCTATTGTTATTAATAATAAAGAATCGCTGCCTGTGAGTCAACTGATAGGATGGATTTGAAAAAGCCAATAGTCGGTTCTCACAATTTTTTCCTCCCATGGTCTCCTTTTGAGATATATTTTATTCCATGGCCACCTAAGACCTAATAAAAACGAAAACCAAAGATACTTGTCAGCGTCTTGGAAATTTACTATTATATGTCTTGTCCTACTTAAGTTGAATATGTCTGGCAGTTGGCGCAAATAGAATGCGGAATAACGTACCTGCGTTCTCTAGACTACATCCTGCTGGAAATCTATAAGGACTGTTGTCCTGCAAGAAGACAGATCATTCAATGGGAGTTTGAAAACGAAGAATGGAATATCATATTAAATATTGCTCAAATAATTACCCATCTGTGGCGAGTCCGTGGTTCCTAAGTCAAATTTTGTCTTCGTACCTCTCTCCCTCCCAACAAACACGACGTAACCTCCCTCCTCCCAGGAGGGCCACATGACCAGCGTTGAGAAACACTGAGGTATAATATGCATGTATACGAGTACACAGTAAGCTCGTTCAACGAGCTTGTCAACGAGCTTGCGTTGAGGGATACAATACGATCGATGGAACAACTGCGTTGGCATTGCATGAATAAGGAATCGAACATTCCACGGCTAGGAAGATGTAAGGAATAAAATGTATGAGGAATGTGCGCAACTGTTAAAGATAAAAGAACTATCGGCATGCGTACATTTGACTGTCAATTGAAAGAGAAACTGTTCCATTTCAAAACCATCTACGGATATTTAGTATTCCATATTCAGCATGCATACTAGCTATATCAACCAATCAATTAATCAATTAATCAAGTGCCTTGCTGAGTGACATAGGCGGTGATGTTTCTCCACAACTCTCTGTTACTTGTATTGTTAATATGTTCAGTTGGTGACATTCTCTCGTGCAACAGTGACAACCATCCAGAAATTTCTCTTTTTGTCTTCCTCTGTCTCTTCACCCCTTAAACTTTCGGTGGTTACTAAATGTTCAAGTTTTGCTTTTCTCATTACATTCCCTAAACATCTTGACTATCTGCTTTTAATTTTAGCTATTATTTGTCTTTTTACTTCAGCATCTCTAAGAACTTCTACATTAATTTTCTTGGCTGTCCATTGAAATTTTTATCATTATTCTTAGAAACGACATATCAGTTACCTCCAATTCACTTTGAGCTTTTTTTCTGTTTACTGTCCATGCTTCACATCCATAAAGAAGAATTGATCAATAATAACATCCTCGCACAGAAAGTGATAATACTTACTATGAATGTAAGACTATGTTAAAGCAGAATATAAGAAAAAGTGGAAGCAGATGTACCCAACTGTAGAACCAAATGACCGTCTACCACCAAATGTCACGCAAGGAACAAACAATCATCTTCAGACTACGAACTGTCCACAACAGACTGAGAAGTCACATGTTCCGAAAGCTGAAGATTAGCGAGACAGACCTGTGCAACTGTGGACTGAGCCCAGAGACTGCAGAACACATTCTTTAAGCCTGTCAACTCAAGTAAGAAGAGAGGGAGAAAATATGGCCTACTGAGACGGCACTACTTCCAGACTTGAGGGTTTCCATGGGTGACCTGAAGCGAATCACACAATTCATTGAAGCTATTGGCGCTGTAACCTGATATCTGACTGAAGAACGATGAAGAAGAAGACATCCTCACAATTCAAATATGTATTGATAATATTCCATTGTATATAATATTTCTTTTTTTTTTTTTAAATGCTGATTTTTCTTGTGCTATCCTGTTTTTTTTTAAAAACAGGATTACTTCTGTTTTTACAAGTAATCTTGCTACACGTATATTCTATGTCTAATTTTCTCTGTGATATTGTTGATGCCTGTACGTCGACTAATCTCTTCATTAGAGGCTCCTTTGATAGCAAATCCAAAATAAACTTCTGAATATAAGGAAAAACAGATGGTGAGTTTAAAAATATAATTTTAACAGCAATTGATACACATCCTATACAGGACATTGCTTGTCAATTAATCATCCTATACAGGGCATTGCTTGTCAATTAAACATCATATACAGGGCATCGCTTGTCAATTAAACATCCTATACAGGGTATTGCTTGTCAATTATTGTTACATTTTTTAATCCCCATTAATACGTTTTATTGCATCGCAAGTACAATATGGCAGATTTTTTAACCACGCGCGGGTTCAACCGAGTTATGTATATGAGCAGGACCCATGGCGCCAATAGACCAATACATCATATTTAGGCAGTGTTACTTCAGTTTGTTAAGGGGCACTTGTGGGAGCAAAGAACATCAATAGTGTTATCTACCACTTATGTTGTAGATGCGGTTTTGGAGATAGTTATGACCTTCCCATCCAATAGAATGTCAAAGTGACCCAGAAGTCATGCTGAAGTCGGATGTGTCAGGCTGAATGCGCAGTAATCACACCCACGCTGTAAACCATGACTCAACGAATTCCTTTCTCCTGACTACATCCTGCTAAATTGCAGGAGTTTAAGAATTAATACAGGCAAAAAAATTGCTTTAATCTTTTACATTGTCAGTATAATTCCTACTTGATTATTTGTTCACGCCATTTACCACTCTACCACTATACCACTCTACCACTATACCACTCTACCACTATACCACTCTACCACTATGGATGTACTAACGTATTAAATTTTCTCTTTTAGGCAAAGATGACCTAAATGCTCTCCTGTACATCGTTGTGACACTTCTGTTCTACTCTATGGGGATAATAATCGGTATTATTACCTATCTAAAACGTGAACAGGCCGAAATGGAGGAGGACAAGATGTTTGATATGTATATGCAGCTGAAGCGAGAGCCTTTTAACCTGTACAAAAAGGAGCGTGTGCAGCAAATGGCGCTGTACTTGAAGCAGCTGGAGGAGCAGTCAGCGGCGAGGGAGAAAATTGAAAACTGGAGAACGATTGAGCACAATCAAATGCAGACACATATGCAACGATATCAACCTTGTCGACGGCACTCACATCGACATGTATCCTGCTCGGATTGCAACAGAACATCGCCAATACCAGAAGTATGTCAGGGTTATGATGAGAGAACTGGGCTAGCTATATCTGAAAGCAGCTGGGCTGAAGGCGGAGGTGGTACAGCTCTTTTATGCTCTTTAACTCTAGGGGTGTGTGAGCCATTACTTACACCTGAAAGCATGAAACGATTAACATTTTCAGAGTTAACTAAATTAGAAGGTAAATCAATGAATGCAGACATTCACAGTACACCTTTATTTCAGCCATACTCATGCATGCCGGGTAAGAGTGCGTTAAGGCATGGTTCTTTGACGGTACACTATGCAGCAGATAAACCGTCATCTATACTTAAACAGGATCACGTGTACCAATATCCAGTCAACGAAATAAAACCGTTTTTCTTGAATAACCCTCCTCCTCAAACAGATTTCAATAGTCATGCAATGTTTACAAATGGCGACATAGAACTGAGAGAACTGAAGCAGTTTCACTACGAAGCACCAAAAGTTGTCTTCCAGAACTCTGCTCAGACAAGACCGAATGGTATCTGTGATGACATGTATTTTCATACACAAACAATTCCCTCTTATAACAAGAGGCATACTTCCCTAACAACGACGTCGAAGAAGTGCCCTAAGCTTGTCCGTCACCTCAGTCATGACCATGAATACAAATCGTTTGATCTTACGGTGCATGCCTCTGCCAGGAAAAACAGTGTAAAAGATGAGGAGAGAAACAACGAGAATGTTTGTCCCTCGGTAAATGTCCCGTTTACGGAAAACGTGATATTAGTATCTTCAAGTGGTAAAACATGTGCGAACAACGAGGAAGAGCTTGCAGACAACATACTAGCAAGTAATCCGCCCGATGCACATAACGATACTAGTGCACATCCACCACAATTAGACCAAAAAGACAAGTATGGGAATCAGGACCAAAGTTATCCGCAGAAAAATTGCCCAGAAGTACCTCTTACCTCGCAAGATGCAGCATCGTGGTGCCCTCATTCAAGTAATCAGCCTCCATTACAATTGTTTGTTATAACACAGCAACAACCACAACCTGCTGCTGTCAGGCCCAAAGTATTCTTTCCTATAACATGCATTCCTCAATCTGTCACCAGGAATGAAGCCATTAACTCATATGCAGTTTCTCTGACCAGTTCTTTACCTCATACCACACAACGTGACCGCAGCCCACTTAACGATAGCAGTACATGCAAGCAAGGCAGCCATCAGAGCGTTCATATTTCAGATGTAACTACAGCAAGAAAACTAGGATTAAACTGGAAAAATAAAACTATTGACAAGAAAAGCACGCCAAGATCTCAGCCTGAGAGAAGAGGTGCTTTGTTTTTCACCCAAAGAGCTCTGCAGAAGGATCTCGACAGTCCAAAATCGATAAGTGGTCGTAAACAGTCTAGACCTACTATTTTAGCACGTCAGGAAAGTACCGATTCTTATAATAGCCGAACATCAGATATATCTGAAGGCATCGATACTCCTCTCCTACATTCTAACAATGAGACAGAAAATGCTATGAACATTTCAAACATGTCGTCGCCTGCTGGATCAAACACAACGTCTTCTCCAGCATCGGGCAAACATACGAAACGCATCCCTCTGTTGATCAGAACACAGACAGTGGATACATCCAAACTTCTAGAACAGTGACCTGTTGTGACTGTCCCGTTGATAGGTATAGTTAATTCTGTGTATATCCTTCATGGCATAGCGTCCAAAACTGGACACCTTTTTTTGACTTTCCATAGATATTTTATAATATTGTTCATCATTCCCTGTATATTTTATACAAGCCCACCACGGTATATTTTATACAAGCCCACCAACCTCCTTAAACAAAAATATTTTATTTTAATTTACGCCGTACATTCAATTCTTTCTTTTTTTAAGTGTGAAAACAATGTGAAAATTAAGTCAGAAGATGCGAAACAGAATTCTGCAATAATATATCTATCTATATGACGTGTCCTTTACAGAACATTGTCCTCACTGCAATTCTGTAAGCTTCTCGGTTCTGTGCAAGCTGCCCAGTCTATTAAAGTGGCATGTTCAGAAGATCTTTGATTTTCTTGGATTTTTGAAGCCCATTGTAGTTTTGGTCTGCCTCGTGTTCTCGGCCCTTGAACTTTTCCCTCCTTGATTACTCTTTCTAAGCCATTGACGCTGTGTCTTTATATGTCCGGAATATGTTGGCTTGCGGTGTTTGATATCTTTGAGTAGCCAATCTTCTTCTATGTTCAGGTTTTTGCTGACTTCTGCGTTGGTCCGTCTTTCTGTCCATGATATTATTAGGGTCTTTCTATAACATTTCATTTCGAATGCCGATTTTCCCCCCATTGTTGATGTCATAGCCCACGTCTCACAACGTATGTTGCCACTGGAAAAATATAGATTCTTAATAGTTGTGACTTTATTTTTCTTTTTGCCCCTTGCCATAGATTTTTCATCTGTGATGTTTTTGTAAGGTCATTGCTAATATCTTTCTGATCTCTGCTGAGCAATCTCATGCGGAGATCTCATGCAATCTACAATAAACCAACAGAAAATAGTGCTTCTACTGCCAACTATAGAACTCATGTTCCATTGTCGCTAAACACTCGCTTATATAATTATTCTAATATCACTCAGGGCTCTGTTTCTCATAATAAATAGACCACTTTTACGCCATTAAACATTCGGATACACTTATGCACCAATTTCCAACTGCTGAAATCATTTTATATATGTATAATTTGTCGTTCGTGTAGATTATTTGAGCTCTGCTGTTGGAATGAGTAGGGAAATTAGTTTGTGCTTATTTTGAAGATCGATTTCATATAAAATTGTTTCTGTTCAGTTTCTAATATTGTTATTATTATTTTATATTGTTCTTATGCAAACTATAAAACAAAATTGATGCCTTTGATATGTGGATATATATAAGAATAGGAAGAGATACATGGAAATAGAGGAAATAAATTATTTAGCAACACTGCGTATGAAGAAAGTATTATTCAAGGAAGTAACGATCAAACAAATAAAGTATTTCGGATATGTTAAACGGCATGACACCTTGTTGAAGACATTACTTGAGGGTAATGTCGAGGGGAGGCGAGAAAGAGGTAGGCAGAGATACAAGGGTGAGAGAAAGAGCACGAGATGTACAGGTTACAGTCTGACAGAGTGCACCACCAAGACAGGGAATGTTGTAGATCCGTTAGTCAACTTTCGTTGCAGAGACGGCACTGAATGATGATTGTCATTATTATTATTGTTCTTATTTTTATCTTCATCTTCGCTCGTTCTCAAACCATGCAGATTACCAGAGTATGGTCCGGGTAATGAAATGTGTTATGTCAGAGTTTACAACACGCCTGCGATATTTGCCCTGCTCGGTCTGACACATCCGACTTTAGCATGACTTCTGGGTCTCTATGATCCTCTTTGCTATGGAACAATATGAGTTATTATTGATAGCATTATCATTATTGCTGTTATTATTTATTAATATTGTTATTATCATTATTACTATTATATTATTATTACAGTATATTATCAGATTCTCGCTATTGTTTTATGTCAATTTTTGAGATTTTTACTTTCATATTCTATCTCTGAAATATGAGTTGTCAATGTATTATCTTTTACTTTTTTTCTTCTTCTTCTTTTTTTTTTTATAAATGTCTAAATTTTTTTCCTTCGCGAAATTAATAATAAGTGGGAAATATTGTTCTACTTTAACAATCTGAAGTTACAAAAGTTCTACTTTAACAATCTGAAGTTACAAAAGTTCTACTTTAACAATATGAAGTTACAAAAGTTCTACTTTAACAATCTGAAGTTACATAAGTGTTGAACTATCGATCTATGTGAAAATAATTCCGATTAGAATTGTAAAAACCTGGTTTAAGTTCAGCATCAAGTGCTTTTCAGAAGTACTCATGAGGTCAGTTCTGCATAATGTCTTCTTCTTCGTTCGTCAACATACTTCCACTGTTTAGTATGATGTAGTCAAGACAGAGCGGGAGAGAGAGAGAGAGAGAGAGAGAGAGAGGAGAGAAAGGGGGAATGCGATGTGTCGTGGTTAACAGCTAGGTTGCAATATACACCATATTCAGCCTGACACATCTAACTCCAGCATGTCATTGAATCATTTTCTTTTGTAGGAGGAAACAAACATATCTTCACCTGTAGGAGGGAACATACATCTTCACCTGTAGGAGGGAACATACATCTTCACCTGTAGGAGGGAACATACATCTTCACCTGTATGAGGGAACATGCATTTTCACCTGTAGGAGGGAACATACATCTTCACCTGTAGGAGGGCACATACATCTTCACCTGTAGGAGGGAACATACATCTTCACCTGTAGGAGGGCACATACATCTTCACCTGTAGGAGGGAACATACATCTTCACCTGTAGGAGGGAACATACATCTTTACCTGTAGGAGGGAACATACATCTTCACCTGTAGGAGGGAACATACATCTTCACCTGTAGGAGGGAACAGACATCTTCACCTGTAGGAGGGAACATACATCTTCACCTGTAGGAGGGCACATACATCTTCACCTGTAGGAGGGAACATACATCTTCACCTGTAGGAGGGCACATACATCTTCACCTGTAGGAGGGAACATACATCTTCACCTGTAGGAGGGAACATACATCTTCACCTGTAGGAGGGAACATACATCTTCACCTGTAGGAGGGAACATACATCTTTACCAACAAAACTCCTTAGTTAACAATTAAACACATAACACATGATAATGATGCTATTGGTTGCTTCCCTTACATATCACGTAACACTTTTAACATGAAGATCAATAAACAAGAAAAAGTTGTCAGAGAAACATGCGCAAAAACAGATAATTATGGACAAGCGGTATGTAGTATTTTCTCTTTATGTGTTTTTTGGATAAATTGAAGGGGTATGGAATTACTTGAGACGAAGCAAAGGAGGACAACAGAATGGTAGGATCAGTTTTCTTTTCAATTAAATAAGGCAGCATATCCTATTGAGGACGTAGCTATCAACTCAGGATTTGTTGGCTGTGATGATTTTTTAAAATTTCCAGCCTGCTTATGTTTACAGTCGTCGGTTCAGAAGTTGTTAAGTTAATCACTAAGTATATAATCATAACATTGGATAAATAAAAGGGGCGATATACAAAGAAACACTGAAAGCACTTGTTAAAAACAAGGCTAAAAAGATGTAGAGGATTGACTTTCTTGTACTCAGGTTACCCCATATATACTCCGTCCCTATCAACGAAGCGGTACGTCGCCTGTTGAGACCAACACTCATAGCACGTAACTCCGTAGCTTCAAGCGATGATCCCCAGAGATCTCCAAAAATAAATCCACTTTATAAGCAAGAAGATGCGACTAGAGATGCGCCGATTATACTATCTTGTGCAGCTGTGGCCGACTATACTATCTTGTACAGCTGTGGCCGACTATACTATCTTGTGTAGCTGTGGCCGACTATACTATCTTGTGCAGCTGTGGCCGACTATACTATCTTGTGCAGCTGTGGCCGACTATACTATCTTGTGCAGCTGTGGCCGACTATACTATCTTGTGCAGCTGTGGCCGACTATACTATCTTGTGCAGCTGTGGCCGATGTATGCAATTTCACAAGAACTTAGGTAAATCCTGCAGTGTTTTAGATGTGTCTTCAGTTCGTTCTTCTTCTTCATCTGCGTTCGTTCTCAAACTCCTGCAGAATAGCAAGATGTAGTCCGGAAAACGGAGTGTGTTGTGTCATGTTTTACAGCATTCCTGCGATAGCTGCGCCTTTCGGCCTGACACATCCGATTTCAGCATGTCTTTGGGTCACTGACCATATATGGGATGGGACAGTCAACTCCATCCCATAACCTTAGTCGCCTTTTGCGACATGCGTGGAAGGTAAACAGTGTTGCTATTCTTTGCTCCCCTTTCAGGCCCCGGCAACACACGAGTGAGTTCGTTCTTGAAACGTGTTACGATATTCCTGTAAATGCTTACTTGTACACAATTCACAAGAGAAGTCTTGTGTGTGTATGTAGATGACACCCGTCTGGGCTGCATATGGCACGACCAGATTAACAAAGTTGATACCTGATCAATAAGGCATCTTTTCATCTTAGATTTTTCGAGTATATCCCATTCTATAGAGCGTCACAGTGACACAGAAGTCATTCGTAGTCGGATGTGTCTGGCACAGATAGCATAGTCCTGGGGATATATTAACTACATCATGTTAATCTGACGGAGATTGAGAACGAGCACACACACACAAATCTGGGGATCTCCCTGGCGTAGTGGTTAAGCTGTTCGCCTTGTGTTCAAGAGGCACGGGTTTGAATCCGGCTCGTGTCGTCTTGTTTATAAGGTGGATTTTTTCTGAGATCCCTGTCGATTATCACTTGAAGCTACGGAGTTACGTGCTATGAGTGGTACTCTCGGCAGGTGGCGTGCCGCTTCGTTGAGAGGGACTGAGTACATATGGGAAACCGAGTACAGTGAAGTCAATCTTCTACGGCTTTTAAACTCTTTTAAACACACACAAAAAACCCAATTACCCACACCCAGATCCAGAGTCATTTATGTTTACACCCAGGGCCGGATTTAGACTTGATAGGGCCCTAAGCTATTTGATATATGGGGTCCTAAGCTATTCGAGATATGGGGTCCTTTAACGATTTAATTCATAATGTTTCCTGGTCTGGACATATGCGTCTTCAATGATAGTGAAATTAAAAAAATTGTGGGGGCCTCAAGAAAGTGGGGGTGTTTAGCTTATAGGTAAATCCGGCACTATTTACACTATATTCCCCTCTGATGTTTCACAATTTTGTGAAAAAAAGTTTTAGTTTTGAAAAATGTGCTTCGGTTGAAAAACGTTATTCCCTCACGAAACATACACCCAATTCACAGTTTATCATGTGATTTACGACATACATCCAATTTACAGTTTATCATGTGATTCACGACATACACCCAATTCACAGTTTGCCATGTGATTCACGACCCTTTGATGTTTGTTAATCCAGGCTTACCTTTTTCTTAGATGTCATTACACGTTAATTTTTTTTATTTCTCATTGTGGTTCACTTTAATATGTATTATGTATGTGTAGGTCACATAGAATACCAGAACGAAATGTTGCAATTGCAACTCACGCAACTGTATGTATTATGTATGTATTATGAATGTATTATGTATGTGTATGTCCTGAAAAAGCCAGAAAGAAATGTTAAAATTGAAACTAACAAGTGACCACACTACAATTCAGTTTATTTAAGCATCCTTACATTGTCATTCATACTTCTGAGAATGATTCTGAAAACGTAGCAATCCCATTCATACTTCTGAGAATGATTCTGAAAACGTAGCAATCACATTCATACTTCTGAGAATGATTCTGAAAACGTAGCAATCACATTCATACTTCTGAGAATGATTCTGAAAACGTAGCAATCACATTCATACTTCTGAGAAAATTCTGAAAACGTAGCAATCCCATTCATACTTCTGAGAATGATTCTGAAAACGTAGCAATCACATTCATACTTCTGAGAATGATTCTGAAAACGTAGCAATCACATTCATACTTCTGAGAATGATTCTGAAAACGTAGCAATCACATTCATACTTCTGAGAATGATTCTGAAAACGTAGCAATCCCATTCATACTTCTGAGAATGATTCTGAAAACGTAGCAATCACATTCATACTTCTGAGAATGATTCTGAAAACGTAGCAATCACATTCATACTTCTGAGAATGATTCTGAAAACGTAGCAATCACATTCATACTTCTGAGAAAATTCTGAAAACGTAGCAATCCCATTCATACTTCTGAGAATGATTCTGAAAACGTAGCAATCACATTCATACTTCTGAGAATGATTCTGAAAACGTAGGAATCACATTCATACTTCTGAGAATGATTCTGAAAACGTAGCAATCAGCTCTTTAGTATACACATTGCTACATAATGTTTCCTGGTGGTACACACGGTCTGGACACATGCGTCTTCAATGAATAGTGTATACTGATCAGATGTGTATCATGTTTTCGACTATCATAGAGCACATGAACAAGACTAGGTAAATATGTTTGAAAACCCTTCATATGTTACGGGCCTGGCCTGTTGTTGTAACACCCTTCATATATTACAAGTCTGTTGCTGTAACACCTTTCATATGTTAGAAGTCTGTAGTTGTAACACCCTTCATATAATATAAATCTATTGTTGCAGCACCTATCAAATGTTACAGGTTTGTTTTGGTGTTGCCGTGCTCCAATAGGAAGTGAAGAGTAGTGACACTTATCTGCCATTAATTATAGACAATTAAGCATAGCCTGGACACGTACTTCTTTTTTTGAATAGTGTGCCCGCATTGTCAAGTCTGCATGGTTTGACTTTTATAGAGCATGTAAAACGGATATATAGTTAATCTGCAACTCACATTTCTGATTCAGATAATGTCACAATATGTTGCATTATGAACATAGCCGGATAATGATGGCCATGTTCTTTATGAAAAATAAAACATTGGCATTTGTTTAACTTGTTCTCAATGATCACACTACATCAAAGTGTGCCATGTAAACTCGTTCCGAACTGTTGGTATTGTGTCTGCATTCTTTTTTGGTCTTGTTTCATTTATTTGGTGCAGCCTTATTTCCTACATCATAGTGTTGGTATACAACGGATTGTGCTATGTTGAAACATTTGCCAGGATTTCTTATGGTCTTTCAAAGTTTTGCAAAAGTTTTAGAAAATTGTGTCATGTGGAACAAAATAATACCGGACTGCAAAATGCGTCCGAATATGGTGTGCACGGATTTGCGTAGAATGAATTGATATCTGCTTTTGGAAGAGAGAAAAATGTGTACTATAATATGATTGGGACATTATTTTCTGGAACTTTTCTGTTGCAATATTATAAACACATCATATAATACTAATGTTACCATTTCATCATGAACTACATCAAAACTACTTGTAACTGTTCTAACGAAAGATAAATATGCGATTATGTTCTTGTTAAATAATTATTAAACTCATTCATTCACATTCATTTACCCGCATTCTGTATCATGCACAGAAAACAATAGCATCATGGGGCCCTATTGCATTATTTGCGCTTTCCCACTAATGCATTCTACGGGAACCCGTGCACGCTAGATTCGGAAGAATTTAACAGACCGGTATTATTTTGTTCTACACCGGATGACTATAAATGGACATACTATGAAAAACAGAGATATCATTTGCATTTTATAAGTGCTAATGTTTTGCTGTTGCGTGAATTGTTTTGTTAATAAGCACTGTTGTTTTATTGCAAAATATGTACATATTTCTACACCAATGTTTGTTGCCTTTATTCGACATTTATTTTGTATCCCATATATATAGTCCGTTACTGTAGCGGAGAAGTACAGAACATGTTTCACACGTCCACTGTGCCAGAGTGTGCACTCGGTCAGTTCAAAAATACATGCAGACTGCAAACTACTGTATGATAACATTGTCTAGAGCGGCGCTTCTCCACCGCCGGGCCGTTGCAATATGTCTACCAGGCCGCAAGAGCTTCTTAAATTGTTGTTACTTATGAGTAAGTTTATATAGAATGTGTTTCAATCGGGACTCGGTCTTTTTTTTCTGGTTCTGGTTTGGAATACGTACCCTTACCCCCCCCCCCCCCCGATGGGATTCTTTATTTGATATTTTCCCTTGACAATGTTTGCCAATTGATATTTATCATTGATTAATTTAACTATTATGTTTTTTTAGGGTTACGTTAGTGCTTAGGTTAGAAGAAGTTTTGTTTTACATAAGCAACTCTAATCCTAAATAGATTTGTATTAAAGTTAGCAAAGGATAAATATAAACTAACATACAATACCAAGGACAATACATCTGGTGGGTGAGGGGGGAGAGGAGCGTACGTGTCAAAGAAGATTTTTTTTTTTTTACTTGGTCTGCAGTCTAAAAAATCTTGAGAAACACTGGCCTATAAAATCACTACAACTAAAATAGATGGGTTTATCCGTGACCATTTCCAATATAACTTTTTATGTCTATTTTGATAGTTTTCATGGTTTCCATTGGTCACTATGATTAAGTGTGGCGCATGGCCGAGAGATTAGAGTGTTGGTCTCACGCCCGTGAGGTCCGGAGTTCAATTCCTTGTAAGGACGACTAACGCTTTTTTTTCTTGGAGGGTAAATTTTAAAAACTCACCCTGTACATGACGTACTGCAACTCCCTAACGGGAAACATGCAGTATTTGACAGTTAGACCATGATTATACTTTGTGGGACAGCATATGGAAATCAAGTGTTTATAGTCTAATGAATCAATTAAAACAAGCTGGATTTCCTATTAGCCAGTATGTTTTATTTTGGAGACAGACGATGGTGGTATTAGGGAATTTCCTATTTTTGAGAATAACGGGAATTGAACCAGTCCGTTCAACGGCACCAAATCGCTATTCTGAAATGATAGGGAATTTCCTATCAGCTTGTAAAAATATCTATTTTGCGTGTTCAAACAAGAGAAGACCATTCTGCAGACGCAATAGTAACGCAAAATGAGGTAAACAGGTTACTAAAACACTTACCTAGCCTATTAATAAAAATATATTTAAAAAAAACATACAATAAAACTAAACAGGACAATTCTCCACGTATCGGCTCAAATTGAACCTTTTTCAAGAGACAAACAACAGATAACGACAAAATAAAAAACAAAATAGATGTCTATATTTCATCAAGCCCCGTCTCCATAATAGCGCAGGGATGGCAACGCATCTAGTAAAAGTGAAAATGCGTGCATTCATTATAAACAAACCGAAAGTGGGAAATTAGAGACACTATAGATGAGTGCAAGAATAATAAAAGAAAAAGATAAGAAAAATACCCCTTTTGTTACTCTATCAGACAGGCAGGTTTTAAGAACATAGTCACAACAGGCACGACTGAAGGGAACAGAGACAGATGGGGACGTGAGAAAATATTCATGTGACAACCTAGCAAGGCTTGGAAACAACGATCCTGATAACAATACTGGGAACAGAGAACCATGGTCACCTACGTCAACAAGAATGGCATATGACAATGATAGATGAGTAATGATGAGGTTGTGTGGTGGTGGGGTGAGTGGGTTTGGGGAAGGAAGGATAGAAGAAGAATCAACATTTGAAAACGCATGGAATGAATGTGAAACCAAATATAGACATAAACATATATATAAAACCAAGCCTAAACAAACATAGAAATGTAAACACACACCAAGAGTCAAGAAATAAACACATAACAAGATGGACACAGATGTGTGAAGGATACCCACACAAAATGCACAGGCATGTAAATGTATCCACACACAGGAAAGGGCTCACACCAGAATAGGTATACACATTGACACAGAATGGAGATACGTGCATTAACATAAAAAAGCGCTCACATAAATATACAAATATATATGTATACATAAATATGAACATTCATGCACATAAACACTTTCTCACATAAATAATAACATGAACATTCGTACACATAGAAACATATACATATATTAATGTAAATATAAACGTTCGTTCACATAAAGATAATGCTATAACAACTGCATATGTATACATACAAATGTGTGGCCCAAAGTAATTGTGTGGATACATAGAACCATGTAAAACGAAATGCATATACAAATAACTATACATGAGTGGGCACCCATCGAAGAGACAACTGCAATAAAAACGAGGAAATCAAAATCTAAATATGTAAATGATTTAACAATAACAAAATGGCAGAGTACAAAATAATCACATATTGACATACACAAACGAAAGAAGACATAAAGGAATTATATAGAAGAACGGCAAACACAAAAATAATAATTATTAACGAAAGTGTACACAGACAAATAATTACAAGAAACAGTGCAATAAGGGAGTAGATGGTATAAAGAAAAGGTGGGTAACTCAAACAAAACGGTGATTAATGTTCATATCGTGTGGTTGCAAGACTCCCATGTGACAAATGAGACGATATTCCAAGGACTACATAACTACGCAACCACTACGCTTTTATCAGTATTTTGTGAATGCTTACAAAGATAAAAATTTAACAGTAATTTATAATGTTTGATGCCTGCTCGTTGGTAGGTTGTGTTGTGGTAGTGGGTACGTTCACAAACTATACTCACTTGTGCGTGCTCGTAGTTCGAAGGCATATCATCTACATTGTATTGGCAACATGAATTGATGTATTAGTAGTGCCCAAATACAACAATAACAACAATATTTGAATAGCAATTTCTTATAGACCTACAGAAATGCTTCAATTATTATTATTATTGTTATTATTATTATTATTATTATTGTTTGTTTGTTTGTTTTTCGTTCGCTCCATTGTAACCATCACGGATATCCGTGCGATTTCCGCCGGGAGCGTGATTACGTTGTGCCACCGTTATGCGCCTTGTAGGCCTAACACATCCGATTTCGGCATGCCTTGACAATTCGGGTGGGCTACCCTTAGCCTGTGACAGCCTCTATATCCGTCTCCAGGCACGCGTAGTGGAGACTCTTCGCCCAGACGATTTTTTGCTCTCGTCTGACTCGAACGAGGTGTTCCACTGTCTATGAACTTGCCTCGTGTAATTGGACGTGCTGTGCCTGTGCCCATTGGGTACTGAACCGTTTCTCATCCGTGAGCCTGGTTCCTTAAGGGGAAGAACTCAACAGAGGAGTTGGACCCTGGCTCTTTCGCCCTCTTAGCCGAGGTGTCATTCACCGACATCGTGTACCCCTTGTCCAAGTTCGAGTCTCACACCACGCGTTTGAGAGTAAGGCGTTCTCGAGCTGAGCGTCCTTGTCCCAATAGCGCCTGAGCCCATCAGGTACTGAACCCTTTCTCTCTTCAAGTGTATTTCCGGTGTAGGAAAACCTGACAGTAGAGTTGGGCCAGGGCTAAATCGTTGTCCCTTTTGTGCCTGAGCGCATCGAGTACGGAACCCTTTCTCTTCGCGAGCATATTTCCGGTTTAGGAAGGCTGGACATTAGAGTTGGATTAGGTCTTCTTGCTTTACCAACGCCAATGAATGGGTCTGGGTCTCTGCCTGTACGGAACACAGGTAACTAGAAGCTCGACTCGAGCTGACGGAGCTTGTAGTTCCCCTTTCCTAGGAACTTTTCATTTTATATTTGCAGTTCGCGCTGCCCTCTAGCGCTGTTCTGCCCTTTCATTGTTTCATTGTACTCGGTATGAAATATATTTGTCTCTCGCCATGCATCTACCTTTACGTGCATTTTACATTGGCCGCCCCTCCAATGTTCGGACTGGACTGACTAGCTTCACTGTATGTCGACAGTGTCGCTATATGTGGTTCCTGCTGGTGGTGTCGGAGATATTGTCTGTCTCTTGTGCAGTCAAATCTCTTTCCATCTGCTACCTCCACATTCTCGGACACGATCTCCAAATGATTTGGCCAGAATCAGCACGAGCTGCTGTATTTCTGTTTCCAGGGTGCACCGCGTGGAGGTACATTTGGGATCTTGGTTATCTGCTAACCCTGGGTCCGCCTAGAGCAATGCGTTCCCTTTGCACCCCATTATTATTATTATTATTATTATTATTATTATTATTACTATCTAATATCTTGCCCAAGTAGTGCTTGTTGTCTAAACCACGAGATCTATATTAATTTAGAGATTGTATTTGTTTCACCATCTTTTAATGTATGCAAATGTGTCTTCTAATTCAGAGAATGTGGGTGTTTATTGGACAGGGACTAACAGTAATCAGGCACGTAGATAGAGGAGTAGGGGAGGATTTGCAGGATGTTAAATCTTCCACCCCCTTAGCAAATTGGAATATTATTTTTAGGACCAGGTACTTGTCGAAAAAAAGGCAGATAAAAAGCCCCAAATCCCTACCTTTGCGATTTTTCACAAAAATGTCATCACACTGTATATGAAAAAGACAATCTGATATGTGAATTACTTGTTTTGTTTAGGCAACACCCCCCCTTTTTTTAAACAAAAGATACTATCTACGGTCCTGATAGTATTCATTATTGTAGCCAATCATCTGGCAACAATTATTTGTTAGCCAATCATCGGGAAACAATTATTTCGTCACAAAACGTAGGAGGTATCTATAAATTACCTCACACCCCCCCCCCCCCCAAGTTAAAAAAAATATTTTAATAGAAAAGGTACAAATTTAAAAAAAAACCCATAAATTGCCTCAGAAAGTTCTTCCGCTGAACAATGAAGTAGAAAATGAATATTTTTCTTTGCTTGCTAACCGATAAAAGGATTTCTTCCTGAAATCAATATAAATTTACAGAAATAATGTGCCTAGTAATTCTACTTTGAAAGGAAACTGAGTTTCTCGGTCATATAAGAGACATAACAGCATGGAAAGATTAATAACTGTAGGCAGTGTAAACGGCAGCAAGGGAAGAGGGCGCCCAAGACGACGGTGGTACAGGGATATATCAGATTGTTTAAACATGTCTCTAGCAGCGGCATGTCAACTCGCCCAGAATCAGGGAGTGTTCAGAGAATCCATAAAGAAGACTACGTTCTGGAAAGAAAAGGCGTATGTCACACGAATGAATGAATGAATGAATGAATGAATGAATGAATGAATGAATGAATTAGAAAATTTGTTCAAATTATATTTGATTGGTATATAAAAACAGTTTTGTTGACATCAACTTTTGTAAACCCCCTCTCTTTTCGCGGACAATTGTCAAGCTTTTTCAGCCCCATCCTATTCAATTGTCGATGTAATTTATGGACAGCCCCAACAGCAATTGTATTCTTGTGAAATATTATTTTGAATTTGTGTTAAGAACTGGCATAACACATAACGTGTCTACGAAGAATACTCGGAGTGTCATTAAGAGATAGAATTAGAAACGATAACATCAGACATAACCAAAACAGCACCAGTATTGGAACACATCAAAAGACAACAGATCAAGTAGTTTTCACACGCTTCCATACTACCAACAGATAGCATGCCACAAATGGCCATGACATATAGATTTAACGGTTATAAAGCCAGAGGCAGACGATGTAAAAGATGGATCACAGAAATCAAAGAAGCCACAGGAACAAGCTTACAAACAGCACAAGAAAACCATCTCTAGAGAACTCTTCCACCCTTGACGCCGCATGGCAAACGAGGGACACAGCGTATAGACAGACAGACAGACAGACAGATAACACATTATTGTTGCATGCTAGTGTTTCTATTATTACTTGCTGAGAAATAAAGGCTAGAAATATCATTATAACGAAACTACCCAGTATTGTAGCATTTCATATGTGTGGAAACGCGGCCTTGACTTTTAGTTCAGGGCGCAAAGAATAGGGCCACTGTCCTCTTTCCAGGCATGTCGTAGGAGATTAAGGAAAGTTAGTCGATAGCCTGACAGCCTGTCACTTGTTAAAAAATCATCATTGTCATATTTTGTCTAAATTTCTTAATTTTATCTTGCATCAATTACCATGGAATAGGGAGAGATGCAGACCTGCCGACATTGCACCTTTGTTTTTCTGTAGCAGACTTCTAGTTGACGGGGAATGCTAGATGTGCCATCATTGCGGATGAGTCAACAAATGTGACAGAAGAACGATGAGATAGTTGGCCAAGAAGTGTGTGCTGTGTTCCTGGCCGGGTGTAGTAATCCCGGAAAACTGTCTCACTGAAATGCCTACCTTCGGGGACTAAACATGCATCTCATAAACTCTCCTTGTACATCCACGCCCCTCAGACCACCTTATAGTAGTCCGGCCGTTGCCTTAGTTACACAACTGAGAAGACCATGTGCTTTTGTCAGAAAGATTATCGGATGTTAGAGATACATGCGAAAGGTTGCAACGAATAGATAGAGCTACCTGCTCACAGCTAATGGGACCAGGTCACCATCATGATTGTAACACTGACTGATGTAAAAATCAGTAGTATAAATCATGCAGTAAAATACGTCAGCGGTTCTCAACGTGGTTAATATGACCCCAAGTCTTCTAGAGAATGCCACGAAGATCAAATTATTATATTGGGGGGGGGGTAAATATATCAGCCCGGGGCGGGGGTGAACACGAAAAGTTAACTATTTATAAGATATTTAATTATTTCATGAGATATATAGAAAAGTTTCGGAGAGGAGATACGCTCCAGAGAGTAGAATTATGTAGAAATACTACCAATGAAGTATCTGCATGAAATGTATTGTGTATTTTTGTATTTATGTCTCCAGTGTGACATCTCTACGATCATACTACGTTATATGCCTCATTATTATATAGTAACAAGCCAACAAG
The DNA here is from genome assembly GCA_034231615.1 of Meghimatium bilineatum. Lineage (NCBI taxonomy): Eukaryota > Metazoa > Mollusca > Gastropoda > Stylommatophora > Philomycidae > Meghimatium > Meghimatium bilineatum. Next base: position 57,825,843 of record CM067316.1, read on the forward strand.
CATTTTTTTAATGCTCAAGAGAACGGGGGAACACGGACGAATAATTGTCACAAAAAGTAATCAGAGGACAAAAGATTGAAAAACCACTAAATAAACGATCTGATTAAATTACCTTTGATTTTTTAATGTGTTTCTAGAGTATGATAAGTGTAGACTAATAACATGAAAGGATTTAGACTTGATAAGGCCCTAAGCTATCCAGACGTGCAGCATTCGGACAAATAATTCTGCAATATATTTAAGTATATATGACAATTGTTCGGGAAAGTGGGCGGTCTAAGCTATAACTTGTGTAGCTTATACGTAAATCCTGTACTGATAATACTACAATAGATTCCATCTACTTGTGTGACAACCATAAATAAAAGCATTGGTCAATTGACTAAGAAAGACAAAAATACATCAATCTGCTATAACAAAAATAACGCCATGATAAAATCACAGAAAATGCATAACTTGTTGAAAGAGTAAATGCTAGACGGAGCTTAATCAATAATATAGGAAAAAGACAGTTTTCATTTTTTGGCCACGTTATGAAACAATGAGGTTTGGAGACCATAGTCACAACAGGCAAAATTGAAGGCAACAGAGACAGAGGGCGACAACGTGAGAAAATATTTAACAGTTTAACAACCTGGTATTCCTGGGAAACATTGACGATCCTGATACAGAATACTGGAGATATAGAGCTGTGGAGAGCCTTGATCGCATACGCCAGCCAGCATGGCACCTGATGATAATGATGAATGCATAACTTATCTTCACAGCAAGGTTATCATCTTTTTAATAGATAAGAATAGGGAATCATATTTTACTAAGAACTGGATCTTGGATCTGATAGTCTGAGCATACATATATACACACACAACATTGGTAATACATCATCATCATGTGACATTCTTTCCAGAAATTGGTCTCCCTTATGGATTCTCTGAACACTCCGCAATTCTCGGCGAGTTAACCTGTCGCAGCTAGAGCCATGCTTAAGCAATCTGATATATCACTGCACATCGTCGTCTTGGGCGCCCTCTTCTCATGTTGCAAAGTGTATATGGGATGAAACGTACCAAACTGCAGAGCATACCCTACAAGAACGTGTACACTATGTCACAGAAAAGAAACCGTACTGGCTTTTTAATACACAGCTCATTCATGATTCTTGATTTAATACACTGTTCATTCATGATTATTGATTTAATGCACCGTTCATTCTTGATTAGAAATCATCGTTACGGCACTGAGAACATTCCCATAAATGATCATCTCTCCGGTCCGTTAGCCTTCTATAGTACTTACGTAGAACATGGGTTTTGATGTTTCAAAAACATGTGTACTATGTAAGTACTATTGTTGTTCCGTTTCACTGCAGTGTTATCTTATATTGATCAGCTTTCTAGAGGTGTATATGCTCAGTGTACCAATAAGTTGTTGGTGTGTGTGGATGTGTGTCGATGTGTGTGGATGTGTGTTCCTCGGATTTTTCCAAAGGGAAGTCACTTTTTTGCCCCTTCCTTAGTCACTGCAGTTGTTATCATTCGTGAACATGAGCATTGCCCTTATTATCTCTTTTAGTGTTTGCGTACTTATCCGTATTAATTCATCTTTGTCTCTTCTTATCACTGACCCAACTATTCTATAGCATTGCCCTATCATTGTCTCTCATCAGCTATGCCGTTACCCTGTGTGTTGGTGGTTACTTCATCAACAATGTGAGAGCCACTATTGTTGCCCCTATCTCCATTCCCATACTTGATATTGTTATGGTTAGACAGTAAATCTCTCTACAAATTTTCCTACCACTGTGTTAGGAGCCGAAAATCCATCCACATCCATTTGTTTCTATAATTGCTGATCCATATGTATAGATGAGTCTATCTTGTGACTTTAAGTTCCGCTTGATGAGATCTTCTATAATTCCCTTCAGTTCTGATGTTAGTCCACTCACGACACTATTTCTAGCTGTATCACAACATTTGTCAGACTCTCTCTCCTTGAATACTTCTACACACCCACATCCTCTTCCTATTTCGTCTAGCTCATATATTCTGCAAATAGTATCTCCGACTTCTGTCGTCCAATTCCTTCCTCGCTTAAAGTCCCTTAGGCTTATGCTGTTCTAGAACACAACTGAATGTTTAATTATATGGAACAACACACGCAAGGGAATAAGTCAGATAAACTAAGATAAGAGACGCTGGTTGAGATCAGCAATCACTGATAGTCTTTATAATCGATCGGATTACACGAGATTCATACATTTTCTTGTTATACTGGAAAAATGGTGCAAAGACGATACATCCTGGCAAGTATTTTCGACAACCGACTCTTTTTCTAAGGCCGTATCATGATCTTATATATATATCTAAAAGACCTTGGTTTAAGACATGAACTTCAATAAGTTAAAAGGTGAATGAACTTGATAACGATGATGATTATTTCGCAATTTTACAGCACAATACAATTGACTTCTGCAAATTTACTCAGTCAAAGCATTCCCACTGTAAATAACACCGACACACTTAGTAAGATTTCTTCTTCACAAAACACGATTATTTTTCTACACGGAGTTTTTTCCCCCAATCAAATATGTGTTTTTAATTATTGTTTTTTAAGCAATTTGTTTAAATCTTGAAAATATTATTTATGTGTGTTTGATAGTTTTAATACAAATTCCCCTCTCTTAATTCGTTGTTGTTATTTTTTAAATGTATTCGACGATATTATAAAATTTTACAGTGGATCGCCCGCCCGACAACTGGGGTCTGGAATTATATCTAGTTCATGGTATTTACAGGGCTATTCAATTGGCGGCACGCGGGCCAAATCCGGCCCGCGGAGGCCTAGTAAGTGGCCCGAGGATCCTTGCTAAAACAGTGAAATAAAGTTATAAAAAACCTAATTGTATAAAATCATTCAATGTATTTTTTTTGTAAATCTGGCCCTTGATGATCCCCATTTTCTACATTTTGGCCCCCGAGTAAATATAATTGAATAGCCCTGGTGTAAAGCATAGGGCTATTGACTTCTTTTCATGCATGTCGTAGGAAGCTACTAAGGAAAATTAGGGTAATGGCTGACAATCTGTCACATGTGAAAAAACATTATTGTTACAACAATTTTCTCTTCTATCACATAATTCCCATGGATAATGTAGAGACGCAGGCCAGCGGACATTGCACTTTTGTCATTTTATGACAGACTTCTTGGTGACATGGAATGCTACTCGTAGATGTGCCACCACTACGGATGGGTCAACAAATCTGACAGAATGACGTGATAGTTAGTGAAGTGTATGATGTGTTCCCGGCAGGACATGATAATCCTTGGATACTGTCGCAGTGGAATCCTTCCCTTCAAGGACCAAACATACCTCCATAAACTTCCCTTACACAACCAAGTCGTTGACACAACGTTAATAGCTCAGTTAACAACTGAAGAGTACATGCGCTTTTAGTCTGAAAGACTATTGGCTGTCAAGAGCTACCTGCTCACAGCTAAATGGATTATTTCATCATCATCATCGCCGTAATACACGAGGCGGAGAGACAAATTGAGTGAAAAGTCAACAACGTGACTGCGTGTCATCTCTCTAAATATGTACCAAACGCTGACATTGCACAGATGACAATGGGGGTAGCCATATGCCATAACCAAATCCTTCTCCAGGGTAGTTCTGCTTGCTGATCACAAACAGCGTCCCTTACCTTGCTGATGCGACCTATCATTGATCACTTTGCATATACCGTGTATCAGCAGCCAATGAAAATAACGGGGAAAAAATTGTAAGCCAAACAAGGGACACTATATCAACGAAAGAACCAGCTGTTGATAGAATAGAACAAGTAACCTATGGTCTAGAACAACTGATATCTTTGCTTTTTAAAGATATCGTATGGTTAAAGTATGTGAAATTTGGTCACGACAAATGCCCGTAAAATAATATCTCAATCTATTCACACAGATTCAATCTATAGTCATACGCTTATCGGATCTTCAATGAATATAAAAACGGCTGATGTGATAAAAAAAATACGTGCCTAACAGCATATTGCCCGATACGCCTCAATCATGACCATCCCTAATAAAGACTTTCAAAAAAATTAATTAGAGCCCCATTTGTTACGTCGTTTAATTATTGTTGGACTTTCGGTTAGTCATTATTTACATACATGGAATCGCAAGCCAAAAATAGCCAAGGAGACTCCAAGTATATAAATAGTGACCAATCGAAATCCAAACAATAATCAAAAAACGTAACAAATGGGGTCTTAATTAATCCCGTTGGAAGGGCTTCTATACTACCAACGGCCCCCGCCTCAATGGTGTGGAGAAGGGGAACTTTACACTAGATGTGTTTACCACCGTCTGTAAAAATTAAAACGATCATCCGCTTGAGACCTTTCTTGATATCTAAACAGAAATTAAACAAGACTTTATTCGTGACAGGTATTTTATTATTGTCGTGATTTTTGTTGATCACTCTTTATATACTTGGAGTCGCATGCCAGAAAAAAAAGACCAGGCCGACCAACAAATACACGGAAATAATTTAAAAAATCCGCTGTTAACTTTCTGTGCACAGGTCTTTACTGTTGACCGTATCGGCTTAACAGTATGACAGATTGCTAAATCATCATGACTGTCAATAGCGCATGGAGGATTGACTTCATTATACTCGGGTCCTCTGTAGTTATATGCGGCGTAATGGGTTCTTGTCTTCTTCAGCGTCCATTCTCAAACTCCCGCTGGATCTCCTCTGTAGCAGAACCATGGTCCTTCTAGATTTCCAGCAGGATGCACTTCAAAGAACGGAAGTGCATTGTGTCGCCGTTTTATTAGCGCCAATGGCCCGATACATCCGTCTTTGGCGTGGGGAGGGGGTTCTTGTCTAATTCTGACCTTGTTTGTATAGTATCAGTACTAATAATTTCCATCAATGCCAATTCCTAGAAATGGAGATGGTGGCTTAGTACAGCCGACTAAGATTGGAAACTCTGAAGTCAGAGATACCAGACCACGAGGCACACCAGCAGCCGTGGCACCATACAACCCGACTACTCAGCATATTTGTACGACAAAATTTATGCGATCGAGAAGTACTGTAGTAATAATTATTGTAAGTGTAAAAGTTACGCAATGTGGGTCGAGTTGAGAGTTCGTCATGTATCGTGTCTGTTCTGTTATGGTTTATGTCTTAATATTTTGCCAGGAAAAAGGACTATTCGTTGTTCCTAAAGAGAACCGGTTATAGCCATGAAATGGACATGCTTGTCCGTAAAAAAAAAAGTGCAGCGGAACCAAGAATGCATATTACGCATAATTTTTTTATGAAAGAGAGAGAGAGGAAGGTTTTTTAAAACAAAACTACACATTTATACACATATAAACACCCACACACATACATATATAGTCACTGTAATGTTTACACACATACTAACACTCACTCATATACAGTCACTGTAATGTCTTGTAAAATATTTGCAGTTTAGGTAGTAAAGTGTAAAATATTCGTAGAATGGACCCGTACTAGCCAGCAGTAAGATCATACATTAGAATGTAAACACCAAGAAGAATGTGGATTAAAGGAGCTACCGATGTTCTGAGATCGATTCTTGATTAGAAACTGGCTTCACAGCACGCGGGACATTCCCATAAGTATTCCGCCCTCCAGCAGCCATCCAAGTGTATGTAGACTCAGAGTTCCGGTCAGGTGTTGATTGTGTGATCTTCGGGACTTTCCAAAAAAATTATTGGCTCCACTCACCTCTGAATACTCCCATTTCTAACATTCTCTGTATGTGTACGTTCTCAACCTCATTGACATCATCTGCATCTTGAAATGAATTTATTACTGCTTTCATTAAGTCTGCATTATCTCTTCTCAGCAATGTGCCGTCTATCGCCGCATTGCCTGCCAATAAGTCGGCTCTCTCGTTTCCTCTGACCCCAGCATGACCAGGGCAGTATATCCATGTTCTGCTCTGGACAACTGAGTTGTTCAATAAGTCCCACCATTCTTTTCTTAGCATGAACTTTTCTATCTTGCGCAACATGCTTTGAGAGTCTGTGAGTATTACCGAGTGTGTTGATGTATCAGTTATCAACCAATTAAGAGCTGCTGTAACTCCCTCTATCTCCATCCTCATGCTCGATGTGACAGTAGAATATGCTGAAGATTTCTCAACCAACTTCACGCCATTTCTGTTGGCAACAAAACCCCTACCGCTTTTATTTGTGTTTCTGTTAACGGAGCCATCTGTGTTCTGAGATCGGTACAATATTACTGCGCATCAAACGACAAAACGCGGAATATCCATGTAATCATTTGTCATTCAAATTTTGGACTCAAAACAGGAGATTAGATGGAATGTCTGCAGTAAGCGAAAGAAGTGAAAATTAAAAAAAGATAGAAAGAAGTTGAGATAATCTTGTCACAACGAACTCCTTTTCTTATGAGAGTAGTTGTTCTTGTTTTATTGAAAATGGCGGACCTTCCAAGCGAAAGTAAAAAACCTTCGTTTTCTTTCAGAAAGGTTAAGCACAAACACTCGGCCCGTAAACAGAGAAATGACAGTAGTGACAGTAAGCAATGGAAATGAGATGGCGTACCAATCAAATATAAATAATAATATTTTTAAAATCAGAAAATGATATAGATATAGTGTGAATGATTGTAATGTTCATTTCTGACAAGAGGAACAAGAAGAGTTAGGCCTAGTCTTGCTCTAGAGTACCGTCTCAGTGAGTCAGTAGAATACCTCTCTACATCTCTATCTATCTGTGATTGTTCTTTCAGCGCTAAACACGGTGCATAAGCCCCCCCCCCCCAATAGGGCAGGGCAGAAACCAGAGCTTTGTGTTCGAGCGATGTGATGCTACATAACTAACTGTTTACTGTGTGTGTGTAATTCTCTGTATCTTCGACCATACCGGACCGCATTAATATTTATTTACCATCTGATGGTTGTTCTGCACAGAATATCTCTTCTTGGTTAACCTCTTTTATTTTTACCATCTCATCTAGTAACCATTTTAATGCTTGTAGTGGCAGTCTGTATTCATTCATTCTAATGTCCGATGTAAGTCCATCATCTACCTTTTTCACATATTAATATTGCTGTTTGGTGTCTTTACTGTTACATTTAGTACTCTGTACATAAGCCCTAATTAATTAGGACTTCATTTATTATGTTTTTTATTACTGTCATTCTTTTCGTGGTTTACTATTTATTTACTTGGAGTCAAATGCTAAAAATAGCTGAGCCGACCAATAAAAGCAGAGATATAATCAAAATCGACCTTTCAGGTCACGTTTACAGTTAAATTTTCTGTACATAGGTCTTTATTATTAAAAAAATTGACTAATCCTAATATTAATATCAAAGATTAGGAGACATGACTGTTCTCCAGTATAAAGTTTATACTGGAGACTGTTAGTCGAGTTATTTTTTTTAAAAATAAATTAATTTTAGGTTAAGGTCTACATTAAAATTATTTTAATTTAGACCTAGACCTCTAGTAGGCCTATAGCATAATTATAATTATGTGGGCCTACTTGTTATATGAATATGTGTGACAAAGAAGGTTGGCATAACCTAATAAGTGTGTATAAGGGAGGAGGAGATTTTCCATGCCAGTTATTTCAGTATTAGTACTCAACTGTGTAGCGGGCATAAAAATGTAATAAAACACAGTTTAGATAGTGTAAAATGAAATATAAATGTAACAGGGACGAAAATCGAGAATAAAAAAATAAAACAAGGGATAGCAATTATTACTTCTGAAGTCAAGTATCGAGAACTGTTAATTACAATCGCAAGCCGCTGTTGACATTAAGTATATGTCTAGTGTATTTTACACTTACACCAAATTCTATTGCTTGTGTAGGCCTTCATAGAATGACAGAGGTTGTTAAATTTCATGCACTTCCGCACAAGAGTATCCATTTTACTTTAAGCAGAGATGCAATCTTCTTACTGTGTGTGGGGAAAGTTCACAACATTCATGGTTGCCAATGCAGCGTGAAATGAGCAATGATATATTGACTGTGCTATTTGCTAAAATGCAGAGTTTTCTGAAGACAACTATGGATAACGCTACAGACACTTTGTTTCCCAACATCTGATAAGCCTATGTTAGAGCATATATGCCAATAGTCAATGCTCAGTAAAAATGAGCACAGGTACATCCAATAATCTCAAAATTCACTAGGGAGTGAGACAGGGATGTGTACTATCCCAACTATTGTTCATAACATACATAGATCACATCTGTAAAGTAGCAAAGACAACAGAAAAAACAAAACTGAAGGATAACCTAAATGAATTACTATTTGCAGATGACCAAGCACTAGTAACATCATCAGAAGAGCAACTACAAAGACACATAGACAGATACATCAAATATGTTCGTTGGTTGCTGATCCAGCGGTCCATGGGCTCATGCCCTTTGACCTAATGCTATAAGATGGCATTATATTTCTGGGAAGTCTGTTGATTTTCGCCCCACCCGGGACAGAGCCAGATAATAACTATCACACCTACAGGAAGGTAGGTTTCAACCTTTGCACTGCTCCTAGCCACTGTAGCCAAGATAGGGTTCACTGTGCTCATTCCCCACCACCAATTGACTACTGGTTATGCCGAACTTCTCTATTGCTCCAGGCATGCAACCAAATGTTCAAGTCAAAAGGATTGTCATGCCCTGAGTCACTGTGCCTCTATGATGGGCCTCAGCCATAGGAAAAACAGTGATGTCAGTTTCCTCCTCCTCAGTGCTGCGCAGTACATCTCTGGCTCCCTCCCAACCACAGAGGGTGCATACATATATTCAGGCAAACATGAAAAAACATTTAAACAACAAAACAAAATCATAACTGTATAGATGACATGCCATGAAGCTTCTATAAGAAGATAACCTCAATATAACGGCATATCATCCACTAAGGTTTTCTGTTGCATGGATGGTATGTCTAGTGGGCCATTGGTGAGACCCACAGACGCAACCACATGCGTAATCAAATATGTCAAACCTTTAACATGAAGATAAATATATAAAAGACCGAAGTAATGAATATAGGAAGAATAGAAAGAAACACCAGTGTGTGTGTGTGTATATATATATATATATTAAACAAGTGACAAAATTTACATACCTAGGAAGCAATATAACAACAGATGGCAAGAGCAGCAAAGAAATACACAATAGATTTAGTAAAGCATACCAAGTCCTAGGGCAAATGACACCAAATGACATTTGCTCATCATTTTTAAATCCTTTTTTTGAGCTTGTCGAAAAGGGCGCTGGATTTGCTTGCAGTGTTACGTCTTTCTTTTCCCAGAAGAAAAAGTAAAATTTAAGCTTTTTATCATAGTTACAAAATTGCTTATCAACTGTCGCAGTTCTTCTACCACGGGAGTTAGTGGAATACAACCGGAAGTGAGTTAATATTCATGGCGATTGCATGTAGAAATTTAATAGTAATTTAATAGAAATTTATGACATTCAATTAATTGAAAACATTTAAGTTTTCAGAGACGGTTTGTTCACATTCAGTTTTATGTAATCTGCATTTTAATATCTTCTGTGAAATAAAGATGAGTCAGGAAGTAATGACAGTGATGATGGGAATGTTGCAGTGCGACACATTGTGAAAAAAAGGCATACAAATCCTATGATACAATCAGTAAGACACTTTTGTTATTGTTGCAGTCTGTCTTTTGAAAATTCAGTTTTTTATTATGTGCATATTTCAGGCTCTTGAGTCTATGGTTGTCGAAATTTTATATATTTCACGATCTCAACACTTGTGCTGTGTGTTATCTGGCCACAAAGGGGTATAGGGAGACGTGGTAATACAATGTTAATTAACTCGTCTGCAGGCCAGGGTTTTGAGTCCATTCATTATTTGTGGTTTGAAATTGAAAAATGTCTTGTAGTTCACCAAGCTGCCAGGAAGTAGGGTACCAGTATTCACATTCTGAAAAGGTAGAGGAATAGAGCCATTATTACTGAGCAAGTTTCTAGTCAATCACTGACAAGACAATTGAGCACTTATGGGAAACCGTATACTATGGCCTTGGTTCATAACTCAGTTTACCGTTACCTTTATAAAGGGAAATAAAAAATAGTACCGTAACTCAGCCGGTGTGCATGTTGTAAGGGTTATATGGAAGTTAGAGGTCGGGATTGACTACTCCACCCTCATAATCACCACTATGATGAAGCCTATTGAAGACCTATGCCTGGATTGCTTGTTTGTTTGTTAGCTGGTGGATTTGTCTGTCTAGAGTCAGACACGCCCCTTTCAACTGTGGAATGGTTTTCCTTTAGTTATATCAAGGCGTATATTGTGGCCCAATGGCCTGGGTTGTCCTGTTAGGGACTGGTGATTTGACCTGGGGTAGGTCTACGTGTCCTTATATGGACAAAAGGAATATTGGGGGATTGGGATGTAGTCCTAAGAAGGACTTGTTTGTTTTACTTGGTGCCTTTTGGTGTTAGGCTCGTTGGTCTTGGTTCTCCTCCTAGAAATAGATGATTGTTGGTCCTTTGTTGGCATCCAAAGGTTTGGATGATCTTGTAGATTCTGTGGAGGAATTTTTTTTTTTTATTTATTTTTTTTTCCTCGATTTTTTTAAAAAAATATTTTTTTTTAAAAAACATTCAATAAATGCAAATTTAAAAAAAAACCACAAAAAAACCGACTTGAATGCTTATATACATATATAGTACTTTTCCATTAAGCAATGGGTTCCTACACACATAGTCATACTTATATACATGCATCCATATATTAAACATATGAAAAATTACACATGCACCCATATACCTTACATATGAAAAAATATACATGCACCCATATTCCCTATATATGAATAAATACATCTGCATCCATAAACTTTACACTTTTTTTGTTTTTTGCCTGAATTGCTGGTCGGGAATCAACCCTTTTAACTGTAGCATGCCTCAAGATTGCAAGGAAGTCATTGCAAAGTCCTTTCAGGCATATAATCTTTTCCGGCTCATGGCATTCAGCTTACAGTCATCTGCAATCCCTTGTCAGTATATATCTTTGACTCGACATAGAAATCTGCAATCCCTTACTAGGATGAATCTTTGATTAGATATCATCTGCAATCCCTTGCTTGGATGAATCTTTGATTAGACATCATCTGGAATCCCTTGCTAGGATGAATCTTTGCACTCGGCTCATCATCTGCTTTCCCTTTTTATCTTTAAAATCAGTCTCATCTCCACTTTTGTTTTTATATCTTTGGAATTGATTGCAGTGTTCTACCATGATCTTCTTCAATAAAGACCTTCCAACTGAATTAATTAGGACACCAGTCGTTACGTTTTATATTATTGTTGGGCTTTTGATTGGTCACTATTGCTCACTTGCTAGGATTTATCTTTGCACTTGACTCATCATCTGCAATCCCTTGCTAGGATCTATCTTTGACTCGACATCTGCAATCCATTGCTAGGATTTATCTTTGCACTCGGACTCATCATACCACTGTAAAAAAATGTTTTTGCTGTGTCTCATATGTCCCTGGCCATTTCCAGTATGATCCAGTTTTGTGTGTGAGGATATCATCTGTGAATGTTAATATTGCACTATTTATACTGTGGAATTCCTCTATGGCAAATAATTTATAACAAATTTCCCTATTTAACCTTTAGGGCTCTGAATTAAATTGAGAAATTTCTCCCCAGGGCCTGGATTCTTTTTGGAAAATTTTCGTTGTTGATGGTGAGTGTTTTGAAAACGCAATAACTTTTTTGTTTCAGAAGATATTTAAATAATTTTTGCCCATGTAAATAAAGGAGTGAATAGTGAATATTATTGTGTTTTTGTTGTTGTTGTATGTGTGATATGACAGTTGTGAGCAAGTTGTGAAGTTGAAAATTCGGGGGAAAAACGGAAAACGTCATTTTCACAATCGCAAATATATCTTCTTGCCGCCCCTAATACATGAGCAATGTGTGGCAACATTGGTAAAATCCTCATAAATACCTATACTTATTGTATATGTATTGTTTTATATCCAAACTAATATAATATGAACTAAAAAAACTAATAAAACGTGAAGAAATCGCATATAATGTCCGTCCGGTCAACACTAGGTCTATGCCGACACGCAACGTAATTATTGTCCATGCACACATGTGGCACCCCTGATACATATTATTTTTGTGTTTTTGAATGAATACACAAACATTCTTATCAAATAACAACATATTAAACACAAAAAACAACAATTATAACATGTAGTCACGATCACTTACCCATGCCACGCGGTACTCAATTTGATAGTAAAATACGGCCGAAAATGGCTAAAGTCGCTCTAGAAATGCGTTGACAAATTCAACCGGCTTTCTCTCTCTTACAATCGTAATGAGTAAAGGAATTTGACCTTTAAACTGTGACGTATTCCTAGCTTCGTTTGGCGTGCTTTATACGGCATTTGTTCATTACTTCGTGAAGTTCCGTACTCGGGAATCGGGCGATATCGTATGGTGAGTGACCTCGCCCGCAGGCACAAGGGGGCGTGTCCTACGGGTGCGTGACCTCGCCCACAGAGTCGTAAAGGTTAAAAAACTTTCCTAAATCTCCAACTATTTTTATTCTTTACTGTTTATACTGTATATACCTAATTTCTATTATTACATAAATATTTCGTTTGTCTGGACCCAGTAAAAATGATGTTTGACTATTTTGCGGTATATCATAATTTTAAATTTATCTTCAGCATTAATTTATATTTATCAAAATAATACTTTTAATTTGTTTTTGGCATTGCATAATATTGTTCTCACTTTCAGACAAAGAAAATTAAAGTTGGTGAAGATGTTTCACAAAATAGCTCATCAAATGAGGAGGATAGCGACAAAGAGAGCACAACTCTGACAGTTTCTTATAAGTCAACAAGAACAGGGGTAACTTACATAATTCATGACTTTATTTCTGTTATTCGTCTTTAATTATTTATGCATTTGCTCAGGAGTTACCATAATGTAATGTTAAGTCACTCGCCATCGAACTAGCAAACCCGGATTTCAAATTGATTCATTATTTCTGGTTTGAAATATAAATTACTCCCATGTTTCACTCAGCCACTACGAAGTAGAGTACCAGGACTTATGCCTTGGGAAGGTTGAGGAATGACATCATCACTACTGAGCAAGTGCAGTAAGTAACACTTAGTCATCAGGAGGTTTTCGTTCATCCATTGACTAAGGCAGCTGAGCACTTTTGGGAAACTGTGTGCTACGCTGCTGGTTCATATCTCATATTACCTTTGATGTATGTGTTTGCTTTAGTTTAGACTAAAAGTGTTGTGATTTGATGTATGTGTTTGCTTTAGTTTAGGCTAAAAGTGTTGTGATTTGATGTATGTGTTTGCTTTAGTTTAGGCTAAAAGTGTTGTGATTTATGTATGTGTTTGCTTTCGTTTAGACTGAAAGTGTTGTGATTTGATGTATGTGTTTGCTTTAGTTTAGGCTAAAAGTGTTGTGATTTGATGTATGTGTTTGCTTTAGTTTAGGCTAAAAGTGTTGTGATTTGATGTATGTGTTTACTTTAGTTTAGACTGAAAGTGTTGTGATTTGATGTATGTGTTTACTTTAGTTTAGACTAAAAGTGTGATTTGATGTATGTGTTTACTTTAGACTGAAAGTGTTGTGATTTGATGTATGTGTTTATTTTTGAGTTTGGTACCCTTAAGCCTTTTGAACTTCAAACATTGATATGTTTAAATTTGTGTTGATGTGGTACTTATTGTATTTCTAGCCATGTTGTATTGGGTAATAATTTGTTATATCTGTAATCATATTCCGTCCAATTTTCAATAAAACCCGCTTCCATGACTACGTTTCCATTTACATCATTGTCACCTTGAACTTTGTATTGTTTACATGTCAATAGTGTATCTAGTATCTGTGGTGTTAACATTGTTTTTACTGTTTTTCATTGTTTGTTTTATATATTCTTGAAAAATACCTGACGATTCAAAACGTTGAAAATGTCTTGTATATTGTCATTTATATGTTTTCTTGTTTGCACATCATAACCCCTTAGTTATTGTGATAGTTTGTCATGTTCAAGTGGAACTTTCTTTTAAAAAACCTATGTTCTACATAAGTACTATTGTTGTTACGTTTCGCTCAGTATTACCGTATATTGATAAACAATATAGGTGCAAGTACATACAGGTCAACCAAAAACCATTTCTTTTAATAATAAAAATATACATGGTTTGGATATGTAAACAGACATGATTATGATTCTCTATCAAAAACAATCCTGCAGGGAATATTCTGAAGGAGCAGAGAAATACATAAAAAATAGTGGTAAGACAACAATAGAATGGGTCAGTCGTAGTTTTCTACTCATATCAACACTAAAAAAGATTGACATAGTTGGTGTTCAATTTTTCATAAATCATATGTACCAGTGATTCATGTATCTGCAGAAACGAGAAGGACCAGATGACATGGGTGCTACATCTGTGGTTGAGATAGACACACAGTCAGACAGAGATGCTCAAGCTGTACTCGAACGCAGCATTCAAGTACAGAAGGTGAGTAACCTTTACTCTTGTGAAGTTATGAAGTTTTCTCCACTTAATAAGAATTGCTGTTGGTAGAATATACAGTAATAATAGTCCTCCAGAACACGTGATGATGATAACTGTTTCAGACTTGTGCTGTTGCATGCGTCTCTATGCTGTGTGCAGTCATCCATTGCAGACGATAATGACAGTTTCAAACTTGTCTTGTTGCATCTCTCTGGTGTGTATGGAGATTATTGAAAAGTCAAATCCTGGCGTTGAATGTTGAATCCCCTGCCACATTTGGGACACATGATCAGAATTAGACGTCTGCATTTTTGTTGTTCTGTCATTTCAGAATAAATGTTGTTTAGGCTCAGTTACGAGTACTTTTAAGTTTCTTTTGTCTGTCAGTGCTGATAATATTATTGCTTCATAGTATCAATTTCTTTAGGGGAGGGTGTTAATTCTTAAACTCAAATTGGATCTTTGTGTAGCAGGACAATGATTTTACCAGATTTCCAGCAGGGTGTAGTCCAGAGATCGGAAATGTGTTGTGTCACCATTTTATTTACACAATGGATGAGAAAGATTTAAATACTTTGCATATTGTTTGTTTATATTCTTGCATATTTTTCTGTTAGTCTAGTACAGTGAATCCCAAACCTTTTTTTTTTGCCTGGTAGACCTCTTGTCGATTTTGGTTTCCCATAGACTGGCTAATATTAAATTTTCATAAACATATTAACTTCAAATGTGTTTTTGACAGCTGACATAGTGCTACTCACTTTGATTTGGTTTTCTTGTGTAGAGTGGACAATTGTAAAAAAAAAAGGAAGTACAATTTTTATTCATGCCTTTATTAAAAAGAGTACATCTCATGCACCCCTAATTTTTATTCTCGCTTTCAAGGACCCCCTGCAAGTTGGTCTATATGGACCCCTTGGGGGTCCATAAAGACCACTTTGGGAACCTATGGTCTAGTATCTACTTTGAAACATGCCTGGCACCAATAAATTATAGGAGATTGACATGGACTGCTAGATGCAAGAAGATATGGAGAAAACCATTTTTCAAGTGTCCAGAAATCCAAACTGGCAACTTGAGAATATTGTTGACAGCTCTTCTCTATTTCATTTTTAGGAGCAGAAAGAAAAGGCAGATGACAACATATACAGGGGAATTAATAACTACCACCAGTACTATGAAAGAAAAGATTCTGTTCAAGGAAATGCTGACAGTGGGAAGAATAGGTTCGTGACATTTCTTTAGTTGGTGATACAGACTGTATAGATTGATGAGTATGCAAGAAACTTCTTCATGTCTGTAAGAAAATCTGAAAAAAAGTGTAATGTCTTCATAGACAAATGTGGTATTTGAAAAATTTAGAAGCTTACAACACTTTCTAGGGGTTTTTTTCGAGACTTTATAATTTTGTGAATTCACAATAGACATATTTTGATTGTAGCTTTTCTCTTGTTTTAGATTTGGTCCACTCCGTGCTCCTGCTAATCTTAGATCAACTGTACGTTGGGACTATCAGCCAGACATCTGCAAAGATTACAAAGAAACCGGGTTTTGTGGATTTGGTGGTATGTGTAGAATATCTTATCCTCATGTTATACATTTGTCTAGAGACAGCAAAGTATAGGCATCAAATAACCCACTTTAATAAATTCATAACTTGAGGGTAAAGGAGACAAGGAGTAAACGATAGAAGATACTGGATAGTTTCACAGAGTAGCATGATAGAAAGTCAGTCAGAAGTAGAGCTGGTACTGGATAGTTTCACAGAGTGGCATGGTAGAAAGTCAGTCAGAAGTAGAGCTGGTACTGGATAGTTTCACATGATGGCATGGTAGAAAGTCAGTCAGAAGTAGAGCTGGTACTGGATAGTTTCACATGTTGGCATGGTAGAAAGTCAGTCAGAAGTAGAGCTGGTACTGGATAGTTTCACATGATAGCATGGTAGAAAGTCAGTCAGAAGTAGAGCTGGTACTGGATAGTTTCACATGTTGGCATGGTAGAAAGTCAGTCAGAAGTAGAGCTGGTACTGGATAGTTTCACATGTTGGCATGGTAGAAAGTCAGTCAGAAGTAGAGCTGGTACTGGATAGTTTCACATGATGGCATGGTAGAAAGTCAGTCAGAAGTAGAGCTGGTACACTGTACTGTATATAGAATTTTTTGGAGATAAATTATTACCTGGCACAGCAAACGTTGGTGATGAATAGATTCAGCTGCCTTCCATGGCGAAGGGGCTAGTTAGATAATCTTCTACTGTGTTTGTTCTCAAACTCCTGCAGATTAGCAGATGTAGTCCAGAGAATGAAATGTTTTGTGTTATGGTTTACAGCTTTGCTGTGATATCTGTGTCCTTCGACCTGACACATCTGACTTCAGAGTCACTTTGACTATATAGGATGAACATCTAACTCCACCCCATAACCTCCTTAGTCGACACCAACAACACGTATGGAAGGCAAACAGTGCTACTATTATTTTCTCCCCTTTCAGAGCCCAGGAGAGACAATGAAATAGTCCCAACTTGCACGAACTTAGTTGTGGTTTAACACAATGTGTAAATCATACTGTTTCCTGTCAACTCTGGCATGGTTACTGAAACATATGCACAGTATTTACAAATTCAGCAAGATTGGAAGAGTAATGTCCTATGCAAGCTACAAACATTCATCAATGGATGCCTGCGTAGAATTCCTGTAGAAGGTTTGAAATATTTTCTTCTTCAGCCTTCATTCTCAAACTCCCACTGGATCTCCTTTGTAGTAGGACCATGGAACACATCCATCTTCGGCAGGAAAATGATATGATAAGACACCATTGAGGAATGTATGCAGAAAACTAAATAAACTCCAGTGGAAAAACTAAACAAATGTCAGTGGAGAAAGGACTAAGCAAACTCCAGTAGAGGAAGAACTAAATCATCTCCAGCGGAGGAACAAAGTAAACTCAAGCGCAGGAAGAACTAAGGAAACGGCTCTGGGGATGGATAGGACATACATCAAGAAGACAAGACGTATTTGAAGGAAGGAATTAGATGCAGACACAAAGGCTTAGTAGAACATGAAAAGAGCTGGAAGTAATAACTAAAGATAGGACAAGATGGAGGAGATTTGTTGAGGACCAATGCTCTGAGGGAAACTAGATATAAGTTTCCAGATGAAAGTTCTAGGGAAGGTGTATAGATAGAATGCTCTATGCAAGATATGCTTTAATTAATATTTTAGCCTCCAATCAATACATACACCAGTAGCCAATAATGGGACACCTTCCATTTATAAAGTATGAGCTGCGATATAAGGTGGTCAATTGAGTTATGAATCAGCGTCAGAATACAGTTTTGTCCACAAACAAGTGCTCAGGTTTCTATTCAGTGGTTCACCAGAGACCTTTTGACAAGTGTCACCTTCAGTGCATGCTCTGTAGGTATGGCACAGATCCTCAGATTTATTACAGCATGATCCCTGGTACCCATTTATATGTTTCTGGCTAACTCCACTGTTCCAGGAATCTTATTCTTCATCATTCATTATCAAACTCCCGCTGGATCTCTCTTAACAGAAAAATGGTACTGCTAGATTTACAGCAGGATGTTGTCCAGAGAATGCAAATGTGCTGTGTCACCGTTTTATTTGTGCCAATGGCCTGACACATCTGTCTCTGGTGGGGTTCCAGGAATCAAATCAGAAATAATCTCATCAGTGAGCGCATCACTTAGCCACAGCACCATTGTTCCTAATGTGATGTCAATCAATTTTTCCAAGAGATGATTGGGTCAAGGAAATTGATGAGCTGTGGTAACAGAAGTAAATCTAAAATGTGGAAAGGTATAAATGTAGATAATGGACAGAACTCCTTTTGTGTCTGTGAGAATTTGCAAGATAGGCTAATGAAGATGATGATGATGATGCTAGAATGCAGAGGAAATATGATGTTGCTACTCTTGTTCTTTATGCCAGGCAATGGAGTTGAACTTGAAGCTCCAGATTAGTGTATCTCTCACATGAGTTATGTGGGGAGGTTTACAGAGCTTTTATAATTCCCCAATAACTATTTGACTCAATTTGACTGTCAGTTGCCATGCCACAATCTCAATAGTCTTCTACTTCAGATGTAGCTTTGAAGTGATTCTTGAGGCATGCTTTAAATAAACGGCTAACTCTTTCCCAGCAGTCTAGGTACAAGGTCTTCAGCAGACTTTATCACATCTTAGATCATAGCATCCCAGCCGAAGACGGATGTGTTGGGCCATTGGCGCAAATAAAACGGCAACACAACGCATTTCCATTCTCTGGACTACATCCAACTGGAAATCTTGTAGGACCATTGTCCTGTTACAAGAGAAATCCAGGGGGAATTTGAGAATGAACGCTGAAGAAGAAGAAGAAGATCATAGCATTGGGTAGCCAACCTATCTCAACCTTCTAAATTGCCTTTAATTACGGATAACAGTGTTACTATTGTTTGCTCCTCTGTCAGGTCTGGCAACTCAAAGCAGTATATGCTAGTTGTACTAAACCAATAAATAGTAGCAGACCAAACCACACTGAACGCAGTGGTGACACCAATCTAGTATATTGTTTGCATTTAATAGTACTGTTTCCTTAGTGTTATTTATTCCTATTTTAGTTACTGCGACACTCTCCCCTTTGTTGCATATCCTTTGATTTTTATTTATTTTGACGTAAGAGATAAATTTTTTTCCACTGTTTTTTATTTGTTTTCGCAGATTCCTGTAAATTTCTCCATGATCGTTCTGACTACAAACACGGATGGCAGCTTGAAAGAGAGATGGAGCAGGGAACTTATGGACAGAAAGGTGGAACCATGAATATATTTAAATGTCTGATTCTGATATAACATTCATTTAGTTTTATTCTTAACCATTATTTTGACAATAGTAGCACGTTATTAACCTTTAGCACGCTGTGTTGACAAACCGGGTGAAGCATACCACTGGAAATGTATCATTTCTTGACACGAATGGCGAAATCAACCGCCTGATTCGGTAAACCCGAAACCGAATGAAAAAATCGAGATTGGTAACTTTTTGACAGAATGTTTTGGCAACATTGAGAAGAGAATTTATCTATCCTCCTGTTTTTATTGTCAAAATGGCGAAAGACGAGAGTGTTTGATTATGGAATGAAAATCCGAGCAATCTTTAAGCATCTGCTTTGCGACGAGCCGACATGACAGTGAATCGAGTTTATTATACTTCTCTATCATCGATTTATTAAGTGAAATCATTATTTATTCCAAATTCAATGTGGAAATATTGAAATGTAAGTACTCAATTTGTTTAATTAGAATAGACACGAGGTTCCACAATGTTCTCACTGTGTAAATTATATAATATTCAACAGCTTTCGATCTATCAAAAATACGGTAGGCCTAGATCTAGATAGGTCTAAATTTGACTTTATCACTTTCTCACACGTCATGTATCACACAAACAAAACTTACGCCAATATATGCAGAATTTAATTCTTTATTTATATGTGCAAATATTATTTAAATATCTGTAACAACAAAGAAGTTATCACGATTTCAAAACAGCCACAAACGATTGCGTAACGTTTCGAAAACCAATTCCACTGCAGTCAGCGGCACAAGAAAAATTGTGTAATTGTAAACACAGCATGCCTAAGGTTAAATGACTTTCTTGATTCGAGTAGGATTCAGTATCACAGCCTTAGGGTCCCATAAGTGAGTTCATACATTCAGTGTCCTAGTCAGTTGTTGATTTTGTGTTCTTTGGATATTTCCATAGAGGATGCACTTTTTTCCTCTCTACCCTGGTTTTCAATTTCTATAATTCTCTTAAAATGTACATTGTCTCCTTCAGAATCATTTTTGTAATTTGTTGTGTATCTATGATTGCCCTAATTAACTAATGCCTCTTCTTATCACTATCTATTCCACTTTCGCTTTACCAACCAATGCATCAACTCTTTCATTGCCTGTGTCTCCTGTATGACCTGAAAGTGCAATACTTTGGTCATTGTTGAGAAGAGTGACCCACACCTTTCTTATGCACTTTTCTATCTTGTGCAGCATACGTTGATAGTCTGATAGAATCACCATTAGTGTTTGTGGCTGTGCCGTCAAACCAGGTGAGAGCCATAGCCAATGCCTCTATCTCCATTCTCATAATTGATATTTTTGGTCAACATTTCCCACTTATATCATATATTTCATACACTCGAACTGTTACATAACAGAAATTGATGGAAAATTGAATCGTTGTATATTGTTTTTTATTCTCAAACTCCCACTGGATCTGGCTTGTAGCAGAGCAATCAATAATCCTAGTTTTTCCTTCAGGGTGTAGTCCAGGTAATGGAATTGTGTTATATTGCAATTTATTTGCACCATTTCAGTGGAGGAGTGGTACAGATGCATCCGGACTGTTCAGAAAGCAATGGAAAACTACTGAATATATTTATATTGGCTAGAAAATTACTACAACCACAGAATGCTGGATTGATGGCTACGCCCTGAATAGGATAAACTATTTTTAAAAAAATTTTTGCCAGTGACCTGACACATCCGACATCTGTGTGAATCAGTTGTATGTGGGGTAAAGTCTAAAGCAACTGAAGGGCAAACAACAATGCAAATTCACCATGTTTGTTTATAAGGGTGTCTTCCCTTAATATAACGCTGAAGCATTGAACAAGATTTATATAGGACACAGTAATGTTCAAGATGAAGCAGGATGGTGTACATTATGAAAGGGCAAGAGTAATGACAAAAGACTTTATCCTCTGCTAGTAAAGTCATGTTTACCATCTTAAAAGAAGTTCAAGAAGAATGAAGTGCATAAGATGCAGAGTGCTGCTGTCTAGAGGTATCTTCTTTTCTTTAGGACAATGTACCAGCTAATGCAGGTAAGAAATCATATCCCATCAACTAGTCTGATGGACTTAACACTGGGTTATAACTTCTTGTTCCCAAACATGAAAGATTCTCTCTGTGGATGTTGTTTGATTTGTTTACTTCTATCCCCATGTATTTATTACAAATAATAGAGCTCATGTATTTTTGTAGTGCAATTTATTTGTATTTTAAGGGGGGGGGGATGTCTATTTATCTATCTATTCGCTAAACCCTTTATTGCCTTTCAGCGTCAGGGGTAGACAGGTTTTCTGGAGACGGCTTTCTTTTGTGCTGTGTAGATTGTGGAATTTGTCACCTCTTTTATTTCAGTGGTCCATCGTTTTTGTGGTCGGCCTCTAGGTCTGCCTTCACTATACCTGTGTAGCATAGCTTGCTGTGGTATGCTGTCTGATGGTAGTCTGTTAATGTGTGCAAACCATTGGATCTGTTGTCTCTTCATATATTCCAAGATTAGGGTGGTACCGGTTTTTTGTTGAATGTCCTCATTCCTCACTGGTGGGTGTCTCCAGAGCTTTATTTTATACCCAAAAGATCAAACTGTCAGTGGTGTGCAATAGTTCGAGAAGCCTCCTACTTAGACAGGGGTTCAACAAAAGTCTAATGTTTCGGGCCATTGGCATAAATAAAGTGGCGACACAGCACATTTTTATTCTCTGGACTACATCCTGATGAAATTTTTGTAGGACCATTATCCTTCTTCAATAGAGATCTGGTGGGAGTTTGAGAATGAATGCTGAAGAAAAAAAAGACAGAAGGGATGAAACATAATTGTATAGATGAAGTGATGTTGGAATTCCAAAAGAGGACATTCTCTTTATATAAGTATGACATCTACAAGGATTTTTCTGTTGCTTTGTGGTTGGTCTGATAAGCGGCTGTTGAGACTTTCTGCATAAGAGCTATTTTTCTGATAAACTTGAAATGATTACCAAAATGTAAATATGGTTCAGAGACCAGATGGAGACGTTCTACAGTTGATACACCTGAAGTGGTGAGAATTCAAAAATATCTTGACTGTCATATAAAATCTTTCACTTTATGAAAGAATCATGCTGAAAGTGAAAGTAAACCTACATGGAGCAAATTGAATGGTAACACAACATACTTTACATTCCCCCGTGGAAATCACACGCAATTCATGATGATCACGCGAGAATGAACGCAAACAACAACATATGAAAGAATCAAGATACTCATAATATTAGTGCAAAACTCTTCCCTTGTTATTCTGAGTAGCTTTATGACTAAATTTTATTTGAGAAGTATTATGCTGTCATTTCAGATGAACAAAATTATGAAATCAGTAGTGACGAGGACGAGATGCCCTTCAAATGTTTCCTCTGTAGAAATTCTTTTAAAGACCCGGTCATGACAAAGTGCAAGCATTATTTCTGTGAAAAATGTGCCCTGGAACATTACAAGAAGTCAAAACGTTGTTTTGTGTGTGGAGAGCCTACAGGAGGAATTTTCAATCCTGCTAAAGGTAAGGTTTAAATTAGAGAACAAATCTGGCCTGTATTGTTGGGATTCAATTGGCAAGAAAAATAGTAACACTGACACCTGCCATGCATGTTGTAAGAGATAACTAAGAATGGTTGAGCATAACATTGGTTTTGTCATCTCATGGAAAGTCAAAGTAGTGCAAAAATCAATCAACCAAATGCCATGCCAAGTGAGGTTGGTGATAATTTTTCTTTACATATCTTGTCTCATGTGTTGTTAATAAGTTCAATTGATGAAATTCTCTCATACCATAATGGTAATCCATACAGCTACTTCTCAGTTTGTTTTATTTTCTCTTCTCCCTTTTATCATTCCAATTGTTGCTAAATGTTCAAGTTTTTCTCTTCTCCCTTTTATCATTCCAATTGTTGCTAAATGTTCAAGTTTTTCTCTTCTCATTACATGCTCTAAAAATCTTGATATCTTCTTCTAATTTTTGCTACAATTTGTCTTTTCATGCCAGTATCTCTGAGGACTTCTACATTAGTTTTCTTAGCTGTCCATAGAATTTTCTAATAATCGTAACAACAACTAATCTGAGAGGGAACTCTATTGTTATTGATTTACTAAACAGATTCTCATTTGTGAGCTAATGGTTCTCAACCTTTTCTTACTCGTGGCCCCCCCCCCCTTTTGAGACTAAATTATACTCTGTGGTCCCACTGGTGCTTTAATGAAAAAGATAAATTACTTTTTTTATGAATCACCAATAATTTTTAAGTTTTCTTAAAGTCACCAGTACTTTTTTAAACTTTCTTTTGAGTCACCAGTACTTTTTTCAACTTTCTTTTGAGTCACCAGTACTTTTTTCAACTTTCTTTTGAGTCACCAGTACTTTTTAAAACTTTCTTAATGAGTCACCAGTACTTTTTTCAGCTTTCTTTTGAGTCACCAGTACTTTTTTAAGCTTTCTTAATGAGTCATCAGTACTTTTTTTAAAGCTTATTGTATAATTTTTAACATAGGAAAGATCATTGTTCCTTTGTTTATTGTTATTTATTTTTTACAGTAGTTTTACAGTTTTGATAGTTGGAATATTCAGTAACATAATTACATTAATATAGTGCTTATCATTTAAGTAGCTGCCTTCCTTCCCTCCCTACTGGATGAACCTACGGCACCCATTTTCCAAACTGTAATCCTTGACACCCCAACAAGTCTCCATGCCCCCTTCTTCCCTGAGAACCACTGAACTAGTGTTTCAGGTTTTTGCTTAATATTGCTAACATTTGGCAAGTTGACTCACTATTATTTTTATTCATAGGAATATGATTTGTGGTTTGTCCATGCTTTCATTATACGGCTCACACATTAGGGTTTTTTATGCCTTAGATATAAAATAATCTTATATGTTCATTCTCATATTACCGCAGATCAGCAGTATGTAATCCAGATAATGGAATGTATTGTGATATGGTTTACAGCTTGGCTGGGATATCTTGCACTCTTCGGCCTGACTTCAGTATGACATCTGGATCATGATGATCCTCTGTTGGATGACACATCCAATCCCACCACCAACATCTTAGCCATTTCCTACAACATGCATGGCAGGTAACAGTGCTGTAATTCTTTGCTCCCTTTCAGATCCTAGGAATACTCAGGTTATAAATAATCTGATTATAAAATCATTTCTTTAGGTGGTCATGTGTTCTTCAGCCTCCAACTTTCAAATTTCACCAGCTTATAATTTTAATGAGTTTTTTTTTCTATTCTGAAGATATATCTATCTCCCCAATGAAGCCAACTCCTTTAAGAGGAGACAGTGCTTAGTCCATCTAGCAGAGGCTGAAAACTTAAATTGGTCAGACAATCCTCAATATCAAGCCGGACCACAGTCCTGCCCAAGCAAGCACAGGTGCTAACATTAGAGATACCAGGCCGAGAGATGCACCAACAACCATGGTATCATGCAACCTCCTCATTTAGCATGTCTGTCATCTATACATCTTTTAGCTCCCTGCGGATCATAGGTCCTCAACAAACCTCTTCAATCTTATCCTACCTTTAGCTATTGTTTTCCAGTTCTTTCCATGTCCTATCAGACTCTGTTTGTTATTAGAAACAAATACATGACTTACTGTAATATTACCCGTCTTTTAATTTCAGAACTGATTTCTAAATTAGAAAAAATCAAGAAAATGGAGGACCTGCCAGGTGGTGCATCAGGAAACGATTCTGATCAAACTTGATGATGACAGCAGAAGAAAATGTTTAATATTCATCAAGTGTAATGTAATATTGAACAATGTCATTTACAAACAACTAATTTCTTATGAATTGGATAAAAATTGGTAACATATCCTATTCAGGACATAGCCATCAACCCAGCATTTTTTGACTGTAGTGATTTTCTAGGCAATATAAATATGTTCAGTAGTTTGTCATTTATTTCTGAACAGTCCAGATGCATAATTGCCTGTAACAGGATTCGAACTCGGTATATTGGTTGTTACAGACACGTTCTATACCACTCCGTCACAGAGTCGGGTGAATATGATATTGCAGTTTAACCTTTAGTTATTAGAGATTATTTTTAATGTTTGCGCATTCAAACAAGAAATTGCAAATGTTTAATTTGGTTTTTTTTTAAGTGTCATACAAGATTGTTTAGGGAGGTGTGAAGACCTTTTTTACACAAAAACAACCATACATGTGTTTTTGGGTAATGTAACAACTTTTCTTGGTATTACAAATTTTAAAATAATGTTTGCAGATTCATATAAAGAATTGAATACAGCATATATGGGTCTAATTTATTTTTTGTTTTAAGTGTCATATGAGATGCAGAGTATTTTAGGAAGTTGTGATGTTTTTTTGTTTTAAAAACAAAAACCCACACACTTGGGTGTTTAGAAAGCGCAATAACTTTTTTGTTTGTATACATATTGAAATAATGTTTGCACATGTAAATAAAGAAATTAATTGTGTATTTACTGGTGTAAGTTTTGTTTGTGTGTGTGTTTTGCGAGAGATGTGAGACAGTGGTGAAGACGTTGTTTTCACACACACAAAAACAACAATGGCTTACCTAATCATGGTGCAGCTCAGAAGTACAGGCAATCTTGTAATTGACCAGTGTGTGGTGTCTTTGAAAGCAAGAGATAGGACACAGAGCTACATTACACACTTGGAACATGTATTGGGTC
Organism: Meghimatium bilineatum; assembly: GCA_034231615.1. Classification (NCBI taxonomy): domain Eukaryota; kingdom Metazoa; phylum Mollusca; class Gastropoda; order Stylommatophora; family Philomycidae; genus Meghimatium; species Meghimatium bilineatum. The sequence goes on from CM067316.1 coordinate 57,851,976, forward strand.
TGAGGGCGCCTACCTTCCTTACTGGATTAAGGACCTTACTAGCCACTGGTCAGCCGTTTAGGATTGATAGCCTTTAATGTGCTGCAGCAATAATCCTAGTTGGTGTGTCAGTGGTTCTTCTTCCCCCATTAGAAGCAACCCTGGTTGGCACCACTCAAGAAGGCCTTGAACAATCTGCATGTGAAATTTTTCCACTTTGACTCGGCCAGGATGAATGGCCCTCCACAGAACAAGTGAATTTATAATGCAAGTTTCCAACAGGTAAAGTTTCTTCCATCACTTGCAGGTTCTGTGTCAGTGAGTCACTTACTCTTTTGCCAAGTTTGGCACATAGGGAGGATGTCATAGTTCTCCATGCCTGTCGGTCAGTCGCCAAGGATTGCAGGTCTTGTGCATTTGTTCCTGTTGATTTTAGTCCATTCATAAAAGTTCTTCTGAGCGTTGTTTTTGGTCTTCCCTGTTTTCGTTTCCCATCTGGTGTCCACATAAAGGCTTGTTGTGGAATACTATCTTCCTTCAAAGTACATAACCGATGTATGTCCAGCTGCGCTTTCTGATGATGTTCGTCACATATTCTTGTTTTGTCTCCTCTCTTAGTATGTCGTTTGATTTGAAGTCTTTCCAATTAGTATTTGTGATTTTTCTGAGGCATCTATTCTCGAAGGCAACTAACTTCTTATCCATTATTGCAGTAGATTTCCAACTTTCACATCCATATGTCAATGATGGAATCACACTTGCATTGAAAAGTTGCAGTTTGATGTGTTTACGTGCGATCTTTGATCTCCAGATGTTTGAGAGTTTGTTATAGTTCTAAGGTCCTGTGTGCTAACATATAATGTCAGCTGCTTGTCAACACGATCTATAACTTCCATATGCTTGGAATAGGACTGTAGAGGTGACTTTTTACCAGCATATTGTCCAACTTTCTTCGTAACAATACATACAGTGACAATGTTATTTTCTGAGGTGACTGTTTGCCAACCAATTGTCCAACTTTTCTCGTAACAATACATACAGTGACAATTTTATTTTCTGAGGCGATTGTTTGCCAGCTTATTGTCCAACTTTCTTCGTGACAATTTTATTTTCTGAGGTGACTGTTTGCCAGCATATTGTCCAACTTTCTTTGTAACAATACATACAGTGACAATTTTATTTTCTGAGGTGACTGTTTGCCAGCATATTGCCCAACTTTTCTTGTGACAATGTTATTTTCTACTGCGATTGTTTGCCAGCATATTGCCCAACTTTCTTTAGTCTCCTTATACGATATGTCTGGAAAGAAGACAGTAGCCTTACTTTTTATACCCTGAATTAGAAGTCCAGGACCCAATTGTCACATGAGTGGAAGTCATTCTGAAGTTGGATGTGTCATGCCTAATGGTACAGTTATCACATCTAAGCTGTAAACAATGACACACATATTCTGTTCTACAAACTACATCCGAGATTACAGACTATATGTCGAGATAGTGATAGACAACTATCTTGACAGAGCAGAGCAAGTATCATCTTTCTCACAGATTGGATATCATCATCAGGTGATATGTTCTTTCTAGAACGTAGTCTTTCCTAACAGTTAGTTAGCTATTCCTATAGGATCAAAGGTGGCACATAGGGTGGATGTCATAGATTTCCATGTCTCTCGTTTCATTGCAATTTTCTTTAAATCTTCATTATTTCTGATACCAATGGTGAAACATTTCTTGTAATAGTTCTAGTTTCTTTTGGTCCTCCTCGTTTTCTTTTGCCCTTTGGTGACCATATCAAAGCTTGACAGAGAAGTCTTTTAGTATCCATTAGTAGCGCGTGTCCGATGTAATTCCAGCGACGCTTTCTAATATAGGACAGATGGATACAACAACGGTCTTAAGAATGCCTATAAAAGTGTCAGGTAACATGACAAATGCGATTTTTTTACTGGTGACCGATATGTATATTTTGTGTCCTCAGCCAATTAAAATTATAGAAAAGGCTAGATCAGCCAAGAAAAATTAACACGGTTTGGGACCACGAAGTAGAGCTATTCTGGAGACGGACTTAATTGGTCTCTACAGATGTAAAACACATATAAAATAATTATGTAAATAATAATTTTAAAAATCACATATATTTAAATAGGTTAAATATATGCTCTATTATTTATTTGTTGGGTCATATCTAGTGTTAAATTGTCTATTTATTTGTTGGGTCATATCTAGTGTTAAATTGTCTATTTATTTGTTGGGTCATATCTAGTGTTAAATTGTCTATTTATTTGTTGGGTCATATCTAGTGTTAAATTGTCTATTTATTTGTTGGGTCATATCTAGTGTTAAATTGTCTATTTATTTGTTGGGTCATATCTAGTGTTAAATTGTCTATTTATTTGTTGGGTCATATCTAGTGTTAAATTGTCTATTTATTTGTTGGGTCATATCTAGTGTTAAATTGTCTATTTATTTGTTGGGTCATATCTAGTGTTAAATTGTCTATTTATTTGTTGGGTCATATCTAGTGTTAAATTGTCTATTTATTTGTTGGGTCATATCTAGTGTTAAATTGTCTATTTATTTGTTGGGTCATATCTAGTGTTAAATTGTCTATTTATTTGTTGGGTCATATCTAGTGTTAAATTGTCTATTTATTTGAATTACACAAGTAAAAATATGTTTCATTATCAGATGACATATTCTTTCAAGAACATAGTCTTCCCTGTGGATCTCTTGAATTCTCCGTGGTCTTAGGAAGTTGTCCCGCCTCTTTTAGTAACATGAGCAGGCATTCTTGAAAGTCTTTTGTCCAACAGCGTCTTGGGTGACCTTTGCCCCTGTTAACTTCTATCATCCCCTCTAGTAACATTGTCTCCATGCCATTGTCTTTTAATGTGATTGAGAAAAAAACCAAACTTTTTCTTTAATATGGTGTTCAGAAGCCAGCCTTCCTGGACTTTAATTGTTCTTACACCTCCTGGTTTGTTTGACCAAAGACATGACACAAAAGACTAAACAGCTACTTAAATAGACTAACTGGTTACATCACAAGTGGGCAGGAGGACAGGCTTATAACATTCTGCAAGACTGCATTACACTAAACCAGTTCAGGGAAAAACAGTGGCACACAGAGACAAACATTATCAGAAAGTTGTGTGGGAGCCTTGATGAGCTTTCAAAGACAGCAACATTTATCAATAAAACCAGACATGCTAAACTTCCAAAGATAGTAAAAGAAGACTATATCCAGAAGTTTGAAAACGAACATAAAAGAAATATCTTAGACTATTGATGTTTTATTTTCCCTGTAGTTTTCACTAGAGTAGAAGCCTGCTTCACTCCTGGCTTTGCACACTGACAATGATTTTTGACAATCATCCAACATTTCTTTTAAAAAAGTTCTGGGAAAAACCTGTTAAATGCATGTTCCAGAAACACGATTGTATGACAGGCTGAAAGTAAAACTCCACCATCTGGAGGCATATGGAGCAGGAGTGATAAACATTTAGACCCTCTGGGTTTTTTCATCATCTTCCTTTTTGGATCTTTATTATGGCAATTCTGTTGATGATTTTTATTTTTCGTTCACAAACTCCTACCGAATCTGTCTTGTAGCAGGACAATGGTTCTACAAAATTTCTAGCAGGATGTAGTCCAGAGAACGGAAATGCGTTGTATGGCAGTTTTATTTGCACCAATGACCAGACTTCGACGTTAGTAACTAATACATTCACTGTTCTTACCACTTTCATTGAACAGTAGACGTCTGTAACCATATCGATAGCACCCCATCAAGGCCAGCACCTTGCAGTGGTGATGTGGCTTAGTTCAGCCATCAGGGGCTGGAAACTAAGACTGGTTGGGCAGTCCCATTCGAGCAGGACCATAGTCCTGCCCAAGTAAGCAGAGTGCTGAAGACGGAGGCATCCAGCCAAAAGGCGCACAGATAATCAGGATGCCACGCACAAAACACAAAGTGGATACCCTCTCACTGTGAAATACCAGGAAATGAAAAAGCAGACCAACTGGCTAAGGAAGGTGCTGCCGAAGACCAACCAGATATACCAATCACCTACCATCAGAAAAAACAGATGATCAAGTCAATAAGAAAGCCACAAACACCAACACAAGATGACTATCATATTATGAACAGACCAGAACAAGTTATAATTCTACGTCTCAGAACAGGACACAACCGACTCCGCAGTCACATGTATACAAAGTTCAAGATTGGCAACACAGCCACGTGGACAGGCAGCACAGAGTGCCACACATATACTTCAAGAGTGTTCTGAGCATGAAACGCTGAGGCAGACATATTGGCCAGAGGAAACAACACTGGAAGCAAAACTCTATGGGACACTGTATGAACTACAAAAGACAGTGAGTTTTATTAAGGAGACAGAATTACAGATATAGACATGTTTCAAGTGAACGAAAGAAGAAGAAGAAGAATATCGATAGCAGAGTCGGCCTGTTATACAAGAGAACTGGAGACTAGTACCTATCCGCTGGTCACCACGCTTTACCTTTTTGTTGTAGTCTTGTGTCTCTATGAATGACCTTTATTGCAAACAATCATGTTTGGTAAAAAGAGTGTGGGGAGGGATTTTAACTGAATTCATGTCCTGATTTCCAAAGGGGGGGGGGGGGTGACTCGAAAACACGCGATTGGGAGAATATTCACACAACAGTGGATCTTTGGATTAATGCTTAATCGAGACTGTCTGAAGTATAGGCCTAAGACCTCTGTACAGGATTGATTAAGACTTCATTCATTAAGCATTTGATTATTTTCGCTGGTCACTATATATTTATATACTAGGAGTCGCATGCCAAAAATAGCCAAGGCGACTCCAAGTAAATAAATAGTGACTAATGAAAATAATGACAATAATAACAAACGTAACGAATGAAATCCTAGTGTTTATTTTTTAAATGGAGGATTTTAAAACCTCTGGTCGAATCAAGACTCTTTCTACATAAGATTGGTGTCTATCTTGTAATCGTGTCGTAATTCAAGTCCTAATTAATTATGTACATGTATCTTATAGTATTGTCGAGGGTTATGGCTTAATGGTTCCTGTGCCTGGCCGATCTGCCGCGATATTATTACTGAATATTCCAGGAACAATTATCATTTCTATCTTGACACTGCTTGGATTTACTTCAGCTACTGTAAACCATTCACTCAATGTCATTCATCTTTCAACAGCAGATAATGTGGGTTACGCAAACGTCTCCTTCTTCTTCAGCGTTCATTCTCAAACTCACGCTGGATCTAGCAGGACCATGGTACTACTAGATTTCCAGCAGGAGGTAGTCCAGAGAATGGAAATGCGTTGTGTGGCCGTTTTATTTGCGCCAATTGCCCGAGACATCCGTCTTCGGCGGAGTTACGTAACTTAATCTATTATGAGTGAGGTACATCACTTTCAGCCGTGGACATTAGTCCAAGTTGGTTATATCAGAGCTTTAAAGTCATACACAATTAGTGGAGGTCGCAGTTCTGGTATTCCAGTCACCACGCCCTCCGCTATCTTAAGTGGTACAGTTAAATCGCAAAGGAAAGGTGCCATTACCCACCAAAGCACCTATAAAGATTTAGACAGTGCCGAAACGAGGCAGAAACTGTCGCCCATAGCGGAAGTGTCAAAATAATATACAAAGAGCATACAGATGAAATTTAATTAGTTTATGTAAAAGTGGCGGAACCTGCCCCGTGCGCTACAGTTCCTAGTATTGGCAGGGGGAACGATGACCATGACATTCGACTGTCTGACAAAGGATTTTTGTTTCAATTAGTGTTATTCCGATTGTGGAAGTAACTGGGTTTTTTTACGAGCTGTGTTCTTTATAAAAGCCTTTTGATCGAAACGTTAATTTGTGTGTATTTTCATGTATGCTTCCAGTAATTAGTAAAACTGTATTACCCTGATTTTAATTTTTGCCCGAAAGAACATAGCCGTTAATGCGTTAACATCATGCAACGAGGCGTTTCTTACATAGATCATGACTAATCGTACTCCATAATTCTTTAACGGTTCTAATCGCACACCTGAAGACACTGACAGCGTGAGAGCAAAGTGTTTAGTCCATATATGGTCGGTATGATTGTAAAGTAGGACAAGTACTCTCTACTCTCAGTTGTTTGTCACTGTCATTATCTGTAGTACCACTTGAACCAACATGTGCATGCTTATATATATTGATTAATTTGATGTTGTGTTTGTGTGACGTACAACACATAAATGTTATCATGAAATAGTTCTTAGTGCAGAGTCGTGAAACTAATTTTCCAAATGAAGTAGGTAGTAAACTCTACAACCCTCCACCCACAACACCTTGATATAGTTATCTTAAGACGGGGGTTTTATCTAAGGAAAAAAAAGAGCATTTGTCCGTTTTCGTGTGTAAATTTCACTATTAGATCGGAAATTTGAAGACCTTTTCGTAATTAATCGTGCTGGGATGGGCAAACTTTTAGCTAGGTTTCTAATATTAAAAGAAAAGTCATGTTCATATTTGCTAACGAGAGGGGGTGTGGGGGGATGCTAGACGTACCACCACTGCAGATGCAGATGGGTCTGACATAATAATTATTAACTAATTGGCACAGACGCTCCGGACAGGACCGAATGATCCTAGGATACTGCCGCACTGAAATGCCTCCCTTTGGAGACTAAACATGAATCCATAAACCTCATAATACAATCATGTCTTCCAGACAACAACTTTATACGAGTTCGGGTGTCACCTTGGTTACTCAATTGAGGAGGGCCTAAACTATTGTCAGAAAGATTATGTGCTATCAAGAACTACCTGATTAGAGCTGAGGGGATTACGTTATCACCATCATCCCCGTTGTGGTAGATCTGGAAGGCAACTGGTAACGTCTACAGATCTTCCTCATGGGTATTGTCCATAAATTAAGTCAACAATTGGGTCCTGGGGGTTCGGAGAAGATTGGTTAACAAAAGTTAAGGTCAATAGTCCTGTTTTTTCACCGATTAAAATGAGTGCATTTGAATTATTTTTTCTAAAAACAATGTGGCCCAAAACGTGTATTTTTTGCGTACTGTTTCTCCTCAATATCATCTTTAGAGATTGTCAGTCAGTCAATCAGTTCCTCTTTTGCCAAGTTTGGCACATAGGGCGGATGTCATAGTTCTTCATGCCTGTCGGCCAGTTGCTAGGGATTGCAAGTCTTGTGCCTGTTGATTTTAATTCATTCATAAATGTTTTTCTGAGCGTTATTTTTGGTCTTCCGTTTTCTTTTCCGTCTGGTGTCCACATGAAGGCTTGTCGTGGAATTCTACTTTTCATTCATTCTGGACATTGTTAAGCAGGGAATCCCTGAATTCATGACAGGTTGTTGGCAAGGCGGTATCAGCCATGCAATATCAGCGATAATTGGTGTGGTCTGATACATGATAGATAAAATATTAACGAATGCCTCGTTTTCGTTTAAATGTCATGGCGCGAAGAAACCCAGAGGATTCCTTTTGTGGAAGTTTCCGTCGTTCGTTTTCCGTAACTGATTTTGAATTTAAAAAAAACAACTCTTGATTAATTTGATTCTGATTGACTGTTTATTGGATACAAAACTAAATACAATTTCATGCAATCGATTCATGGTTTGAAAATCTTTCTTTAAATAAGAGATAATAATTTATCGATTCTCCGCTAAATTCCGACATCTAAAAATAGTACATGACGACATTGCTTGTTGTGCGACTCCACACACAACATTTCTAGTTCTCCATCAAAACATTAGCTTCCCCGACCGGAAGCGGCACTTCTATTGAGAAAAATCAATATTTCCTTGACAGAGATCGAAAGGGGGGACCTTCTTGAGATTTTATCGATCCCCCCTTTCGTTCCTAAATTTGTGACAAAGGATTAGTTCTGTTCGAGAACATCGGGCGCTTAAAACAAGGAGATGCATTCGTGGCCTTGAGGGTCTGAAAATCGTCAACATCAAAATGGCTTCACCCTGCACCTCTGGAATCGTTCTGGATTTATCACCATCCATATCCGCATCAGCAGCAGCGTCAGAATGTGTAGATAATGAAATACAGTGTTCTGTAAATGAGAAAGAACGTGTGTTAGTTGCAAACTCGTGCGATGATTGTAGCAAGGGTGCATCTTACGAAGAGGCTTTCCAAGGTCCACATAAATGGAGGCGGCAATTACGTCACGTTCCGTCCAAGCGCTCGAAGAAATCCCAACAGTCAGAAGAATCATTCAACGATCAAGAGAGACGTTACAACCAAGATTTCGACGAGTCAGAGAACCTAAACAACGAAGTGTAAGTTGTTAAATTTTGGTTAAGCTACTGATTTATGCAGTGTGTGTTTACATTCTAATAATATTTAGTTCTAGGGCCTAGGCCTATATTACTAATTAAATTACACGCAGCCAATCATCAGCCAATGTTTTATTTATTTTTTTAAGTTTTTTTAGTAGCCTACTTTAGCATCAATCATTGGAAAAGTTTAAAAAAAATTTATTATGCCTAGCTCGTTAGGCATGCTACTTGTTAGTACCCATAGCAAGGTGTTCGGGTTTTATTTGTAATTGTTTTTGTTTCTGTCATGTGATGTGTCCTCTTCAGAACCCTCACTGACAGTACCACTCTGTTATGTAACACAGTGACATACTTATAGTACACACATCCACGCCGTCTGTTACCTTGAGAGGGGATGTCCTCGAGAGAACCAACACAATGGAGTTCTTGGGGGTTATGTTGAACCAAAGCCTAAGTTTCAAAGATCATGTTGACCACATCATTCTAAAGGCTTATAAAGGTCTTGCAGCGTTGAAAGTTATGACTGCTGCTTAGTGTGAATAGAGACTGCTGTATCAGTGATTGGTGGTAGCGGTGGTAGAGTATGCGCTGGTGATTCTGACACTGAGTCAGACTCAAACAGAAAGATTGGATAAAATCCAGAATGAGGTAATGCAAATCATTTTGGGGTGTGCGAGAGACATGTCAGCATGGGCTATGCGATACTTACTTGATTGCCCAACTACAGAGAAAAGAATAAAAATGTGCATGGCAAGGTACTACCTACAAATCACTGCTGATAAAGAGCACCCTATACACCCTGAAATTCTCAATGTGAAAGGCAGTCGAATAAGAGAGAAAAGTCGTGGATGGGACGCACAGAGGATATACAGACCATGTGCAGATTGGAGGATGTGTTACCTGGTGCAGAATAGAGTTGGGCACTTTTGAAGTGTCTGACAGCCTTCAAAGTCATAATAACACTCAATAGGGAATGGTGTCAGACAGTGCTGGAGTCTGAGGTGCTGGCGCTGATCGGTGAGAATTCCAGGGAACGTGATACGATTATATATACAGATGGGTCAGTTGAGAGATACATCAGGAGTGCGTGGGCCTTTACGGCTCAAAGTTGGAGGAAGACCATCAGAGTGGAATGTGGTGCATTCGTTCAGACGACAAGCAGCATGACAATGGAGAATTTTGGCAGTAATCAAAGCTTTGAAATAAGTGTGCTCACAGACTGCGACACATACCTGTATACTCAATGACTCGATAAGCATGATTGTGAAAGTGCAGGCGGGGCACATTCAGGAACAGTGGCTGAATGCGGTGAAGAATCCCTTTGTGCGGAAAGTGACTTTTATTTTTGTGCTGGGACATGCGGAGTCCAGGGTAATGAGAGAGCAGATAGAGCTCATAAGAGTGGTATAGATGCTCCTTAGATAGTTGTTTGTTTGCTATCCCTAGGAATTTTGAGCAACTTGCTCTTGCTTCCTATGTGCATTGAGTGGTTTTTCTTAGCTTTCTTTCATACCTAGGAGATTTCAGCTTAACCTTCACCAAGCCTATATCAACCCCGGCCGCCGAGAAACAAAATGGCAGCACGCGCTTTTGGCGGCCCGGCCCACCCAACGATAATATCGTGAGATTTACACGTACCACAGTCCGTGCACATAGCTGGGGACATGCGCAATCGAAGCCGGTACATCCCCCACTTCCGAAATGATCGTTTTTGAGAATGGCTAGCTATTCGTAAAAGTTTAAGAGCAATTAATCTGACCACATCTGTACACCGGTACGATGCCATGATGATGGATCGGTTTTATAGACCTTTATTTCATCGTATTTCGAATAAAATAACTTCGAATCGTGGCTTGAATCATGGATTATTAGGTTATTTAGTTTCACAGCAGTGAATATACAGAATGCTGTGTTGGTATGGGGACTTGTACGTTTGATATCAAATATTTTGAAGTGGCAGAAAAAATAACTCTAGGCCTAAGCTCAAAGAACGATTTTACTGCAAATCTACATGTTTTATACAGTTCCCACGGCTATATTTTGATAATTTCGCAGTGAAAGAACATAAATACAACAGATTTGCGTGATTTAGTTTACAGTGTTGCCAAGGAATTCGATATATAAGGTAAGTTAATTTTTTTTCTTATTTTTTTCCTCTTTATTTGTTATAAAATATATGGTTTTTGTGAAAAACGTCTTTACCACTTTCTCATACGTCTGGTATCACACACACACGTACATAAATTACACCAATATATGCATAATTCAATTCTTTATTTATATGTGCAAATATTATTTAAATATCTCTAACAACCAAAAAATTATCACATTTTCAAAACAGTCACCATCAATAACGCAATTTTCAAAAAAGAATCCGGTGGCAGGGAGACGTTTCGTATTTTTTAATCTGGCTTGCTAAAGGTTAATGCAATGCCTATTGAAAAAGCGTTCTATTTCGAGGTCTCTTAGATAACTTCCTTTTCTTTTTTCCATGGTCTTTCTGACCATTACTTGCATTATAGAATCAAATCAAAGCAATTTAGAAATTAATCAAAGCAGCAGCAGATATAGGGATAAAATAGTTACATAGGTTGTTGAATATAATATGGAATACACAAGAAACACCAGAAGACTGGAAAAACGCTGTAATAATACCAACTGCGCCCATGTGTTGCCAGGGCACGAAAGGGGAGCAAAGAATAGCAACACTGTTTACCTTCCACGCATGTCGTAAAAGGCGACTAAGGAGGTTATGGGATGGAGTTGGCTGTCCCATCCCATATAGGGTCAGTGACCCAAAGCCATGCTGAAGTCGGATGAGTCAGGCCAAAAGGCACAGATATTGCAGCAATGCTGTATACCATGACACAACGCATTCCGTTCTCCGGACTACATCCTGCTAATCTGCAGGAGTTTGAGAATGAACGCAGAAGAAGAAGATGAACTCATAATCAAAGACATAATTCTAGCTGCATTTCTTCTTCATGTGTACATGTGGACAGGCAGCACAGAGTGCCAAACATATACTTCAAGAGTGTTCTGAGCATGAAACGCTGAGGCAGACATATTGGCCAGAGGAAACAACACTGGAATCAAAGCTCTATGGGACACTGTATGAACTACAAAAGACAGTGAGTTTTATTAAGGAGACAGAATTACAGATATAGACATGTTTCAAGTGAACGAAAGAAGAAGAAGAAGAATCCTGCTAATCTGCAGGAGTTTGAGAACGAACGCAGAAGAAGAAGAAGCAGAAGATACCAACTGGAATTTTGATAGAGGATTACAAGCATTTATCAAACCATCACTTAACAACACACAAAAAGCAACTGAAAAAAAGCAACTGAAAACAACCAAGAATTGTATATAGCCTTTGTTGACCAAGAAAAAGCCTTCAACACAGTAAACAGACAACAACTATGGAAAATAGTATCGCAATAATATAGTTCCACAACACTTAATCAACTTGTGCATGAGTAATTACACACAGGTAGTCAGATAGAACGAATGCAAGGTTTTCAGACAAATTCCACATACACTGGAGTGCGACAAAAATATATTCTATCACCCTTGCTATTCATTATATATATCGATTAGGCACAGGTTAAGCAAATGTGACCTCTTTTATTTTAATGAAACGAAATATCGATAAAGACACATTTTACAGTAGCTAAATCTACTTGCGGATCCATTGATCTGCCAGCTACACTTGGAGCCCCCCCGTCTTTGGATGACTGGGGTGAGGGGTGGGTGTTTCCTCAGCTTAAGAACATAATAAATCACAAATAAAACAAAAATCATGACAACAGATAAAGTCAAAACTGACCAAAATTCATAATTTATAACCATGAACTAGAAGATGTAATTAATTTTGAATATTTGGATGGAAGCATAAACAGGTCAGGGGGATTGGATCATTTAGTCTGGACACTGCAGAGATCAAGAGAAGAACTGCAATAACGACTTCCACTTCTCTAGTGGAAAAGAGAATAGCGTTAAAAATGAGATGCTAAAGAATTTTGAGAATACCATGGACAGCGTTAAAGACTAATCAAGAAGAGATAAGAATATTAAACATTGAAGACTGATGGCTCTTACAAAACATTCTTGATTGGAAACTGGCATCACAGCACATATGTCACTCCCATAAGTGATCTGCTCTCTGTTCCAGCAGCCATCCCAGTGTATGTAAACTCCTAGTCCCGGTTAGATGTTGATTGATTGATCTTCAAGACTTTCCCCAAAAAATTACTTTTCCTCTCTCCCCTCTAGATATTCCCATTTTCTGTATGTGTACGTTCTCAACCTCATTGACATCTTGAAATGAATTTATACACTGCCTTGATCAATTCTCTTCGCAAGATTGTGCCATCGATCGCCATTGCCTGCAATAAGTCGACTCTCTCATTTCCTCTGACCCCAGCATGACCAGGGCGGTGTATTCATGTAATGCTCTGGACAATTGAGTTATTCAATAAATCTCACCATTCATTTCTCAGCATGTACTTTTATATCTTGCACAGTATGCTTTGAGAGTTTGTGAGTATTACAGAGTGTGTTGATGTATCAGTTTAATCAACCAATTAAGTGCTGCTGTAACTCCCTCTATCTCCATCCTCATGCTCGATGTGACAGTGGAGTATGCTGAAGATTTCTCAACCAACTTCATGCAGTTTTTGTAGGCAACAAAATCCCAACCGCTTTTATTTGTATTTCTGTCAACTGAGCCATCTGTGTATATAATTATGTCTTGTGGTTTTGAGTGTATCTAGGTGAGTTCATGCACTGTATCTGGAGCCCTGACACCCAACCATTTTCGACACACTTTCTGTAGTTGTATTGTTACTTTAGTCAGTGATTTCTTCTCAGTGTCCACCTTCACATTCATTGTCCATTCCTATTTCTTCAAATTCACATACTATTTGCAGCGTGTCTTAGCCTCTGCCATCCATGACATGCCACGCTTGATTCGTTTTCACTTTGACTCATCTAGCCATTGGATGTAATGGGTGGTGGTTGTATTCTGTTACTTTAAACTACGACCTGATGTTGCACTCTAATGCTTGGGAGATCAAGCTGAAATCTCATTGCATAGATGGGTGTATCCCTAGTACACCCTTTGTACAACATTAAACAGAGATTTTTTGGCCATATAAAGAGACATAAAAGGATAGAGAAATTAAAAAATGAACGGTATGGTTGCTGTGGCATGATAAAGACCACCCAAGATGAGAATGGAAGGTATAGTTGCTGGTGGCATGATAAAGACCACCCAAGATGAGAATGGAAGGTATAGTTGCTGGTGGCATGATAAAGACCACCCAAGATGAGAATGGAAGGTATAGTTGCTGGTGGCATGATAAAGGCGGCACAAGATGAGAATGGAAGGTATAGTTGCTGGTGGCATGATAAAGGCGGCACAAGATGAGAATGAATAAGAGACGTCTCATATTATTTAAATATGCCCCTAGCTGTGGCAGGTCAAACTCTTCCAGAATCGTGAGGCGTTCAGAAGATACATAAAGAAGACTATTTTCAAGAACAATAGATGTCACCTTATATATATATGTGTGTGTATATCTGTGAGTGGGAGGCAACTGTTTCCCAATGGTCCGTACTTGTTTATGTGTTTGTTGTCCTTGAGGAATTTACATATTTGTGTGTTGTTTGTGTCAATCTTCCAGTGCATATTTATAGTAACATGAGAACACTCAATGTTTAATGTCTCAATTTATACTTGTAATCAGCATCTGCAGCAGGCTTCATTTCATCAAGTTAACATGCATTGTACTTTCATATATACATTTCAGGTACCAAGAAAACATAGACCAACTTTCATATATACATTTCAGGTACCAAGAAAACATAGACCAACTTTCATATTGTCATTCAGCTGTTCAAGAATCCAGAAATTTTTCGGAGGGACAGAGGGACCAGGATTCATCAGTAATCATACCTCCTTGGAAAAAAGAACTCCTTGAAAAATCATCTTACAGAAGAGTAAATATATTTGTGATGTTTGAGTTGTTATGTAATCATAATTTATAATCATAATTTTACAAAGAAGGCTAAATGCAGTAGCTCAACGGCGGAGACTGACTAGAGAGTGACAGGTAGATCAAAAACCGTCTACAGTGGTCATTTTCTATTGACGGACAATAGAAAATAAGTATTTAAGCAAGAAAGTTTCGAACTGTGCAACTGAAATTTTGAAACATATCCTGTATAAGAAATTGCTATTTAGCTATTGTTGAATTTGTATATCCTGCTGAAGATGGATGTGTCTGACCATTGATATAAATAAAATGGCAGCACAACGCATTTCCATTCTCTGGACTACATCTTTCTGGAAATCTACTAGGATCGTTGTCCTGCTACAAGAGAGATCCAGCGGGAGTTTGAGAATGAATGCTGAAGAAGTGTTATATGAAAACACATGCCTGTACTTTTGGGTTCTGGAACAAATCATCTGAATTTCAATATTTTTTACAATGGGGAAATGTACTTTGATATAAAAGTACTCTGGAATGTGGGCAAGTTCTGGATGGAATTATGTTGTTAAATGATTTAATAATGGTTGTTGAAGAGAGTGAATGGTTCTAAAATTGTTACTATAGAGGAACATGGGGGTTCTCTACTTGGTGCTATAGATATGGGAATAGTTGTACAATGTGACTATAGAGGGGAATGAGGGTTCTCTACTTGGTGCTGTAGAGGTGGGAATAGTTGTACAATTGTTACTATAGAGGGGAATAGTTGTACAATTGTTACTATAGAGGGGAATAGCTGTACAATTGTTACTATAGAGGGGAATAGTTGTACAATTGTTACTATAGAGGGGAATAGTTGTACAATTGTTACTATAGAGTGCAATGAGGGTTATCTACTTGGTGCTGTAGAGGTGGGAATAGTTGTACAATTGTTACTATAGAGGGGAATTAGGGTTCTCTATCTACTTGGTGCTGTAGAGGTGGGAATAGTTGTACAATTGTTACTATAGAGGGGAATAGTTGTACAATTGTTACTATAGAGGGGAATAGCTGTACAATTGTTACTATAGAGGGGAATAGTTGTACAATTGTTACTATAGAGGGGAATAGTTGTACAATTGTTACTATAGAGGGGAATAGTTGTACAATTGTTACTATAGAGTGCAATGAGGGTTATCTACTTGGTGCTTTAGACGTGAGAATAGTTGTACAATTTTTACTGTTAGAAGAAAAGTGTGAGTTGTCTATTTACTTGAGAGAAAAAGAAGTGAAGAAGAAACAAGGTAAACAATGATGGACTAGTTGGAAACTTATTTTGCTTCTATCATTTCCAGATGTACAAGCAATCAAACAATGTAACAGGTGGCCAGGCATCACAGGTATCTAGTCTTAATGACCAATCAATAAGAAATCTACCACACATATCTTAAATTATATATTTGACGGTGGCCGTTAACTAGTCTTAAAAATGAATGTTGTGTGATGAGACAGTTAGCGTATGGGAGATCTGTTAGTCATAGATCATAGTGACACTGTTACCTGTCGGGCATGTCATAAGAGGCGACTAAGGGGGTTTGGGGATGCAGTTAGCCGTACCATCCCGTAGAGGGTCAAAGTGCCATGTTAAAGTAAGATGCAACAGGCTGAAAGGTGAAGTTATCGCAGCTAAGGTGTAAGTCATGAGAGCGAGTTCCTTTATCTGGACTACATCCTGCTAGTCTGCAGAAGTTTGAGAATGAACATAAAAGAAGAGACAGTATAAGAAGTGCCAAGAAAGTTTATCATTGCATAAGTTTTTGCTTCTGATTGTGTGTAATTGGAAGATTGAATGTAATTGGAAGATTGAATGTAATTGGAGGAAGATTGTTGAAATACATTGTAAAAATCTGCATCTGTAATTTAAAATGGGCCATGAGATTAATTTAGCTGTCATGTGAATGCGGATAGTGCTGTTCTTACTTGTTGTATTATGTTGTGAATGTGTTCTAGATAAAGGCCATTTGCTTTTGGTTGCAGAGTCAATTTTTGTGTTTCCAGTGATAAGTGATACCATCACTTGCTTACTAGTTTCACCTGATGGATTTCAGTTTTGCTGCAGTTTTAACCTATTATCGATTTTGATTTCATGAGATAATGATGAGGAAAGATCTAGCCCTCATGGCATAGAATAAAGTCAATAGTACAATGATTACAAATGATATGAAGGTTAAAAATTCAAAGATTGACTTCATTGTACTCTTATTACCCCATATGTACTGTGTTCCTCTCATTGAAGTGGCATGTTGCCTTTTGAGAGTACCACTCAGAACATTAACTCTGTAGCTTCAAATGTTTGTCCCCAAGGAACTCAGGAAAAAAATCCACGGTTCTTGTTTAGAACCTGTGACTTCTGATGTGATTATTAATTTGATTATTCCCCTTAGCAGTGTTAGTCAATTTATATTTATCATTTATTAATTTAACTTAATTTTTTTAGGGTTAGGCGAGGGTTAGGTTATGAGAGATAAATTTGTATTAAAATGAATAAAGGATAAACATAACTGACAAACATTGTCAAGGGAAATAATCACACAGGGACACGGGTTCCAAACAAGCACCAAATCCACTTTGCAAACAATACAATATGAACAGATTTGAACCAGTGACCCCTTGAACAAGGTGAACAGCTTAACCACCATGCCAGGAAGATCTACAATTTTAATAAGATCAAAATTTATATTTAATTTAAGATTAATAAAAATTAAAATAATATGGCATGCTGAAAACAAATGTGTTGGACCGGAAAGCTTAAAATAACGCAGCTCTGCTGTGAAACCAGCAACACAGCATATTTCATGCCTCAGATGGAAATCACATGAACTCTCGTGTTGGCTATCAGAGAGCGAATGCAGAAGAAAGAGAAACAATATGAGCTAGATATTGTGAGGTCATGGCTAACATTGTATTCCCCCAGAAAGCCTTAATGGCATGAAAAAAGGGAAAACTAGATATTATGTCCATTCAGAAAATAACTTCAATTGGCACCACATTGAAGAAATACAAAAATAAGAATACCTTTTTTACCTAGAACTCTGTCACTGGCTAGGGAAGCCTACTACCCGAGTTAAAGGCATGACGAAAACCGATATTCTGGGCCTCTAATGTCGCGGTCACAAAGTGAACCAACCAAGGTGCAAATAACACAGTTCAACTGTGGAAATCACACGATTTATTTGATGTGGTTATAAGAGAGCAAACACAGAAGAAAAAGAAAAATATACAGAGAACTGCATTAATTAACTCTAAATTCGCCATATTTAAAAAAAATATAATAGAAAATAATCTATGTTTTGAACATATCATATCACACTCATCCTTCCTCTGAAAAAATTAATGCAAAATCTAATTTCCTGTTTGTCTGCAGATACCAGTGACTGTCAGGCGCCGTGGCAGTTTACATGGGCCGTCAGAGTCTGCTTTTACTCGCCAGGTTGTCAATTCTGGTGTAAGTAGTGCTGCAGCCCGAAAAAGACTCTCGCCATCCAACTCAGTAGGTGTATTTTTACATTATCTTAGTCCTTTTGGAAATATTTTTTAATAAAGTGATTGAATATCTAAATACGAAGCGTAGTTTGCAATTATGTATCAGAAAGTATTGAAGCAAGAAACATAGCTAACATAATTGTTTGTTGACATTTGTGCTGAATAAGAAAATAATCTGGTGACCACTGAGAAACAAATCTTTAATGAGAGACACCTTGAAATACATGGCATGATTTTGGCCATTTTAAAATGTTACTGGCTGCAAAATTCTTGTATTGTTAAATTTATGTATTTTTTGCACAATTGGAAAATGTCTAAACAGTTAGAATTTTGGTGATATTTTATCTGAAATTTGAACTATTTTGCAGCCCAGCAATATATTAAGTGGTTAACCTTTAGCACACTGTGTTTACAATTACGTAATTTCTCTCCTGTCGCAGAATTAGTTTTTGAAAATGTTACGCAATATTGGTGGCTATTTTGAAATCGCGATAACATTTTTGTTGTTATAGATATTTAAATAATATTTGCACATATAAATAAAGAATTAAATTCTGCATATATTGGTGTAAGTTTTGTTTGTTTGTGTGTGATACGAGATGTGTGAGAAAGTGATAAAGACAGATTTAGAACTATCTAGAGCTAGGCCTACTGTAGTTTTGATCGATTGAAAGCTGTGAAATCTGTTGATTATTATATATTTTACATGATGGAAACCTCGTGGTATATTTTAAATAATGTATTTGAAGAACTTACCTCTCAAGTTTTCCACTTTTCCATCCGAATAAATAATGATTTCACTGAATATACGATGAACGAAAAGTATAATAAACTTGATTCACTGTCATGTCGCTTCGCCACAATGCTGATGTCTTCAGATTGCTCGGATTTCGATTTCATAATCACACATCATCTATCGCCATTTTAACAATAGAAACATGAAGTTAGATGAAATGTCTACTTTATGTTGCCAAAAAATGACCAATCTGGCATTTTACATTTGGATTCAGGTTTAGCTCACTGGGCTTTGGATTTCGTCTTCCGAAATCAAGACATGACACAATTTGGGCGAAATGCATCGCCCGAATTGTAAACACAGCGTGCTAAAGGTTAAAATAATCGAGAAGTCTTCATTGTTTTTTTATAGTGCATTAATCCATATATTTGAAATCATCTATCTTCACTGCTGCCTTCTTCTTTCTTTATTTATCTCGGCTTTTAATTTTTGGTGTCACAGGTTTGGATAATCCGGTTTGTGGGATATCTATTCTATCTATAAACCTGTAACCTGTCAGAGTTGTATGGATACCACATTGGATACACCAGTAGTCCTCTAGTGACTTCTATAGTCAAATAAAATCCTGTCCTATCCAGTCCTTGATTGTGTCTATTCATGCTTTTCTTTGTCCTCTGCTTCTTCCACCTTCAACTGTTTTGACAGGAATCATGTCAGCATACATGTCCAGACCATGCAAGTCTTCATTGCTTCCCTTGTTATTTGGGCTGTGACATGTTTTGATACTTGCAGTGTTGTTGTGATGTCAAGGTACATTTGTGACTCCTTCAATTTACTTTCTTCTTGGTCTTCCCCTGCCTGTTGGTGTTTCCAACCTCTTGTTGTATGCTCTAATTGCTGGCCAATTAGGGTTCACTCTCATTAAATGGCAGAACAATTTCAGTCTGTTTAATATAGTTAATAACAATTCTTGTAACCTATTTGTTTCTCTTTCTCATATGGTCTCTTCTGGATGTGTTTGCTGCTTTTCTTAAACATCTCTTCCTCTCTCAGTTTAAGCACTGATGTTGCCTGCAAGATGTTTGTTTTTCCTTTATTAATCTTCAAACCTGTTCACCAAGAGTTATCATCTTCTGCGTTCATTCTCAAACTTCTGCAGATTAGCAGGATGTAGTCCGAAGAACAGAATGTGTCTTGGTTTACAGATTTACTGCACCTTTCAGCATGACACATTTTCTCCAGCATTTACTTATGACTTTAAAATAGAAAAGCACTATCATCTACTTGGCTTCCAGGACCACTAAACTGCTGTCAACAGAAGATTTCATTCTTCTCATTAGCTGTTTTTTACCACATTATCAAATGTAATGCAAGCAAGAAATGGGAATGGTTTCCCCACTGACAATTATTTATGTAATTTGATGTTGTGTAATGTAGTTGTTTATTTATATAATTTCAGTTTCGACAAGTTATCTCAAATGTAAGTGCCCACCCCGGTCGGAGAAATGCTGCACAACAAAACGCGCTCATAGATGTTTCGACAAATACAGATCTGACAAAGAAGCGCATTGAAAGAGTGCAAAGAGCAAGATTATATCTACTGCAACAGACAGGGCCAAATTCATTCCTCATTGGTGGAGACTCCCCAGATCACAAGTACAGGGTCATCATTGGACCACAGGTGATTTATATAATTAGCCTTTTCAGGATGTAAAATTGACACACGACTATAAAATAAAACACAATAGGGAAGGAGAGATTTATGGGAACATTGACATATAACTACAATTATATTGTTGGTCATGCCTTTAGCCCACTAAACTGATATAATTGATTGCTTGGTGGTCATGTCTTCATCTCACTAAATTATATAAAGTCTAATAATTTGATATACACATACAAGAAAAAGGCTGATAAAACTACAAATTTATATATATATTAGAAACAATGCCTGACATTGCCTGGGCTAGAATACAAGAAAAATAGAGTAGATGTGAATATTTTATACATATTTATGAAAGGTGCGTAATCTCACATTTCTAATTGTGCACATTAAGCGTTCAGAAGAAAGATGTGAAAAGATTGAAATGGTTCATGTCATAGATTTAATTACCAAAATAAATAACACAAATGCAGTAGACACTATAGCTAGCATGTTAATACATCGTTAACTGTGATTGAAACTTAATAAACGCCAATAAAAATTAAATAATATTTCTAAGCCTGTATTTCTAGCAGTATCACACACAACTCCCTCCCAATAACATCCACAAACATAATTCATTACTTCAAAACATTTCTAAAAATATTGATATTTAAGACATTCCTTTCCAAAGTTCGATATTTAAAGGCTTTTTTTCCCCATCCTTAACTTATCCGTGCAGACACAAGTTATGAATTGTATAATGTGGAGTCAAGACTCTACATCCAGAGATTAATCCAATCCTCAGCACAACTAGCTCGGCATTTAAAATACTTCTTATTTTAGCATTCATGAAAATCTACAATACATACACGCCCTTCTCCTAGTTAATCCGGTGAACTGATCCACACAGTGTCTCTTACCTTGACCGATGCCTGTGATAATTATAATTGGCCACTTTGTGTGCACTTTGATTCGCCAGCCAATAAAAATCATGATAAAAATTGCATCATCCAAGATAAATGATATTTGGGATCAGTCGCACAATGATAAAGCTAAAGGATTTCACGCAAGTGGTCAACTCTACAGGGAAACTAGATACCTGGTTATATTTAAAAATTGAAAAATGGGTGACAATCTTTTGTTATAAAATTTATGGACATTGGTCAACTTGAGATCGCTACACCTGATTTCTACTCTGGTATCATGTGACGTATTCCTTCCAGAACGTTGTCTTCCCAATGAACTCTCTGAACCTCTCTCTGTCTTGGGCGATGTGGCTTGCATTTTCTAGCGATGTATTCATATTATCTTTAATGTCGTCAGTCCATCGTCTTCTTGGTCTGCCCCTTCTCCTCCTCCCAGGTACTCTTCCCTCCATTATTTGTCTTTCTAAACAGTTATGTCTCTTTATGTCTCTACTCTGGTGCCGACCAAATTACCTTGTTGAAAATTCTTGACAAAACTGGTTGAAAATAGAAACCAATACATTATTTATTGTGTCTTTGACATTATCATTTTTAATGGGGTTTTTTTCCCCACATGAAGAACTAGTAGTTGTATTTTGTTTTGTCTATTACAAACATGAGCATAACTGAAATAAAAGAATATTCAAAATGAAAAAAAGGGGGTTTACAGCTTATCCTCAAAATAAAAGCACACTCTCTTTATACACATATACACACACACACACACACACAGATAATTTATGTTTCAGACATGTATCCATTACTGTCCTTGGATTGTAATTATGATAATTTATGTTTCAGACATGTAGCCATTACTGTCCTTGCATTGTAATTATGATAATTTATGTTTCAGACATGAAGTCATTACTGTCCTTGCATTGTAATTATGATAATTTATGTTTCAGACATGAAGTCATTACTGTCCTTGCATTGTAATTATGATAATTTATGTTTCAGACATGTAGCCATTACTGTCCTTGCATTGTAATTATGATAATTTATGTTTCAGACATGTAGTTGTGGTCGTGGTCCACATTGTGTGCATGTTCTGTTTGTGATGCTGAGGGTCTTCCAGGTTGGGGAGAATGACCCCTGTCTGTGGAGCAGAACCTTGAAAAACTATGAAGTAAGTTATCCAAAAAGAAATGAAATCTATAGGTATATACTATAAAAATGTTTATTGTGAGTTACATCCATCATTGCCATGGATCGCAGATTATATTTCTTATAACACAACTGTTTATTCGCCTGTTTGGTAATATAAAGAGACACAACTGTTTAGAAAGACAAATAATGGAGGGAAGAGTACCTGGGAAGAGGAGAAAGGGCAGACCAAGAAGATGATGGACTGATGACATCAAAGATAACATGAATACATCACTAGAAAAGGCAAGCCACAACGCCCAAGACAGAGAGTTCATTGGGAAGACAACGTTCTGGAAGGAATACGTCACATGACACATAACACAACAATAATACTATCGCCTGGAAAGACGAAAAGATACCTACTATTAGTGTCAAATGTCACATTTTCTATTTTTTTGGTTTTAATGTTTATTCCTCATAAATGTAAAGTCTGATCCTTTTTATGTATTAATCACAGGTAAAAAAAAATATTTGCTGCAGATTCTTTGTATTACTATGTCATTGCCATAAAAAAGTCATAATTCTTTCAAAAAAGAATCATAAGTTAGTGTAAATTATATATTTTTTCAGGTAGAGAGCTTGTTTCGAATCTACCATGATAAACGTAGTTCTCGTATTGCCAAACGTCGCCTGTCACAACGTAGGAAGGAGGAGTACATTCAAGTAGAAGGCAGGCAGGAAGGAGAGGAGGAAAGGTTAACGGATACACTAGATAGTAATCGCCTGCCATCTGAAAGTGATGCTGGGTGAGTTACTATGTCACTGATAATGTAAGTTTAAAGGGTTGAAAAGGTGTGGAGGATTGACTTCATTGTACTCAGGTTATCCCATATGTACTCTGCCTGTCTCAACGAAGCGGCACATTGCATTGCAGATAGTGCCATTAGTAGCACATATTTCTGTAGCTTCGAGCGATAATCCCCAGGGATAAAAAAATCCACTTTGTGAATAAGACATTATGTGCTGGATCTTGACCCAAGTCCTCTTGAGCACACAGATGGCATAACCAGGGTGATTCCCAGATAATATAAGTAAAAGATTGAAGTGTATATCAAGTAAGTGTTTTGTGGGAGATCTGCCCTTAAAAGTGTAGATATGTTTCTTATTCAGTCACAAAGACATATTCTAGTTCAGCGTATCTCAAACTGAGTTCGGCAAAAATAAACTACAGGGCTCCACAAGAAATGGTGATAAATAGATTAATCAATAAATAATATATTAATCGAAAAAATTAATCAGTAAATAAATAAAAAATATTGGAATTTATTTTTGTGTCCTAATTTCATATTTTAGTACACACTTATGACATATGGGACATGTTTTGGGTAAAATAATACAGTTTTTAAACTGTTTACTAACTTATCTGATCCCCAG
Organism: Meghimatium bilineatum; assembly: GCA_034231615.1. Classification (NCBI taxonomy): domain Eukaryota; kingdom Metazoa; phylum Mollusca; class Gastropoda; order Stylommatophora; family Philomycidae; genus Meghimatium; species Meghimatium bilineatum. Next base: position 57,875,640 of record CM067316.1, read on the forward strand.
GGTTGCAAGATTTCACTTTTTCCCCTGTGCCAGGTGGTGGTAGGTGCATGTCTTCTTCAACTGTGTTGTGTCTGTATAAATGGTGTTGGTGATGTACAAGTAAATTTAAGTAGGAAGCCAGAGGACAATTAAAAAAATTCTTGAGACTAACGGGAATTGAACCAGTTCGTTCTACGGCACCAAATCGCCTAGCAACAATTGCACACGCGTTTTTCCGTACTTGACTAACCGCATCTCCAAAAAAGATGCAATTTCATCAAGCCATTCAAACCGTGCACACAAAGTCACACGAACAGACCAATCGAAACAAGGACTATTACAACAACAACAAACATCCCGTACAGGTATTGAAATATCCTCAGTAACAACAAACACATAACATAATATCCGTATTAATATCATCTCTGTTGGTGATGTAGGGGTTTCGTGGTAACAGTTGTTTTTGTAGGTCTTGTAGTGCAGGTCATTCAATAAGGTGATGATTTTCTGTTTCATTTTTTACTGTTACCTCAACTGCCACATTAGCAAGTTTTATTTATATAAATTAGCACCACAAATAACACTTTAAAAAAAGGTCCCAGTTGGGTAGTAACGTGGAAATAGTCTGTGTCATTTTGTTTATTGTTATTTATTTCTTGATAGTTGATTAAACTTGGTGAATAACATTTGTTTGTAATTGCATTGTCCTTGTTCAAAGAGGTGTATAGCAACAGGCGGCTGTAGCTATGGACAGCTACGGAAAATATGTTTTATCTTTCGATTATAGTTTCAGACATCGTGGTGTCGTGGTGAAAGCTAATGATTATTATAATGGTGCCTGACAGTATCCACGTAACATTAATGAGTATGAAAATATTGATCTACAGCATATTCCTACCAGCACTGTGTTACCAGTGCCAAACCTGGTCTCTCTCATCTTCACATTACAGAAAGATAGTGACATGTGAGATGAAATGCTCGAGGAAAGCTGCCGGGGTCACCAGGCTTGACAGATTGCGAAATGAATATATCAGGGAAAGAATAGGTATAATATCTTGTACAGATTACATAGAGAGAGAACAGATCAAGTAGTTTGATCACATTATGAGAATGCATCACGAAAAGTTGCCCGTACAGGCATATAACCAAATGAAATCAGGGTACAAAGCCAGAGGAAGATCACGGAAAAGATGGATAGAAAACATCAGGGACATCCTGTACAGACATAGAAATAGCACAGCTGAGGCCACACATCTGACTTTAGAATGCAAGCTCAAGCTCCAGCTCCAATCACCCCTACGCTTAACGGCAAGAGTGGATCACAAACCACCTGCGGATAGACAATAGACTAATGAGTATTATTTATTTATTATAGTTACAATGATCTCTAAGACAGTTATTTCATTCCTCATAACAGAAGTGTACGTGAAGAAGAAGACATCTGCCCAATTTGTTTGCTAGAGATGCTGGAGGGAGAGAGTCTGATCAAATGTGAGCATGGTTGTCACAACAGACTTCATCACCACTGCATAGCCATTTGTAAGTATGGTTGCTTGGTACTGCTAACTGTATAACCATAAAGTACTTTTTTCTTCTGTGTTCTGTGATTTAATGCTAGATTGTCAAGCCAGAACAAAGTCCACTGTTTTCTGGTAAGATCAGCTATTCCACACCTTCAGCCGTAGCTCTGTATCTTCTGACCAGACCTGTGTTATGTTATCTCTGCTAATTGTGTATTGATAATATATTTGTCATCCTAAATTAAGCCAGATGTGGTGCGCTGTAGCCTAGTTTATAGTGAGCTTGTTTACTATTGCCAGGTTTGAAACCAACATCTGGACAACAAAAAAATCTGGATTATTACTTTTTGCCTGACACGACTGCTCCTCCAGTCGACCCAGCTGTAAATGGTTACCTGACGCATGAGTTAGGGAGGGTAAACAGCAAGGATGGTAACTAGTCACCCCACCTAATAGTTGCTGCAGCTCAGTACATAAAGATTTATCTTCATCCCCGATGGCAGGCTGCTGCCATTGGTCCTACCTTCAACCTTCCCAGAATATTAGTCCTAGTACTCTATTTCCTGGTGGCTGGGTGAATCACTGGAGTAATTTTTATTTCAAATCATGAATAACGAAAACTCGAAACTCAGATCTGCTAGTCGACATGCGAATGACTAAATCTTGTGCTACATTATTAATCTACCTTACCTTACTGCAGAACTCATTCTTGTTGTACTTTAATAAGGAAATAGAATTAGTCTGTTGCTTCCTTGTTCCTAATTTGATTAGATCATCATCCTGGAAATCGGTTTTTTCCCCTATCCATCGTCTCTTCTCTGCTTTTGCATTGTGGATTGTATTGGAATTGAAGGATTGAATAACTATCAGTTTTTTGGCTGTGGTTTGTTTGGTTACTTGATATGCAGTAATTTTGTAACTTCAATTTTCATGTTGTATGCTCTTGTTGCTGGCTAATAAGCATTCATTCTCATTAAGTGTCCAAACCATTTGTCTCTGTTTTTCAATATAATTGACCATAGATGTTGTTCCAACAGTTCTTGTGATCTCTTCATTCCTTACATGATCTCTTGTTCTGATGCTGCTTTTCTTAGACATTTCACACACAGTAAGCTTTTTATCTTGTTGTTTTGTTAGTGTCCATGTCTGGAATTGATAACACAATGTTGGTATGAATATTAAATTTATGATTTGTCTTTTGGTTTTCATTGGGATAGATTTGTGTTTCAAAATTGGTATAAGTTCATAATTTACAGTTGGCTTTTCGAATTCTTGTCTCCAGCTCTCTGTCCATTCTTCCATCATCTGTAAAAATGCTCACAAGATATTTAAATTCCTGCACTTGTTTCAGTAGTTCATCATTGTCTTTTGGTTTTTATTAAAAAATATTCTTTCAAGATTGTGACGTAAACAGTGTGATTCTTTCAGAGGATGTATTAAATATAATTTGTAAAATGTTCATTCAAGGATTAAACTGTGACAGGTCCTGCTGGGGATTAGAGTGTTCACAAAAACCTGTTTTAGATATTGTGCAAGAACTTAAGAAAAATGGTCATAAGGAAGTGCATTAAACATGAGAATGGAAATAAAGGGGCACAAGGAGAACAAGAATAAATTGAATGGAAGGTGTTAGTGACACCCTGATGCATCACAATATTACTGTATATTGAACAATCAAAGGTGCCATAACCCGAAAACACATTGTCATTTAATCCTGCAAAGCCTAACAGCAAAAGCAGAAAAGAAAAAAGAAGAAAAAACATACAGGAATACCCACATTTGTGTTGGTCAAAAACACATACAAACACACCATAGAATGGTTTGCCGATAAAAAAACACACACAATGGAGTGGTTTGCCAATCAAAAACGCATGCTGACACACACAACAGAATGGTTTGTCAATCAAAAACACATACAAGCACATGAATACACAGAAAAAAAATACCCATTTGTGTTTTTGATGGATTGATTTTGTTGTGGATATATTATTTGACCATTACTTCATAAGTGTAAAATATTTTCTGCGTAAAAATATTGATTTTTCTTATGTATAAGTGGTGACACAGAGTAACATATTAGAAATTGTCTGTTGTTATTTTGTTCACATATATTTATATATGTGCTCTTTAGTTGAGTATTCCTGCTCCTCAAGATGACGTATAGGTGCTCAGCCACTTTCGCAATTCCTTGAATAAATAATTTCTTAATAAATAATTCTGAAATATGAAATTTCAGAAGTATTTCGTATTATATTTTAAATGACTATGTGGCACGGGGCCTGGACTTATTTATAGTTCAAGGTGCAAAGAATAGGGCCCCTGTCTTCTTTCCAGGTATGTTGTAGGAGATGACTAAAAAAAGTTGGGGGATAGGCTGACAATCTCTCACAGGTGAAAAAATAATTGCCACTGCATGTCTTATCTCAATTTCTTACATTTTTGTCATACTTATTTACCTGCTGCCTTACGCGTTACCATGGGAGTGCCATAGGCTAAGGGAGTTAACCCCTACAGAAAGTCCTAGCAGTTTAGCACGGTAGTGTCTCAGGTTAAGGGAGTAAACCTTTGCAAAAAGTCAGGAGAGGAGACCCTAAGGCAGTAAATGGTGTATCTTATCTATCTTTTGACATCTCCTACAATTCTGCTTATTGTCTATCCTATTGCCTTTCCCTTGAAATTAATAAACAGAACCAAAAGGCGGTCGGTGCAAATGGACAAGACAATTTCTCCATAAAGCCTGCAAGGGCAAACATGTGAAATTTTTAGAGCATCGTAGTCCATTTGAAATTTTACTCTGGTTTTCTTCCTTACTGTTTGTAAAGATGCAATAGGCCATCACCATTTTTTATGAAGATTTATGTCTTCCTCTTTTTTTTAAAGACAAATATTTCTAATAATGTAATATTTACGCTAACACTATTTATCTGCCCCTACTTAATTTCGTTAAATAATGTAGGTTCAGTTTTTTCGAGCTTATGATTTGTTTCATTAAATAATGTAGGTGCAGCTTCCCTTATTGAACCAATTACTTATGCTGGAGACAGTTGTGCAGAAAGTGCTCAGATGACCATCTATTAAGATGGAAATAAAATAGGAAAATATCTCTGAAAATTAATTCAGATTTCAGATCTTTATTTTAGATAACTGAATTTTTTTATGTGTGACTCTTTTTGTTTAGGGTTTGAGGAATGCAGAAGACAGAATGACCCTCTTAACTGCCCACTCTGCCGAGCCCAATGGAAAACGACCACTGTTGAAATTAAAAGGTACTTGTATTTTATTGATGAACAAATCTGTCTATAAGATGTCTATAATATAATAGAGAAGTGGACATCTTATAGACACATTTTTGTGTTTGATTTAAAAAAAAAATCTTTGCAAGCAATATTCCAATATTCTTAGGGGGGTGTAGTAGGAGGATATGAATGAGTTTTAAAAAAACCCCATCCTAATGGTATATTAGTATGTTTGCACTGCCCATTGGAAGACCTCTAGGTGCATAGTTTCATTCTGCAGATATATAATGTGGAATCAAGCAAATTATTTGTCTTGGGTAATACATAATATCTTGTAGATCCTTTCACATCTATTTCTCACTCTTGTCACATTTTATTACAGTTTAGATCGCATCTTTGTCTGTAGTTAGATGGTCATCTAACAATCATAGTGCCACTTCACTATATCTCTTTGATTCACATCCAGCAATCATAGATCCACTTCACTACATCTCTTTGATTCACATCCAGCAATCATAGATCCACTTCACTATATCTCTCTTATCCACATCCAGCAATCATAGATCCACTTCACTATATCTCTCTTATCCACATCTAACAATCATAGCATGTCATGTTTCTCTGATGTTGACAATGAACTTCTTATGTGTGTTTCAGCACTTCTAAATTACTATTTCTTTTATCAGTCCACAGTATTTTCATCATTGTTCTGTAAGACAGGACATCATTGTGACTTCCTGTATTTTTGCTGTTTTTTCCCCTTCTTTTTGTGTGTACATGACACGCTTCCATATATCAGTATTTATCCTGTAGCACATCTGTATTCATGTCAAATAATCAGCACAAGTATTCATGTGATTTGAGCTGGAAAGCGTGATGTACGCTGCACTGATATTTTTTACATCAGACACAACCTAGCACACTGTAACTCGGTGAGAGTCAGCAAGCTTACTATAACTATTCTACAGAGCTTCTCTAAAAGTTATACGACAATAATAAGTGTAATATATAGGTGAAAGTGGGAAGAGACTAAGTGACAGTTTCTGCCAACATCTTCATACCATTAACCATAGATTTTTGACCCCTGTTGCTACACATTTCAATAGTACTGATCATCTCAGTTCCTGCGACATTCAGGTAATTGTGATAAAATCTTGAATGATAGAGCTAGGTATACCCTTGAAATTCATTATATATTGCAGTATGGTATCCTTAAGCCATTTAGTCTTAATCAAAAACACCGTGTGCAGTGAGAGCAATGCTGATAAAACAGGTTGCAATGCTGAAGTTGGATGTGTTGGACCATTGACACAAATAAAACTGATACAACACACGTCTGTTCCCTGAACTACATTCTGCTGGAAATCCAGGAAATGTCATGCTAGAAGAGAGATACAGTGAGGTTTTGAGAACAAATTGATAAAAACATGTTGTGATGCATGGCTGGCCTACTAGTGATAAGGCAGCATTCTATGAAATTGGTAAAAGACGTAGCATATTAGATAGCATTATCTATCTATCTGTTCTTTCAGTGCCGAATATGGTGCATAGGACATAAACCAGAGCTCTCCAGTTCAAGTGATGTGATGCTACTGTGTATAATTCATGCATGTTATTGAGACCCATAGTCATACCCACTTTGATGGTTGTTCTGCAAAGTCTTTCTTTGTCTTCCTCTTTTTCTTTTGCTATCTGGTACCCATTTTTATGCTTGTAGTAGCAGTCCGTTTTCATTCATTTTAAGTACATGTCTGATATAAGTGCATCATTTTCTTCTTATTGTTGTAGAAACAATTTGCTGTTTTATGTCTTCTGTTACTTGCTTGTTTGATTTTAATTCTTCCCAACCAATATTTAAGAGTTTTCTAAGACATTTATTTTCAAAATACTTAAATTTCCTCTCCAGTGCCCTTGTCATTTGCCAACTTTCGCAACCATGTCATTATTAATATTATATTGGAGTTTAACAGTTTAATTTGGTATATTTACTTCTTGTTTTTGATTTCCAGATATTTGTTAGGTGGTTGAACAATGCAGTCTGGTAGAAATCTCTTTTGTTGTATCTCTATCTTGTGTAATTTTACCCCCTAACTAGAAAAAGCTATCAACTGTTTGAATTGTTTCTTCTTTGAGGGTGATTTAAAGTTACAGTTCATGATCTTAGTCTTTGATTGATGTCACTGCTGAAGATGTGGCAGGCAATTTCTGCAAATAAAATGATGAAACAATGCATCTCCATTCTCTGGGCTACATCTGGAAATCGAGCAGGACCATTGTCCCGTTACATGAGGGATACATCAGAAGTTTGAGAATGAATGCTAAAAAATGTATAGGGATTTAATTGTGACATTAAATGCTGTGCATAAACCAGTGTTAATCATGCATAAGAACAATGTTATATGATTGTCTGAAGTACTCAGAGTGGAAGTACTACCGAAGGTTCAAATGTACCTCCAAATACACGAGCATCATCACCTCATCAGTCAGCTTCAGGAGAAGACAGTTCCAGGCTACCTCATGCAGAGCCCATTCCTCCAGATCTTGAAGAAATTGCTGCACCTTGGATTGAGGTAAGTTCTGTTTGTGCACAGCATGATAGGGAAATTGATGGGGGATAAGACATATATGATAGAAAAAAATAATTCTGGAAAGGCTAGCTTCTTGGACCGTACAAAATTTTAACATCCAAAATCCATATCCAAGTGTACTCAAAACATATTTGTGTTGTTCTATGATGCCTATCCCATCCAGTATGCATCATCATCATCAAAACCCATAACTCCTCAGGGTCATAGTGGTGCCAATTTGGGTTCGAATCTCACTTGTGACATCTTGTTTATTAAGTAGATTTTTTTCAGAGACTCCAGCGGATTATTGATTGAAACTGCGAAGTTATGTGCTATGATTGATACTCTCTGCAGGGGAGGGGGGGGGTGTTGTGGCTTCATTGAGAGGGATGGAATGTATATGGGATAACCAGATTACAATGAAGTAAATCCTCTATGCTGCTTGAGCCATTTAGAAATATGACTCAGTATTTTGGAAAAGCATTGTATTAGATGCGTGTAGCCACAAGCAACATAGCGATTAGTAATTTTATGAACTGATAGCTGTACACTCCAGGCATCCCCATAGAAGTTCAATCTCTTTCAACAGATGGCAAAGGGTATGTATGCTGATAGTTCCTGTAGCCCCATTGATTGTATTTTTTTCTTCATCCTATCCCTTTATTTGCCTTTCTCTACTATTTCCCTGAGTTTTCAATTCCAAATTCCTTCAATCGCTTAATAACAGTCTCATCCACCATGGTGTCCTTGTCCAAAAGATTTATACAAATGGAATTAAGAGATGTCCGCCTTACCCATTGTCATCTGTCCTGACAACTGTGTACTTGAATCCAGTATACAGCTGAAGACGGATGTGTCGGGCCATTGGCACAAATAAAACGGCGACACAATGCATTTTCATTTTCTGGACTACATCCTGCTGGAAATCTAGTTGGACCATTGTCCTGCTAAAAGAGAGATCTAGTGGGAGTTTGAGAATGAACGCTGAAGAAGAAGAAGAATCCAGTATGTCAGCACTTTCATTAACCTGAACTCCATAATTACCAGGTCAAAATATCCACTTAAGTCCCTACAGACGTGAAAACCCAATGTACTCCATCCACTCAAGGTGCAGCCATCCATTCTGAATCCTGCGGATCATGGATTCAGAGTCCGATACTAGCCCTGACTGTCGCTTTTTCCGAGATCCATTTTAGGGCCGCTATAACTGTCTCGATTTCCATTCTCATTTTGAAGATTTTTATACTATATGAATAGTACTTATAATATACAAACAACTTAGAACACAACTTTGTTTCATGTCCAAAACATTCTCTCTGAGAACATAGCTTATTGCTTGATAACCACCACAGTTCTTGATAACCACCAAAGTGTCAAAGGATGAGGAAATATTTTTGTTTTTACAGATGGAAACGAAGCAGGCTAGAGTAAAAATTACCAACGGACTACAAAACCTTGAAATTGCAGCCTTTCTTATGACTGATTTTGCCAATTTTTGATCTGTCTACAGGAGCTGCAACAGAACATTCATAACAAATCTGTGTTTACGGTTGACTTCTCCTGTAGATGATTGGATGCCTTGGATTAGCGCTGCATTCCATGCAGTACGATCAACTGCCAGTTCTTTCTAAGAATTTCTTCCTTTGCATAGATTGATTTTGTGCTGTGTATTGTCAATTATCTATTTGTTATTAACCCATAAGTGTTTTTTTTCTTCAAAATATAGCACTCCAACAAAAATTAGATATTTTCTTGAAATCTTCTTGTTCAAAGTTTAACATATCGACACAGCAAGTCCAGTTTTCTTGATAAATTTTGCTTTTTTTGAAAGCTCAGGGCTCACATACAGTTTTCTGTGGATGTGTCTCTTTTGTCCAGTGCTCCTCCCTCAGTTGGTTTAGTGTAATACAGTATTGCAGGATATGTTCAATGGATTTTCTTGAAATGAAAAAAAAAACTCTGGAAAATACTTTGTCGCTGTGCTAAAGAAAAATTGATTGAATGTTAAGAATTGGTGAAGTTGAAAAGAGAAGTTTGCTAGTATGAAAACCTGTTTTTTTTAAAATTGTAAAGCTTTAAAATATTGAGTTTGTTTTCTTAGTAGTTTGGGTCTGTGGGAGAGGCAGTGGGTTTGTTGCAGAGAAAATGGAAATAGTACAGTAATGCTGTCTGTTTAATATGCAAAATAAAAGTAAGAAATTCTGATATGTTTAATTGTGGTTATAAAATAATAGCCTGACTAAAACTCTCCAGTAATGGTTGTAGGTGCTCATCCTGTAGAAATCATGCTGCCAAATATGGATAAAGGGCACAGAACTGAAACAGAAAGTGTGCTGTTGAGCTGATATACTCCGCCGAAGACATGTATCGGGCCATTGGCACAAATAAATTGGCAACAGCTTTTCCCTTCTCTGGACTACATTCTACTGGAAATCTAGTACGATCATTGTCCTGATACAAGAGATATCCATCGGGAGTTTGAGAAGGAATGCTGAAAAGAAGAGGAAGAACTGATATATGGATGAGGACAGATTTCAATTTGAGGATCAGCACAGCTGATTTTAGCAAGAGAAGAGGAAAAAAAGACAGCTACAAGAGGAATGGGTAGAATATGGACAACAACATGAGGGAATAAATAAAGTCCTGAAAAGAGGGAAGAGGTCTGTTGACGTGTGCTCTATGGGGAGATCAAAGATTACTTGATACATGACAAGAATAATCTGAGCACGAAAGAAGAATAGCAGAAGTGGATGATCAGAAGAAAATGTATATGGTCATTGTCAGTTTCATCTCAGGACAATTTACTGAGACTGACCACAAGATCCCCTTTGAGTAGAAGGCTTCTTCAATAGGCATTGCAAAGCTTGAAGTTGGAGTCTCTTGGGTAGGAAAGAAAGCTCAGAGAAACACCCAATTGCACACCATAAGTAAAAACCATTTTTCTCGCAATTCCTGGGAATAGTGACAAACAAACAAACAATTTGAACTGACCACAGTGTTAAAAAAATGTAATTGATGTCTGAAAGTGTAAGTAAATGAAATAATCAAGCTTGCAAGAATAATCTCTGCAAAAATCACATTTCAGTTTAGATATCATTTGTGTATGCTTGATCAAAAGAAAATATTTCAAAACCATTGATTAAAGTTAATCCTTTAGTTTTCCCCATCGAGGCCAACTTCTTGAAGTGAATGAGACTTAGTCAAAGGCTGGAAACTAAAATTGGTCGGGCCATCCCTGACATTGAGCAGGACCATGGTTCTACCCAAGCAAGCACCGCTGTTGAAGTCAGAGATACCAGGCTGAGAAGCACACCAGCAACCATGATATCACGCAACACAACTAGATAACATGTCCTCGCAACATTCTTCAGTTTGATTTAATTTTGCAAATAATAAACTTTGACATGTCTAAATATTTACATTGATATATATTTATAGGCACTAGGTTCTGATTTGGTCTCCTGCCTTCTATCTCGAAACTGGTCTATCAGGGAAGTCGGACTCAAACATTTAAGCAAGGAGGTCATGGCAGCATTACTTAAGGGCGCTGGTGAGGGACGATCAGGGGTCATTGTGTCACCAGTCAGGCGTGCTGCGACACATAACATGCTGCAAACTGCATGTAACATTCTGGCATATATGTGTGCTGACCCTGTGTACAGAGTTTTTGTAGCATCATTGGTATGTTGTCTCCAATTATTAGATATATTATCTTCCACTACTAAAATGACAAAGCTTTTATGGTTTGGACATACAGGTAAAATGATTTGCAGTTGGGTGTCTCCTCTGCATAGTGTTTAAGTCGCTCGCTTTATGCTCAAGAGATTGTGGGTTCAAATCCTACTCTCGATATCTTGTTTTATAAAGTGCATTTTTTGGGGAGATTTCTGGAGACTCGCTTAAAGCTACAGAGCTACATGTTAGCTGTGAGTTCTCTCTGCAGTGTGCCGCTTTGTAGTGAGTGTCGGAGTACATGTTGGGTATCCCAAGTACAGTGAAGTCAGTCCTCTATGCCTATTGAGCCCTTTTAAAAAAAGTACAGTATAAAGGAGGCCTTGTAAGGAATATTCTTAGGTGGAAGGAGTAGAGAAAGGCAAAGGAAAATCTGAACAGACATCAAAGAATGGATTATTCACTATTTCTCTATAATCAAGATATACATTTTTGGGTGATTGTGTTTTTATGTATCCTCACTGCAGTATATCATTGGATTTTATTGTTATCCACTGTTGCAGTATCTTCACAGTATCATTGATGGATTTCGTTTTGCAATTATTTAAGAAATCTATTAACCAACCAATCAACCAACTGCTAATATTAGTAGAGATTACTATGTACTTGCAACATTTGTTTACAGAGATTGTTATGTATAGTGCTGTTTAATGATGTTTATAGAGATTACTGTTTATTAATGTTTACAGAGATTGTTATATAGTGTTATGTTAACCATGTACAGAGATTGCTATGTTTACAGAGATCACTATGTATAGTGCTATGTTTACAGAGATCACTATGTTAACCGTGTACATGAGTTTGAAAATTAACGCTGAAGAAGAAGAATAACCTTCCATTAGCTCGATAATGAAAGCAAATTCCTGCACTGTTATTCTAGAAGGCATCATTTAGCATAGTAGAGAACACCATGCTAAAGAGCGTCAGAGACAAGATGCAACTCTGTATAGGACATCCAAATTTGGCCATGATCTTCCATAGACATCGCGATTCACAGTGTCGAAGGCTGTAGTTTAGTTGACAAATGTGGTGTAGAGACCGATGTTCTGTTCGTGACACTTTTCCTGTAGTTTTCTGGAAGTGAATATCATGTCAACTGTTCCTCTGCCTTGTTGGAAGCCACATTGGCTCTCTGGGAGGAGACCTGTCTCCAGATGAGCTTGAAGTCTGTTTAAGAGGACTCTAGCCAGAATATTGCCTGCTATAGACAGCAGGTTATGTATAGTGCTATGTTAACTAATGTTTACAGAGATTGATATGTATAGTCTTCTGTTTACTGTGTACAGATCTTGCTATGTACAGTGCTATGTTAACTAATGTTTACAGAAATTGATATGTATAGTCTTCTGTTTACTGTGTACAGATCTTGCTATGTACAGTGCTATGTTAACTAATGTTTAATCTGAATGTTTACAGAGCAGTGGTACTTCCAGTGCTGTTATATGCTAGTGAAACATGGACTGTGTATAGACGTCATGTGAAAAAACTCATTTTCACACAAATTGTCTCAGAAAAGTTATGAACATCAGATGGCAAGACTAGATTCCAGATACCATTGTCCTTGATAGAGCTGGTATCCCCAGCATTGACACGATCCTGATGCAGACACAGATTGGTTGGGCAGGTCATTTGGTGCGTATACCATACCATCGTTTGCCAAAGATACTTTTCTATGGTGAGCTGGAGAAGGGCATACGATCTCAAGGTGACCAAAAGAATCACTACAAAGACTCATTAAAAGCCTTTGAAATAGACCACGATACATGGGAAGAACTTGCACAAAATAGATCGACATGGCGTTCTAAAATCAATAAGAAAATCATCTTGTGAAAAGAAGAGAAGTGCAGCAGCTCAACAGCGGAGTGCAGCTAGAAAGTCACGGATAGACCAAGATACGTCTACTGTCGTCATTCCATGTCCGAACTGTCCAAGGACATTTACGGCTCGAATAGGGCTCATTAGCCATCTACGAACTCATAATCAAGGACATAACTAAAATTAAATTTTCAAAAGTGGATGTAACAAATGGTCATTATCACTTGTGATGGACGAACAACAAACAATGTTTACAGAGATTGATGTATAGTCTTCTGTTTACTGTGTACAGATCTTGCTATGTACAGTGCTATGTTTACAGAGATTGCTATGTATAGTGTTAGTTTACTAATATTTGCAAGATTATTATGTACAGTGCTATTGTTAATGTTTTCAGAGATCACTAAGAACAATGCTGTCCTATACACCATGTCGAGATGTGGAGCAGAGGAGCAGGTTGCAAGCGATACTGAAACCAATAATCGAATCAGTAATACTGAAGTGCACTGATGGCAACAGGTAAGCTACTCTTGCTTTTAATCTTGGGATCATCCTGGCATGGTTAAACCGTTCGCTTTATTCTTTAAGAGGTCACGGGTTCGAATCCCTATCTTGACGCCTTGTTTACAAAGTGAATTTTTTCAGAGATCCCAGTGGATTATTGCTTGAGGCTACAGATTATGTACTATGAGTGGTACTTTTAGTACTGCTTCATTAGAAAGATGTAGTACATATAGGATAATCCAAGTACAATGAAGTCAATCCTCTATATATTTTCAACCCTTTTCAACTTATGTTTTTATTTTGTCTTCCTGTCCTGCATATTACAAACACTTTCATACAATAGTTACCTCCTTTTTGTAAAAATTACCTGCCTATTGTAACAATAAATGGCAAGGCAGGTGTATATAAGTGGCAGTTTTATTTTCTTACTCATGCAGCGGATGTATCTAAGTGGCAGTTTTATTTCTTTCTAGCACGGTGGATGTATCTAAGTTGCAGTTTTATTTTCTTACTAGCACGGTGGATGTATCTAAGTTATAGTTTTGTTTCCTTACTGGCACTGCGGGTGTATCTAAGTGAAAGTTTTATTGGCTTACTGGAGATAATGAGTTAAAGGAAAAAATTGTATGCAAGAACTAATGCTTGTGAATTTGATTATATTCTGCTGCATTGTTTTGCTTTTCCTTAGTGACCTTAATATAATTGCACATATTCTGGTGTTCTTGAATCACACTTAGTCTCTACTCCATTTATAATGTATTTCTTTAGGTAAAATCTGGATAACTGTTATGCTCAGTATTGTATTGCGAAATGAAATATCTAAGGAACGCTATTGGAGTCACCAGACTCTACAAAATGCGCAGTGAGAACATAGAAAGATAATAGGTATCTATTCCTTATCTAAAAAACTCACCAATAGTTGAATAGCAATGCCCTATATCATTTAACCTTCACCTCGCCTATATTCACACCGGTCGACCCAAAAAAAATGGCGGCTCGCGCCGTTGGCGACACACCCCATCCGACGAGATATTGTGAGATTTACACGTACCACAGCCCGTGCACATAGCTGGGGACATGCGCAATCGAAGCCGGTATATCTCCCACTTACGACATGATCGTTGTTGAAAATGGCTAGCTAGTCTTACATGTTTAAGAGCAATTAATCTGACCACATCTGCACACCGGTACGATGCCATGATGGTGGATCGGTTTTATAGACATTTCTTTCATCGTATTTTGAATAAAATAACATTGAATTGTGGCTTGAATCATGAATTATTAGGTTATTTAGTTTCACAGCAGTGAATATACAGAATGCCGTGTTGGTTTGGGGACTTGTACGTTTGATATCGAATATGTTGAAGTGACACCAAAAATGACTCTAGGCCTAAGCTCAAAGAACGATTTTACTGCAAATCTACATGTTTTATACAGTTCTCCCGGCAATATTTTGATAATTTCACAGTGAAAGAACATAAATACAACAGATTTGCGTGATTTAGTTTACAGTGTTGCCAAGGAATTCGATAAGTAAGGTACTTTATTTGTTTACTAATTTTTTCCTCTTTATTTGTTATAAAATATATGTTTTTTTGTGAAAAACGTCTTTACCACTTTCTCATACGTCTGGTATCACACACACACACATACATAAATTACACCAATATATGCATAATTCAATTTTTTATTTATATGTGCAAATATTATTTAAATATCTCTAACAACCAAAAAATTATCACATTTTCAAAACAGCCACCACAATAACGAAAATTTTCAAAAAATAATCCGGTGGCAGGGAGACGTTTCATATTTTTTAATCTGGCTTGCTAAAGGTTAAAAATAAATTAAAAGAATTTTCTAATTCATAAATATTGGTTGGGAAGAGTTCAAGTAAAAAAAGTAAGAGAAGACACCAAACAGCAATATATTTCTACAAGAATAAGAATAAAACGATGCACTCATATTGGACATGTATTTAGCATGTACTTGGATATCCGGTCAAGATGGCGGGCACGTTAGATATCTTTTGGCCAGCCTCTAGACCGGGTAGTAGTTTTTGGTGTTTCAGTGTATTTCTGATGGAATAGGTACAATATCAGTATTAGAACACATCAAAAGACAACAGATCAAGTGGTTTTCACATGCTTCCAGACTATCAACAGATAGCATGCCACAAATGGCCATGACACATAGACATAACGGCTATAAATCCAGAGGCAGACAATGAGAAAGATGGATCACAGAAATCAAAGAAGCCACAGGAACAAGCTTACAAACAGTGCACAAAAAAGCCATTTCCAGAGAACTCTTCCACCCCTAACGCCGAAAGGCAGAAAGGGCCACAGCGTATAGATAGATAGACTTAGAATGAATGACAACAGACTGCCTTTACAAGCATTAAATGGGTGCAAGAAGAAAAAGAGAAAGACCAAGAGAGACTCTTCGCAGAACAACCACTTAAGAGGGTATGACCTTGGGTCTCAACAACATAAAAGAATTACATACAGTAGCATCATCTCATCACTGAAATGGGAGAGCTTTGGTTAATGCCGTATGCACCATTTTAGGTGCTGAAGCAACGTAGTTAGAATTTCCTATATGACAAAGACTTCAATTATTGTATTATTATTACGACTGTGTGTTGCCTGGGCCCGAAAGGGGAGCAAAGAATAGCAACACTATTTACCTTCCACGCATGTCGTAAAAGGCGACTAAGGAGGTTATGGGATGGAGTTGGCTGTCCCATCCCATATAGGGTCATGGACCCAAAGCCATGCTGAAGTCAGATGTATCAGGCAGAAAGGCGCAGATATAGCAGCAATGCTGTAAACCATGACACAACGCATTCCGTTCTCCGGACTTCATCCTGCGAATCTGCAGGAGTTTAAGAACGAACGCAGAAGAAGTATTATTATTATTGTATATTAGATAAGCTACTGAAATGTATTTTTATTCAACATTTTTTTCTTAGACGAACTAGTCAACTGTCTTTGTCTACTTTGGTGGAGCTGGTGAAAGGTCAAGAAGGTGAACTTGCTGTTGGTAGGGAAATTATCAACCCAGGTTTGCTATTTGTTATCTAACTCAGTTTTATTGGACTTGATTGCACATGTTTGTTAGATTTGAATTTTTTTAAAAGAGCTAGGATAAAAGTTTGGTAGGTAGGATATTATTCAGAACTACTTTCATCTAAATACTAACATAAATACTTCTCCACCAAAAGATCAAGATGGAAATCAAAAAACATAATATCAAAAATTTTTATACCAACACTCTGATACCAGTGTCAAACATGGTATTTAACACAGTCTTGTAAGCAGAGAAAAGTCATTACATGTGAAAGGAAGTGTCTGAAAAATGCTGCAATGGCTACTAAACTAGACAAAATAAGAAATGAAGAAATTAGGAAAATAGTAGGTATAATATGTATTGAACATATTGAAAGAGCAGGTAAAATGGTGCGGTCACCTTGTGAGAATGAACCCAAACCAAATAAAAATAAATGCATATAACAAAAGAATATCACATTTGTGTATTTTACTCAGTTCTTATTCTCAGGTATTATTTGAGTTCAGATATGTTCAGTTGTAGTGTGTTTAGTGTGATCCTTGTGACTGATTTTTCGCTCAAGGCTGCCTGGGGGGCCGAGCTGCCTGGCGCTGATCTTTTATGAGGTGACGTCCGAGCTCATATATTTTAAGTTTAAGTCTTTCATGTTGGGGTTATGTTTCTGGAGCTTGTTTTCAAACCCAGAGAGCTGATCCAACAAAGTAGGGCCTGAGACCAAGAACACCATTGTCCAATTGTCATTATTTTGCTTTGACTTGACTCTTCCCAGACTTCCATCTATTAGTAGTGGATCTGATGTGTGCTTCATCACTCTCCATTCCCTACCACCTACATTTTGCAGGCACACAAGACGTGTGCCATGACTGCCAAATTTGGAAAGACATATAGGATCATTACGTCCTGGATTGGATGGTGTCACCTAAGGTTCCCCCTTCCTCCAGTTGGTTTCTGGGTGTCAGTTCGACATACAACATAAAACCCATGAGATCTTGACAGTCCTAGTCACATGACCTAGGTTCTATGACGGAGTGCAATGCCACAGTTGGACTACCATCCACTACAGTGGTGGATGATTGACAACAAAAAATTACGACATAAAAAAACATAACTGTAAAGATAGAATGCTGGTGGGGATTTTCATTTAAGAAAGCCTCACTATACAGTCATATCATCTTCAGTAATGTAGCATGGTGTTTGGTCTGGTGGCCACCCGACCTTCCGTATGTTGTTAGGAGGGCCTGGCCAGTCTTAGTTTCCAGTCTCTGGTGGATGGACTAAGCTCTATCTCTATGACGAGCTGGCTTCGATGGGGACATTGTAAAAATGACTATATCTGATGGCTTTTGTTCCATGAGATCAAACTGGTGATGTATTAGTCAAGCAAAATGAATTTAACAGGTTACTAAAACACTTACCTTGCCTATTAATAAAAATATATAAAAAAGTATATATAAAAAAACATACAATAAAACTAAACAGGACAATTCTCCATGTATCGTAATAGGCAAGGTAAGTGTTTTAGTAACCTGTTTAATTCATTTTGCTTGACTATTTGTTCATTAGGTTATTGCAGCACGATCCACTTTGTTGGACACCCTCTGACCATTTGGTTATTTATATTGGTGATGTATTAACTTAATGGCTGTCCTGATGGCCTCACTTCATAATTCGAGCAATTTTCACCACAAAAGTCACAGAACTCGTAGGCAGTTCCATCAGGGTATTGTATATGGATGCCATATCCTGCAAAACTTGTGGCCTTAAAAGCTGGTCCATCAGTATAGACCTTGATTGCTGATGATGTGTTGCTATTTATAGTTTCTAGGGCACATGTCCTCAGGATTGGATTGTTGGTATTGGTAAAACCCGTATTGGCTGTTTTATCTAGTAATTTTGTTTATATAGCTGGTTGGTGCGGGGGGGGGGGGGGGTGATCTGAGGTATTTGTGATCTAGTTTTCTCTCTTGTGTTAGATAATTTTTTGTCAACTTCCGCACTGGATATATCCAGTAGAGACAGTTATTTTAGTTTTTTTTGGTTTGTTTTCAAGTGTCAATAGGTTTTATTTGGATGGTCATTCTTTTGTTTCTTGTACCTTTCTACCTCTTCCGTCAGTGCTCTTTTCCATCTGATATCCAGCGGCTCTACATTTGCATCTATCTCACATAATGCTGTGGGTGTTGATCGAATCCCTTCACAGATTAGTCTCAGAGCTTGGTTCTGCTCTCTATTCAGGAATGAGATAGTGGTATTGCTCACAATGGTCTGGATAGGAAGGCTATAATTCATTATTGGCAAGGCCTTAGCAATAAAGCTAAATTATTTGAGCATAGCAAACATATTCCCAGTAAAAATATTTGACTGAATTTACACTTAAAATAGCAACAAAAAGTATTTCTTAATTAGTAGACGATACAGAAAGATATTGAGAATACTAGGGCAGTGAAAATAATGAATCAAGAGTTTTTCACATTAAATGTGAAGAGGACTGACTCCTAAAAAACATTATAACAAGAAATTTTAGGTTTTTTGGCCATATAAAGAGACATAACAGCATGGAAACACTGACAATGGAAGGTATAGTTGCTGGTAATAGATATGGTATAGAAAATATAGTTGCTGGTAATGAGAAAGGGTTGCCATAGACAAAATGAACAAATAGATGTGAAGAGGGATGGCTTCTAAACATTATAACAAGAAATTTTAAAGGATTTTTGGTCATATAAAGAGACATAACAGCATGGAAAAACTGATAATGAAAGGTATAGTTGATGGTTATAGGAAAGAACCGCCATAGACAATGATGGATAAAAGACATTTCAGAGAGTTTAAACATATAATTGGCAGCAGCAGGTTAATTCACCCACAATTGTGAGTTGTTCAGAAAGTTAATAACAAAAATACTACATTCTAGAAAGGATATGCTATCTGAATAATTTGGCAGAGATCAATGTATTTGATAATCTTAGAATTTATCTATGTTTACCTAGAACACACTTGTAACTTGTAGATAAAATGTTAATCTCTT
The DNA here is from genome assembly GCA_034231615.1 of Meghimatium bilineatum. Lineage (NCBI taxonomy): Eukaryota > Metazoa > Mollusca > Gastropoda > Stylommatophora > Philomycidae > Meghimatium > Meghimatium bilineatum. The sequence goes on from CM067316.1 coordinate 57,895,093, forward strand.
TGTCTTTTATAGTAAGTAAAAAAAAAGTAAAGTAACCCATAGCATTTATTAATGCCGTTGGGGTGTGGGATGTTAGCGATCTCACATTTCAGAGGCTATGCAAATGAGGGCGGTAGCCATCTCCTCTCCCTCGCAGTCTGTACTTCCCAGATTAATCCGGTACCCATTTAAGGCTGGGTCGACCTGGGAGCCGTTGTGATCTGAGAAACATTTCTGCCTCAACTGGGGAATGAACCAGGACCACTCATATGCGAAGCCAGTGTGCTAACCACTGCGCTACATGGCTTTTATAGTAGACATGTTAGAACTAGACATATTATTGTCTATCTCATGACAATTACCACCCTTAAAATGTGATATTTGGCCAGTTCTTGTCTCCCTTTGAGCCCCTGTCCCATGAATGGTAATAAATTACCTGGTGTGTGAAAGTGACCACACCTGTCACACCCATTTCTGTTTTATGGACACCAATTTAAATCTAAAAAATCAGAAATATTCAGGTGTGAGAAGTACATATATTTACAGATTTAAGAGTGCTTGAACTTTTTTGTGCCTACTCATGTATTGACATAATTGGTGCCTATAGGATGTGGATATATATATATATAATAAGAAGAGCTTCTTGGAAAGAGAAGACAACAGAGGTTCTAGGAATATTGTGTATGAATAGAATACTGTTAAAGGAAATAAAGGTCTATATAGGAGATACAATTGGGAAGGAAACATTATGACATGGACAAAATAGGTTTGTTAGAGAGAACAGTCAAGGAAAGAAACAGAGGATGATGCTGGTCCATTGTAGTCAACCTTTAATGCTTTAATGTGGAAGGGTGTGGTAGAAATCTGAAAACATGTCCTTTGGTGAGGTGAATAGGTGTTAGCTAAACAGACCTGGTTCAAAACAGCATTACTCAATTTTGTTGTGTGACAATTTTTCATGATCTTGCAATAAAAATATTGAATCCTCTATAGGTAATGAAGGCATTGATGGCCTGAACTATATCTTAAAGTGCGTCACAGAAGACTATGACATTGAGACAGTTCCCTGGCAGTGGCTGCTGGGAAGGTTATATGTCATTGACAGACTGCTTGAAGAGTTCCCTACTGACTTTTTACCTCGACCAGAGGAGAGCTCAGATGCTGCTGGAGCTGCTGATGCAGGTAAGCTGTTAAACCCATCTGACTGCAGTTTATGTGTATCCAGTTTATTACTTTGTTTTTAAAATTGTGAAATCTGTATTTCTTAGGATCTGTGGTTGTAATTTTAGACCCCCATCTGTAATTGACGAGGGGTGGAAAATTCACGTGAGCATAGAGATAAATATGTATAGGCTGCTGAAGTTTGTATGAATGGAGATTGCAGTAAAACTATACATATGGTAAATAAAAGTAATAAAAACAATAAAAAAAGGTTAATTATTTCATGAGAAATAAATGCATGGAATCAATGTTTTGACAAAATATGACTTTATCAAGATGGGGAAAAATGCACAGAATGGAACAATAAAATGAATAGAAGACTACATTTATGGAAACAAATATGGGAATAAAAAACTGTTCTTCCATTCTTTATGACCATACTTGGTTAAATCTGCATTACAAGGCATTGGACATAATAGAGATTTTCTTCTTCTTCGTTCACTCTCAAACTCCTGCAGATTATCAGGATGTAGTCCAGAAAACAATGCGTTGTGTCATGGTTTACAGCATTGCTGCGATATATTTGCATTTCGGCCGGACACATCTGACTTCAGCATGGCTTTGGGTCACTGACCCTATATGGGATAGGACAGCCAACTCCATCCCATAACCTCCTTAGTCGCCTCGTACGACATGCATGGAAGGTAAACAGCATTGCTATTCTTTGATCCCCTTTCGGGCCCCAACAACACACGGTCGAAAGCTTTTCTGATTCCATTTTCATTTAGATTAAAAGATTATCTATCTAATATATTGTCTTTCAGGTGGTTACTAAATGTTCAATTTTTGCTTTTCTCATCACATGCCTTAAAAATCTTGACTGTCTGCTTCTAATTATTGCTATAGTTAGTCTTTTTACTCCAGCAAAATAGTTTATAGTTGGTAAAATTTATTTTAAAAAAAAACCTGAAGAATATTAATTTAATTACTGATGTAATAAATATAGTAGTCTTATAGGTAAAATTGGTAGCGTATCCTATTCAGGACATAGCCATGAACCCAGCATTTTTTGGCTGTAGTGATTTTCTAGGTACCGATAATATAGATACGTTCAGTAATTTGCTATTGCTTTCTAAACGGTCCGGATGCTCAAATTCCTATGGCAGGGATCGAACTCAGTACCTTGGCCAGGTACATACTTTATTTTCATCTGGAATATCATGAATGTATGAAAATCTACCAAATAGACGTGAGTCTTGGACAGTACATGAACATAATAGTGATGAATTGGAGGAAACAAGAGATGTGGTTCTGTAGAAGAATGCTGAGAGTACCATGGACGGCTAGAAATACTAACGAGGAGTAGCTGAAAGTCAAATGTGAGATGGGTTGATTGATAATATCAGAAAGAAGACAATCTATATTGCTTGGTCTTGTTATGAGACAAGGAGGTCTGGGAAACATAGTTACAATAGGCAAGATAGAAGCCAAGATAAATCGAGAACAACAGCGTGAAAAATATTAGATAGTCTGACATCATGGCATGACAAAAAGTTAACAATGGTTAAGAAAGGTCAAGCCAGTTTACAAGGGGAGTTTGGGGGGGGGTTCAAACCCCACTCCCGCCCCTTGGTAAATCAGAACATGACTTTTAGTACTATAACCCAAAAAGCAGTAGAAAGACAGATGGGTATAATTTCTCTCTCTCTCTCTCTCTCTCTCTCTCTCTCTCTCTCTCTCTCTCTCTCTCTTCCCCCCCTCCCCCCCATTTTTTTCTTCAAAATATGGAAATTAAAGAATTATACGAAAACCATAAAATTGGTTTCTAACCATGGTGTATTTTTATGGAGGCCCATTGGTATTATTACCTGAAAGAAACATGAGTGCAATAAAGTTTGTCCTCTGCATGTCTTGAGGGTGCTATAATCCAATTGTGATCTATAATATTCCACATATTGATGCCTTCTTCAGGTGAACATTTTCAGTGATTCATTGTGTGATACCTTACTTTCAGATGGTGAAATGGAAAGATGTGCTGCAGCAGCAGGTCCTCAGATGACAAGAAGACAAGATGAATCCAGCGAGGTCGGTGCTTCCAACTATGATAGACTGATGTCTATTGCCCATTTTTCTGTGAAGGCAGTCTGCAGTACTCACATGAGAATAGCCAGAATGTCACGGAGGGTATTTCTGTTGTCGGCAAAGTTAGGAGCACACGTACAAACAATTATCTCGCAGCTGAAAGACCTCCTAGCTCTGATTCACTCAACTTCAGTTGTATCCCTGAGACGTAAACTTGACCGTATTGTTGAAGATTTTCAGTTGTCTGAGAGAATTGTCCATGAGCTAATGCATGGGTCAGGCAGGAGGGGTAAGTTTGATTCTCCATACCATACGCCCATGGATTCTCCATCATCAACTCCCAGGTGCAACTCACCCGTGTCTGTCATTTTAACTGATTCTTTACATGGTGAAACTGGAATATATTCAACACCAGAAAAGCATGCACCCTTAGCACCACCAAACACACCACATCAGGCAAAGAGAAAGTTGAGGAGAGCTATTCCGCGTAGAAGTTACCGTGAGACCAACAACACAACGGCACCACCTCCATCATCAGAGAACTCTCCAGAGAAATTACACCAGGACTACCTCAAAGAAAATATCTCAAATGAGAAAAACCACACAGCAGGCGGAGAAGCTTCCTCCTTTGTATGTATGCGGCTGGGTAGCTCTAGTCCTCCCAACAGGAGAAAATCAAACTTACCTTTACGAAGAAAGACTATCGAGGGGGATTCAGTAACCAAAAGAAGAGGAGGATCTTCCAGCCCAACCATTCGAAGAAGAACACATGATGGTTGTATAATTTCTTCAAATACAGTCTCTCCATCAACACAACCACCTTTATCAAGAACCACCAGCCATATTCCAACGACCTCAACACCTACACAAACCTTAAATCCTATTGTACCTCTTATATCAATTACGGACACTTCTGTTCCTGGGACAGGCACTTTTGACCCGGTTGCTCTCTTCGACCTTGATGAAAATTGTAGAGAGGTCAATGAGGAAATAGGATGCACCCATGACCACAATCTGTATAGCGCACTCAAATCTTCAGCCTCTCATCATCCTTCTGACCATGTTAGATTCCAAGTAAATGACGAACCTCAAGTTCAACCACAAGCTGTCAGATCTATCAATCCATCTTCAACATGTTGTCAGTGTCATTGTCATGACTCAGGTGACACGGAAGACACTGTTTTGTCACCTGTATCAGGTACAGCAGGTGTTCCTAACACACCAGAGAGTGCTGAGAATAGTCATTACCATACAGCTGAGCATGAGTCAATAAGCAGTGACGACTTTCTGGACTTCTCGCAAGATGCTGCACCATCAGCTAATGAGAAACCTGTGTCTTTCAAATCAGAAGTGGCCGAATCACCGAAGTCATCCCCTAGTCATTCAGTTCATAGTGGTGAGTTATGTGTGAGTGATATCTGTTGGAGTGAATGACAGTCACGAGAGATGTTTGAATAAATAATATTTGTGAGATAACTGTGATGCATTCTGTGTGAATAAGTGACAGTTTCAAGTAATGTGTGAATCACAATATCAGTCTGTGTGAATAAGTGACAGTTTCAAGTAATGTGTGAATCACAATATCAGTCTGTGTGAATAAGTGACAGTTTCAAGTAATGTGTGAATCACAATATCAGTCTGTGTGAATAAGTGACAGTTTCAAGTAATGTGTGAATCACAATATCAGTCTGTGTGAATAAGTGACAGTTTCAAGTAATGTGTGAATCACAATATCAGTCTGTGTGAATGAATTCATATCATTATGTGAACAAATACCATATTAATGTGTAAATCAGTATATGTCTGTGTGAATGAATACGCTTACCATCCAAATGACTTAAATGAACTACTCTTTGTGGACAATGAGTGCTTACTCACAGTTCAAGTGGAGAGCTGCAAGATCATAAACCTAATTAATGTAAGCTGTCTCAATTACAGAATGAAGATAAACACAGAAAAACAAAAAAAAGTAATGTCTATAAGCAGATAACCCAGTGCAATCAACATAAAGATAAGTGATCAATTGCTGAAACAAGTGCAGGAATTTCAATATATTGGGACCAATTTTACAGACGAAGGAAGAATAGACAAGAATTAAAAAGCCACTTGCATAAATTATGAAATTGCGCCAATTTTGAAACAAATCTGTTCCAATGGGAACAAAAGGCAAATCATAAATTCAATTTTTATCCCAACATTATGTTTTCAATGTCAGACATGGAAAACCAACAAAAGAATAAGAGAGAAAGTTTAATATATGTGAAGTGAGATGTCTAAGAAAAACAGCAAACATAACAAGAAGAGATCATGTGAGGAATGAAGAGATTACAAGAACTGTTGGAACAAGAAGAGATCATGTGAGGAATGAAGAGATTACAAGAACTGTTGGAACAAGAAGAGATCATGTGAGGAATGAAGAGATTACAAGAACTGTTGGTACAATGTCTGTGGTCAAATATATTGAAAAACAGATTGAAATAGTTCTGCCACTTAATGAGAATGAACCCCTATTGGCCACTGACAATAGCACACAACATAATGCAGCAAGACACAGAGAAAGATGAAGGAGTTACCAACATTCTGAGACGTCACAGTATTACTGCATATCATGGCATCAAATGTGCTATAGCCTGAAAACTGATTGTCATTCCATCCTGTGATGCCTTACAGCAAAAGCAGAGAAAAGACAATAGATGGATAGGAAGTTTCTAGTGGATTGTGAAGAACATCTCTACTGCAAGTTATGTATCATTTTTAAATGAGATTAGATTCTGATATGGAAGTTGTATTAAAAGCTTCTGAATTTTCAAACTAGGTGCCAGTTCTAAGAGTGAGGAGTGTGGTACCTGTAAAGAAGAGGTTGAGAGGGAGGAGGCTGAGGCCTTGGCCAAAGCGCTTTCTGTGTCTGACAGACAGGACCCATTTCCTGTTGTCCCTGGTCTCACTCCAACAGCTAGGGAAGAGGTTATAACTATTAGGATACAACCAAATGAAGTGAGTGGACCATCTCAAAGAGTTTGGTTATATATGTTGTGTTCTTTGAGGAGCTTGGTTGCTACATGTTATGTCCTTTAAGGAAGTGGTTCTCAGCATGGGCCATAGTGATTTCCAGAGGGTCCAGAGAGTACAAATTTGAAATTGGGGAGCCATATACCCATATAGAAGGATAGAAGAAAGGGGACAGTGTTCATTTAATAATAAAATATATAGTAATAAGACCTGGAGAAATTCTACAAGTTTTTTTTGTAGGCTCCAGGGGTCCACTATATAAAAGTTTTCCCAAAACAGAACCACAGACTAATAGAAGGTTGAGAACCATTGCCTTAAGAAGTTTTGTGTTCTTTCAAGTAATGATAGATGTTCTAATATTCCCCAAGAAACTTGGTGATAATGTTATGTTTTGAGGAATGTTGTTACATCATCATCTGCTGTTTGGGGGATGTAGGTAATCATTCATCTTCACAATATTCTATTAGCAGATCTGTTTATCAGCTCCTCTATTTGACTCCCTACAACACTATGAAAGCTATCCTGCACTTTCTGTTTGACTCCCTACAACACTATGAAAGCTATCCTGCACTTTCTGTTTGACTCCCTACAACACTATGAAAGATATCCTGCACTTCCTGTTTGACTCCCTACAACACTATGACTGGAAACTATCCTGTACTTTCGTTTGAGTGAATGGGAGGGAGACAGCAGTAAAACTGTGTCATATGCTAAATAGTGCAGAAGACGGATATGATGGGCCATTGTTGCAAATAAAACAGCGACAGTATATTTCCATTCTCTGGATTACATACTGCTGGAAATCTAGTAGGATCATGGTTCTGCTACAAGAGAGATTCAGCGGGAGTTTGAGAATGAACGCTCAGAAAGAAGATATGCTAAATAAATATAATTTAAAAAATGAATTCATTAACAGTTGTGAGTGGAGTAAATATAAAATATTTTGTTGTAAAATTGTTTTGTGTAATCTATGTTTTTAACATTTTCAAATTTTATTTATTTTCCACTATTTGATGCTCTATTTTCTGTGGTCACATTGTATTTCAAAGCACTCAGTTTTATGTGGTCACATTGTATTTCAGAGCACTCAGTTTTATGTGGTCACATTGTATTTCAAAGCACTCAGTATTATGTGGTCACATTGTATTTCAAAGCAATCAGTGTTATGTGGTCACATTGTATTTCAAAGCACTCAGTTTTCTGTGGTAACATTGTATTTCAAAGCACTCAGTATTATGTGGTCACATTGTATTTCAAAGCACTCAGTATTATGTGGTCACATTGTATTTCAAAGCACTCAGTATTATGTGGTCACATTGTATTTCAAAGCACTCAGTTTTATGTGATCACATTGTATTTCAAAGCACTCAGTTTTATGTGGTCACATTGTATTTCAAAGCACTCAGTATTATGTGGTCACATTGTATTTCAAAGCACTCAGTGTTATGTGGTCACATTGTATTTCAAAGCACTCAGTTTTCTGTGGTCACATTGTATTTCAAAGCACTCAGTATTATGTGGTCACATTGTATTTCAAAGCACTCAGTATTATGTGGTCACATTGTATTTCAAAGCACTCAGTATTATGTGGTCACATTGTATTTCAAAGCACTCAGTTTTATGTGGTCACATTGTATTTCAAAGCACTCAGTATTATGTGGTCACATTGTATTTCAAAGCACTCAGTTTTCTGTGGTCACATTGTATTTCAAAGCACTCAGTATTATGTGGTCACATTGTATTTCAAAGCACTCAGTTTTATGTGGTCACATTGTATTTCAAAGCACTCAGTATTATGTGGTCACATTGTATTTCAAAGCACTCAGTTTTCTGTGGTCACATTGTATTTCAAAGCACTCAGTATTATGTTGTCACATTGTATTTCAAAGCACTCAGTATTATGTGGTCACATTGTATTTCAAAGCACTCAGTACTGGCCAATAAATGCACACATTTTTTAATTCAGTGTGTATGTAATTCAGCACCAAAGAACTACAACTTGCAATGAACAGCAAGGTATGGAGAAACATAGCTTCTGCTCTATGTACCACTCTTGGCACAGAAGGAACAAACTAAATGATGTATGCAATGAGGCATGATTCTCTTCAAGAATGTTCTTCAAGGGACAATTGAAAATGGACTGGAAGAGAAGGACAAAGGGAAGTATGAATTGATAAAACTAAGGACTGGTCAAGATTAAGATTTTCCAAACTCTTACAAAGGATTGACAACATATTTTTGTGGTGGGATATTGTTGTTGATATTTCCAGAGAGGAACAAACACAGTCATAGCATATTTGAGGTCACCTTCTGGCTTTATAACGCAAGCTCGAGCTCCAATCACCCCTACGCCTAGAGTGGATCACAAATCACCTGGGGAAAGACAGTAAAGAATAGACAATTTCTAAAGTTTTACCCCTTTGGCCTTGAGAGTTATGGAATGAGTGATGATTATAAAGTAACTTTCTTTTTGTGTCTGTCTCCTTAAGTACCTGCTCATTAGTTGTCCATGCGATCTCAAAATTGTTCTTTAGAACCAAACCTCTGGGTCCTCTATTTGTATTAGTTTTTCTATGTATTGTTAATACATGTGAATTTTTTCAGTGATGCATATTTAAGGAAAGCTTGCCTCAACTTAAAGAGTTTACTGATTAATGTTGTCTATTTCAGTGATTTGATAATATATTCCTGTCCCCGGAGAAGCTGTTACATTGTCTGGATGTATAATAATTGATCTCTTCGTTAGTGTGGGAACAGGACTTTATTATCAAATTCTTAAACTTACTAAGTATATCTGTATATTTCTTACCTCCCAAATATGTAACTATTACACTTATACTGTAGTTAACAAATATATCTGTTATTCCATAAATATTGCATCAGTCTGGAACCACATTATAATGAGATTTGACTGGATATAGGGGGAAAATACTGAAAAGAATGTCACATGAAGAGTCAACTTTCAATTATGGCTATTAAAAAATTGAAGAGTGAGAGTATCTTGTTATACAATGTATACAGTTCATAGTGTCACAGTATCATAATTCTTCAGCATGCAGTTTCATAGTATCACAGTATTATAATTCTTCAGCATACAGTTAAATAGTATTATAGTATCATAATTCTTCAACATACAGTTTCATAGTATCATAATTTTTCAGCATACAGTTTCATAGTATCATAATTCTTCAGCATACAGTTTCATAGTATCATAATTTTTCAGCATACAGTTTTATAGTATCATAATTTTTCAGGATTTTGGTGAAAGTGAAAATGATTCAAGTGACTCCAAGCAACCACTGATGTACTTGGAGAAAATTAATTGGATTAAAGGTCCATTGCTTGGAACAGGAGCTTACAGCTCTTGCTATCAGGCTAGAGATGTCAGAACTGGGGTCATTATGGCTGTCAAACAGGTGAATCCATTGTGTCACCTGTATTTAATAAATCAATCAAGTATTCAGTACATCATTATTTTGCTATTTCCACTATTAATTTCTTCATTCTAAACATTTAAAGTTCAAATTCGAATTATTAAAGCTTACGCTGTGTATAATCTCACACATAGCATTTAGTTCACTTACTAGGCATTTAATTTCACATTCTGGACCAGTGATTCTCATACTCTTCGAGTAATTACCCCATTGTATAGAGTTAAAGTGAACCTATAACCCATTTTTAAGAACTATTTTTGGCAGTGGTGAAACGGCATAAACCTGTTTGGTTTTGACATGTAATGAGACACGACTTGTTTTCTAAAATTATTTTGCAAAGAACAGTTGAGGGTTGAAGGAGGAGAGGATGACAGAAAAACCTGAATTGATAACATCAAGCAATGGTCTGGGTTTGATTTTTCTACTCTCCTCTGAATATCTAAGGATAGAGTTGTTTGGAGAGCTTTTTGTGCTGATGTCTCCAGTGTGGCACCCCTACAACCCTGACATGTTATAGGTCTTATTATTATATTCATAATCATCATCATCATCAGGTGCGTAGCAGGCTGGCGTAGGTGATCATGGCTCTCCACAGCTCTCTATCTCCAGCATTATGTGTCAAGATCGTTGTTGTTTCCCTGCCGTGTCAGGTTGTCAAACTGTCTAATAATTTCTCATGTTGTCGCCCTCTGTCTCTGTTTCCTTCAATCTTGCCTGCTGTGACTATGTTCTACAAACCTCCCTGTCTCATGAATTGGCCAAAAAATTAAGATTGTCTTTTTCTTATATTATTGATTAAGGTCCGTTTTGCATTTGACTCTTTCAACACATTCACATTAGTTTTTCTGGCAGTCCATGGTATTCTCAGCATTCTTCTGTAGAATCACATCTATATTGCCTCTAATTTCCCACTTTCCAGTTTGTTTATTGTCCAAGACTTGCATTTTATATTATATTTTTATAGCCGATTTTATAGAATCAAAGTGACCGGTGACCTCTATACTTTTAAGAAAGGCTTTTTAATAGGGTAAAAGAAAACAAATTTCTCATATAATTATAAAATAATTAGAATAATTCCATATAATTAGAACTTAATTAGAATAAATCCATACAATTATAACATTAGAATAATTCCATATAATTAGAACTTATGCCACATTTAGACATATTTAATGTGGTGATTGAAATTGGAATTGGTTTAGCAAGCTTTAAAATTAGCAGTTGAGTTTGCGTTCATGCCAATCTCATGTCAATTTCAACATTTAATCAGTTTCTTTAGTTTTAAAATAAAGAAGCATTTCAAATCTACTCTCAGAGAAATGTATCCAGCGAAAATTTCTTTAAAATCAATATTTTTTAAGTTTACGACTTCAGCTGGTAGCTTCACAGAAAACCTTGACTAAGAAGTACATTTGTACAAGACAGCAACTAACTGTACTTAGAATGTTAGACAACAACTAATTGTACTTAGAATGTTAGTACTTCAATCAACCATATTAATTTCTTTTGGTGTATTCTATCTTTCAGATTTCATTTTGTCGCAACTCAGCACAGGAACAGGAGAAGGTGATTGAAGCCATTAGTGAAGAAATCCACATGATGGCCAGGTTAAGCCACCCAAACATAGTTCGTATCCTTGGAGCTACCAAACAAGGCTGTCATTTTAATATGTTTGTTGAATGGATGCCCGGTTAGTTATGTTTTGTTAAAAATTGTTCTTACATTTTCTAATTGTCTATACAAATTTATGGCATCTTGAAATTTAAAAAATATAATACTATAACAGTGAGATACACAGTAATTGTGAGTAGTAAACCACTGAAGACGGATGTATCTGGCCATTGGCGTATCTAGGCGACACAACACATTTCCATTCTGTGGACTACTTCCTACTGGAAATCTAGTGGTACTTATATAGAACACAAGATTTGTCAGAGCTTACAATGACTCACAGACTATCGGACTATGGAGTATTGGTACGAAAACATATAAATAACATATAAATAAATGTGTATAAATAACTAAATAAATAACATATACATTTTTATCTAGATTGGTTCTTAGTTAGGTATTCCTTGTAATCTGTTTATCTTATTTTGCATTACTATACTAAGAAATATGCAATAAAACAAAACATGACAATTTTCCTACATTGCGGTCCTATTGGGACCTTTTTCAAGAAACACACACACAAAAACTATAAAAAAAACCAAACCATAAATATATTAACTGCTAAAATATTAATATATTTATGAAGTTTTTATTGCATATTCTTATATACATTTTTATCTAGTTTTGTTCTTAGTTATGTATTTCTTGTAACCTGTTTATCTTATTTTGCATTACTATTTGTTACTTTGGTAATTGCGGCACCCTCCACTTTGTCGGACACCCTCCGACCATTTGGTTATATATAAATAACAGTATACAAGACATATTTTCAACTTATAAATATACATTTAAGATATATTTTTAACTTATAAATATGCATTTAAGATATATTTTTAACTTATAAATATACATTTAAGATATATTTTTAACTTATAAATATACATTTAAGATATATTTTCAACTTATAAATATACATTTAAGATATATTTTTAACTTATAAATATACATTTAAGATATATTTTTAACTTATAAATATACATTTAAGATATATTTTCAACTTATAAATATACATTTAAGATATATTTTCAACTTATAAATATACATTTAAGATATATTTTCAACTTATAAATATACATTGAAGATATATTTTCAACTTATAAATATACATTTAAGATATATTTTCAACTTATAAATATACATTTAAGATATATTTTCAACTTATAAATATACATTTAAGATATATTTTCAACTTATAAATATACATTTAAGATATATTTTTAACTTATAAATATACATTTAAGATATATTTTCAACTTATAAATATACATTTAAGATATATTTTTAACTTATAAATATACATTTAAGATATATTTTTAACTTATAAATATACATTTAAGATATATTTTCAACATTGCAACCTTAAGGTCCTTTTCAAGTTGAGGTCCATTCCATGTTTATGAAGCTTTTGATGATGTACCATTTCTAGAAAAGATACATAATCTTCTGTCTTTCAACACATCCACAAGAGTGTCTCTGTCTTCAGTAATAGTCTATATGAAGTATAGTAAGCTATACAGTAACATTATTGTGCACAGTAGTAGTAGTTATTCGTAAGAAGTACAGTAATAGTAATAAGTAAAGTGGAAACTGCAGTAATAGTAAGTCATGAAGTACACTGATAAAATAAGCAGTAATACATATAGTGATAATCAGAAATACACTGACAGTAAAAAGTATAGTGATGGTCAGAGTACAATAACAAAGTGCAATGCTAATTATGTTCTGGTCTTTTAATTACCACGAGCATGTGGTAATTGCGGGATGTGTAAAATTAAGCCAGTAGGTGCTGAACGGGGAAATCACGGGATACCCGGTTGGAGGGTTAAGGAGTGCATCACGGAATAAAACTGTACTACTTTATATTTTTGTTACTATGATCGCAGTCCAACCCCCGTTTTTGTCCTTGTTTTCCATTAGTGCCTATCTACACGGTACGTATTTTGTGGTTAATTGATCTAAATATAATATCAATAAATAATCAATAATTAATTGAAATACTCATTTTTAGTGTTAGGGTTAGATGTGTCTTACATAACTAATCCTAACACTAAATTTAATGTATATTTAAATTAATAAATGATAAACATAAACTGATAAATGCAAGGCACAGGAAATAATCACACAGGTAGAAACTAATTTCTGCAAAGGGGGGTTGTGATCATAGTATCATATTTTTTTGGTCCCATAAAAGCTTGAATATTATTTAATTGAGGAATTAATCATTTTGAATGTACAAAGCTTATTGTCAGAAAAATAAATAAATAAAATTTTTTTTTTACTCTTGTTATATTTAGGTGGCTCAGTTGCATATTTGTTGGGAGAGTATGGTGCTTTCACAGAGAATGTCCTTGTCTGCTATACAAGACAAATCCTTCGGGGTTTGGCATATCTTCATGACAATCACATTTTGCATAGAGATCTAAAAGGTTGGAAAAGTACTGTTTGTATACATTTTGATATAGCAATCAGAAATTTCTGAAATAATTATTTCTTTGCAGTCTTCTCTTACTGAAATAATTTTTATATGAAATAATTATTGTGTGCTGAATTGATTTCTCATTTGTGATGAAATTGTTTTATCTGCAGAAGCATTTATTTCTGACATAATCATATTTTACAAGGTAACAATTTTCACAAGGTTCTATTCATTATTACAGTAATTATTCCTTTGTGAAGTAATTTTTCATAACTTGAAAAAAAAATCAGCCTTGCTGAAACAATAATTTCTTGCTTATATTATTCATGATTTCTGTAGTGATCTTACAATACTAAAGTAATTATGCATTTCTAAAATAATTATGACTTTCTGAAATATGAATTTCTGAAGTAATTGTGACTTTCTGAAGTAATTGTGACCTTCTGAAGTAATGACTTTCTGAAGTAATTATAACTTCCTGAAATAATTGTGACTTTCTGTAGTAATTGTAACACTATACTTTCTAAAGAAACTATGACACTTTCTGAAGTAAATATGTATTCCTAAAGTAATTGTGACACTTTATGAAGTAATTATGACACTTTCTGAAGTAATTATGAATTTCTGAAGTAATTATGCATTTCTGAAGTAATTATGCATTTATGAAGTAATTATCACAATTTCTGAATTAATTATGACAATTTCTGAATTAATTATGACTGAAGTAATGACCATTTGATGTAATTATGTATTTGTAGAGTAAACACACATAATAAACATACAGTAAATACAGGAATGAGTTAAGCGTACATTTCATGTATTAGTGTCAACACTGATATACGTATTGCTTCACCAAACTGAATTGTCTTATTAGTAGATGTGTCTGTCTAGTGAAGAGAGTATGGACATGATCTCTGCTGCCATGAAATCTGCTGAATACTTATTGAGGGAAATCAGCAATTTGATTTTTAGCATGCCTCAAGATTATCATAAGGTGCTGCACATGTGACTTAGCACTCTTTTGTGTACAAACTTCTCTCGTTTGATCTTCGCACATGGGAACATTTTTTGGAGGAATTGTGGTTCGTGACATTGCATCCTACAGCCGGATGGTGTTGATCTTGAGTCATCTGGTATATGGCGACAGGCTGATCCATTGATAGGGGTACAGTACATATGGGAAAAATCTACAATGAAGTAAATCCTCTACACCTTTCAAGTCAGTTGTGGAGGATTTTGAGCTTCCATACCAGATGGCATGGCACTTGATGTTGATTCATATTTCTTTGTCTGAAGGAGAATTCATAATATTTATAAGAAAAGTACAATTTTATAATTTATAATATTTATAAGAAAAGTACAATTTTATAATTTATAATATTTATAAGAAAAGCACAATTTTATAATTTATAAAATAGATTTTATATCAAGATTAAAGTCTCCAGTGTAAATGATACTTGTTTTAATTATAGATTTATATTTTGCAGGAGCCAATCTTCTGGTTGACAGCACTGGCCAGACACTTCGTATTGGAGATTTTGGAGCATCTGCCAGACTCGCATCTCAAGCAACAGGCGCTGGAGAGTTCCAGGGGCAGCTGTTAGGAACCATCGCATTCATGGCACCAGAGGTAAGAAAAATGTGAACTCAGTGGACAATGGATGAAAACTTTTCACAACTGAAGTCAGATATGTTGAGACATTTGCACAAATAAAAGAAAATGTGTTGGAAATATAAGATGACCATTGTCCTAGAACATCAGAGATACATCATAAACACTGAAAAAAGACATACATTTTTAAGTCTTTAGTGTAAATATAAACAAAACATTACAGATTTTCCAATCCAATTTTTTTACTGT
Organism: Meghimatium bilineatum; assembly: GCA_034231615.1. Classification (NCBI taxonomy): domain Eukaryota; kingdom Metazoa; phylum Mollusca; class Gastropoda; order Stylommatophora; family Philomycidae; genus Meghimatium; species Meghimatium bilineatum. The sequence goes on from CM067316.1 coordinate 57,910,706, forward strand.
TTTTCTTGGAAAAAAGTAAATTCTCATTTTTAAAAGATTTCAAATACAAATGAAATATTGCTGAAGCTACAAATTCAAAACAAAACACATTTTTTAAATTGCTTTTAAATAAAAAATTGGTGTTAAATAGGGATATTTTTATTGAAATACAGAAATAAATTGTTAAAAATATGGATTTATGACAAAATAAGTTGACATCTATGAAAAGGTTACTGGACAAAAATAAGAATAGTTCCTTCTAACACAGAGAAATATTTCTATTTTGTGGGGGAATTTATTAAATTTCCATGTATTGCTGGTGAGCGCCGCCCCCCCCCCCCAACATTTGGGTGATCAAAGTAACTTGCTGTAGTTTTAGAACAAGTACAGATTTACACTACTATTTTTGTGTGTTGGTTTTAAATGTATGATTTTTATTGGCTGGGTTTTTCATTAACTGGTTGTAATTAACCATATTTTTTATTGACTGGTTTTATTTATTGACTGGATTTGGTTGGTTGCTGATCCAGCAGTCCATGGGCTCATGCCCTTTGACCCAATGCCATTAAAATGGCATTATATTGCTGGGAAGTCTGGATTTTTGGCCCAACCCGGGCCAGAGCCAGAGAATAGCTATCACACCCCCAAGAAGGTAGGTTTCAACCTATGCACTGCTCCTAGCCACAGCAGCCAAGATAGGGTTCACTGTGCTCATTCCCTGCCATCAATTGACTACTGGTTATGCTGAACTTCACTATTGCTCCAGGCATGCAACCAAATGTTCAAGTCAAAAGGATTGTCAAGTCCTGAGTCACTGTGTCTCTATGATGGGTCTTAGCCATAGGAAAAAACAGTAATGTCGGTTTCCTCCACAAGGGTGCATACATATATACAAATAATTAAATATGAAACACATTGTAATAACAAAATAAAAGCATGAAAAGCATAATTGTACAGATGACGTGCCATGAAGCTTCTGTAAGAAGATAACCTCAATATAACGGCATGTCATCTACTAAGGTTTTCTGTTGCATGGGTAGTTTGTCTAGTGGGTCATTGGTGAGACCCACAGATGCAACAGCATGCATATTGACTGGTCTTACATTGACAACTTTTTTATTGGCTGGTTTTTTTGTTGACTGGGTTTTCATGTATGATATATTTGATATTCTTTCAGGTTCTGAGAGGGGAAAGCTATGGCAGAGCATGTGATGTTTGGAGTGTGGGTTGTGTAATGATTGAAATGTGCACAACAAAACCTCCTTGGAATGCTACAGATGTCTCTAATCACTTGGCACTAATCTTCAAGGTAAAAATGATTTTCTAAATATGTTAAGTAATTTGCTTTTGATTTCTCTACTGCCCAGATGCACAATTGCCTGCGAAAAAAAAAATATATATATACACCTGCATGTGGTTGCGTTTGTGGGTCTCACCATTGGCTCACTAGACAAACTAACCATGCAAAAAAAAACTTTAGTAGATGACATGCCTTTATATTGAGGTTATCTTCTTAGTCCTAACCTTCGATAACAGTTACCATGTTGTTCAGACAGGCAGACGTTGTGCTTGAACTAGTTACGGGCACGGCCTGGGTGGGCGGAATAACAAAGAAACCTGTCGCAAGGACCAGAGTTGTGCCTTGATGTCGACGTCTGTTTCTGTGGCATTAGATTCTATACACCATCGAGTCAGATGACTGCTGGAACAGAGGGCGGAGCACTTTTGGGAATGCCCCACGTGCTGTGAGGCCAGTTTCTAATCAAGAAGATATATATATATATATATATATATATATATATGCTCTCCGTTTTATTCCCACTTCTTATGCCTTATATTTGCTTATTCTTAAGCTGTTCTGCATATACTTTTATGCCCATGTCTTTCTTTGCCTATTCCTACCTTGATCATTGTTCATGATTGATTCCGTCTGTTACGGAATACTGCTTTGCCAATGTGTGTATTTGCATCTCTAGTTCACTACTTGTCCCTGAATCCCTGTTGTTGTTTGGGTCTAAAAGGTGATAAAAGAATAGAAGTACTTTGACTTGTCGTGCATGTTGTAAGAGGATACTAAAGATTTTTGTGTTGTGGTGCTGCTGGCTGATCAAAGTTCACAGGGATCCTAAAACCATGCTGAAGTCGGATGTTCCATGTCAAATGCCACTCTGTAAATGATGACACAGTGATTCTGTTCACTGAAGTATATCATGCTACAGGCAGAAGTTTAAGAACAGACACAGAAGAAGAAGAATTGCTGATATTGAGAGGAAATGCGTTCCTTATTTTGTATATTTGTTAGGGATAGAGCCTAAATTTAAAGTATCATTGTACCATAAAGTATCACTGGTAAAGTATCATTGCTATCATAAATTATCATTGCTAACATAAAGTATCACTGCTTTCATATAATATCAAAGCATCATTGCTAGCATAAAGAACCATTGCTACCTTATTCTTTTGCAAGAGTATACTTAATTCTGATGCTCATGTAACAGTCATTTTTTAAATTGTGGTGAATAAAATTTCTCCCTACTGCCAAAATATTTTCGTTGCAGATTGCCTCATCAATCGATTCACCCCCGATCCCAGAGAATCTGTCACCACCAGTAAGGGATCTCATGTTACGATGTCTGGAGCAAAACTCTGAGGATCGACCCTCTGCCAAAGATTTGCTGCTTCATCCTCTCTTTACCCGGTGTTTCACAAATAACTCTGGCAGTACAGAAGTCTAGTGTTTCAGGTCAGATAACTTGTTGAGTACAGCAGTCTAGTGTTTCAGGTCAGATATCTTGTTGAGTACAGCAGTGTAGTGTTTCAGGTCAGATATCTTGTTGAGTACAGCAGTCTAGTGTTTCAGGTCAGATATCTTGTTGAGTACAGCAGTGTAGTGTTTCAGGTCAGATATCTTGTTGAGTACAGCATCTGGCAGATCTGTATGAATATAATAAAAGTTGTTCCATTCAGATATGACATCAAGAGTAAAGTTGTTTCATTCAGATATGACATCTAGAGTAAAGTTGTTTCATTCAGATATGACGTCTAGAGTAAAGTTGTTCCATTCAGATATGACATCTAGAGTAAAGTTGTTCCATTCAGATATGACATCTAGAGTAAAGTTGTTCCATTCAGATATGACATCTAGAGTAAAGTTGTTTCATTCAGATATGACATCTAGAGTAAAGTTGTTCCATTCAGATATGACATCTAGAGTAAAGTTGTTTCATTCAGATATGACATCTAGAGTAAAGTTGTTCCATTCAGATATGACATCTAGAGTAAAGTTGTTCCATTCAGATATGACATCTAGAGTAAAGTTGTTCCATTCAGATATGACATCTAGAGTAAAGTTGTTACATTCAGATATGACATTTAGAGTAAAGTTGTTCTATTCAGATATGACATCTAGAATGAAAAAATTTGACTGACATTTATACATCTATTATTTCTTCATTCAGATATGACATCTAGAGTAAAGAAATTTGACAGAGATTTATCCATCTATTATTTCATTATTAAAAAATTAGACCTAGAGTAAAGAAAGTTGACAGAGATTTTATGCATCCAATATTTCATCATTTTGAAAACAAGTGCATTTGAAGAATATTTAACATAACAAAATTTTAAAAAGAATGATTCACGGAGACAAGAAACAGACCAAGAATTTGCATCAAGTGTTAAAGACGTTGGAATTACATCAACGATGGACTTAGATTGTTTGACTCATGCAAGACCCTTGGCAGTAGACCTCCATACAGAATTAATTAGGGACCTCATCACATTTTTTATTAATGTCGAGCGGTTCGTTGGCCACTATTTATATACTTGGGAGTCGCATGCCAAAAATAGCCAAGGGGACCCCAATTATATAAATAGTGACTAATGAACAACCTGACAAAATAAAAAACATAACGAATGAGGTCCTAATTAATTCTGTTGAAAGGTCTTATAAGAACAGTAGACAGTCACGAGTCATGCCTGTACAGAAGGCTCAGCCACAAACGCAACCGAGAATGGAGGAGGAGTGACCCTTAAACTAAAAAAATCATGCAATTTTGTGTGGTGCAAAAACAAAAGACAAGTGGTGCAATAACTGCACCAAAAGTTTGTCTTTATTTTTTCACCAATAATTACATGTCGTAATGTATAGGCCTACTTATGAACAATATTCATTCCTATCGCTTATCATTTTCAGAATAGTCTAAATCTAATTCATTGTCCTCTCAATCATCAAGCACAAATTCAACGTTTTTGTAGCTGCTTATGAACACAAAAAATACATTACTTTAAATAAATCCTTGCGATGTAAATTACTAATGAAATCATCAAAATGTGGATACCATTTTGTGAAATTGCTGTCCCACAATGCAATGTGTACATTGTGATGTCTGTAAAATGCGTAAATCAATTTATTAATAATAATTAATATGAAGTACTGTTTTTTTTAAGATGATATACCGAAAAATCAGTATCTTGGGGCAGCAATATTTAGTCTAAATTCCAAAATTACTGGATACCTGGTTCTAGGGGTTAAGGGTACCAAACTGAAATATACAGTGATTTTCAAGGACAATGTTAGCGTCATTGTCTGTGGGTGCAGGATCTTAGCGCAGTGAGCTGAATATCATGGGCACCATGATGATCAACGCCATTGAAATGTGTGGCGACAGGAGTAAATGTTCTGTGGTTAATGGTCTTAATTCTGATCAATCATTTATTTAGATTTTGGCAGGTTGTCATTGTTGTATTGTCATTCATGTTGTTGTCAGATATAGTTGTTTTATTCCATTCTCATTCCCCATATATTTTTTTAATGCTCATCTCTATGGCAATACATGTGTACGTACATCATTGTTACCTTGGACAGTTCTGCTCTTAAATGTCTGCCCTCTAATGCTTTTTTGATAGTGCCATTATTTTTACTGTTAGTTCACTGTGTGTCTTGTATTTTCTTGAAAAAAGACCTTAATTAAGGTTGAAACATTAAAAATGTTTTGTTGATATTTGTATTTTTTCATACCAATACCTTGTAGTCTGATAGTTTGTGCATCCATTGAAAACAACAATTAAATTAATAATTTTATATTTACAGGAAATGGAAATACTTGCACCGAAGAACCAATCATTTCTGAAGCTGTAATGTTTTACAAGCTTCTATAGAGATCTCAAGACATTGAAGTAACGTACAGACGTAGTGTCACTTCAAATCGAAAACGACATCCATGGTAGTTTTAACTTTCATTAGCACAACGATATCTGTTTTCAAGGACATTTTAAATTGAATATACTCCTTTTCGCTTTTCTGTCTGGATCATAACTGTTATTTAGATAATGGTGGTACCAACTGCTTAAATGGCTTTAGAAAAAATGGCAGCTGTCTTGTACCAGATAATTTTCTTTTTAAAGTTTCTAGTATTGTTGAGTGTAAATTTGTAAAGATTTTGACTTTTAGACAAGTCATATATTTTATTTAGTGTAATGTGTGAATCTCTCTTCATCTTCTGAGTTCGTTCTCAAACTCCTGCAGATTAGCAGAATGTAGTCCAGAGAACGAAATGCATTGTGTCGTGGTTTACAGCTTATCTATGATATCTGCGCATTTTGGCCTGACACATTTGATTTCAGCATTGCTTCTGGGTCACTTTGACCCTCTGTGAGATGGAATAGCCAAAACCATCTATGAAACCTCCTTAGTCGCTCATACAACATACATGGTAGCAGAGGTATTTCTTCTTCCCTTTCAGGTCCCAAAAACACAGATGACATTTCTCTTATTTTTCTTTAAACAGATAGAATAGGCTAGCCATAAAAACATTAACTGAATTATGTGAAACAAATAGGGTTAAAATATAAACCTATCAAATTCAATTTCTTCAGTGGTATCTTTTATTTCTATTATTTTTTATGAAGATAGAAATAAATATTTGTTATGTTTATTTCATGTGCCTTTTTTTGTCGCCTTAAGATGAAATTATTTCTTTCCTCAATGCATTGCGTATGCAATCTTCTTATTGAACTCATGATCTAACTTGATGACAAATTGTGCCATTTTATATTATCAAGTCAAGCTCTGACTTGATGTAAATGGTGCCATTTCATTTAAGTTAGAAATCTTGACTTGATATTTTGATCATTATAAACCCATATTGGTGCAGTTTTGTACCTTCAGTCATGTATTATCAAGTCAAGCTCTGACTTGATGTAAATGGTGCCATTTCATTTAAGTTAGAAATCTTGACTTGATATTTTGATCATTATAAACCCATATTGGTGCAGTTTTGTACCTTCAGTCATGTATTCTATGAAGACCAAGAGATTCTGTACTGCAACGGCTCGTTAACAGTATTTTCATCAGCAGAGATGTGGATACATTTGACCTTTCTTATTATAAATTTTAAGTCATATTTACATTTAGTTAGCTAGTTCCTTTTGGGCCAAAGATGGCACATAGAACATTATTCATAGTTCTGTTTAGGCCAAAGATATCACAATGATCATAGTTAGCTCCTTGTAGGTCCAAAATGACAAATAGGACATTAGTCATTTCTTTGTATGTAGAGCGCCTCGTTGTAAGTTGTTGTAGTTCTTGTGTACATAGTTATACCTTCGCTATAAATATAGACAATATGTTTTTAGTTAATTAGAAAATAATCATGAAGATAACTAGAAATAAGAGAACACAATTTGTGGTATCTTGAGTGGGAATTGGACTGTCATAGTAACATAGTAACACACCGGTTTTTTTTACTGTTGTGTTTTAGAATAATTTCCAATTGATGGAGATTTTTCAACCACAAATAGTTGCGGTGAGAAAATAAGCAAGAAAATAAATCTTGTAATGTAAATGCAGCTTATGTGATCATGACCTAATTACACTTAGTATGTCGGTGGTCAGTGAAAAAATGCAATCCTAACACTATGTGGTATGAAAAGGTAGTTTATTTTTGAGATAGGGAGAATTAGATAGTATATTTCAAATAAAAATTATAATATTGTTTCAGTGAGATATGATATAATTAGTGAAAATTATAATATTAATATTTCATTTAGAAAACGTAATGCAGAGTACCAGGGAATAATAACATTTAGATTATGAATGAAAAACTTCAACTGCTTGAGGATCTCAGAACATCATAGAATGTTAACAGTTGGGCTATGTTCAGGCACGGAGAACTATGACATCCGCCCTATGTGCCAAACTTGGCAAAAGAGGAACTGACTATGTTCAGCTATAAGTGCTATGTTTTGTTTCATAGTTAAAAGAGTTATAATTTTTTAATGTCTGATCCAATACAAGTATAATATTTAAATTTCAGAAAAATGACAGCTTAATTTGTTTATTAACACCTGTAATGTGAAAAAAATTGAACAAAAATGATTTTGGTTGCAGTATATTGTTTTCATTTTATTCTGATAATGAACTCAGTATTTCCATGTGAGGTTTCGAAACCAGAAATATATTTTAAATTAAATATGTATTTAAGTACGTGAGTCGGGTTTGAAAACTAGTTATAAATTAGGTTTGTTTATGTCTGTGTGTCCACATTCCAACATCTGCTCTCGTGTATAATGCTGGTGTCATATAACTGTCCTTTACGGACATTCCTGCTGACCCTCATTCTTATGAATATATAACTTACTTGGGTCTGTGATATTGCTGGGGTGAATTGATGTGAGTTGATTTGTGGCGGGATGTGTTTAATGACTTCTGCAGAAGTTTATGGAAATGTACACAAGCCAGAAGTCAGGGACCACTTGAATGAAAGTGTGACGCTTGTTCTTTTGTGCATACATGATCATGTGAAATTGACTCTGTGAGTCTCTTTAAACTATTCATGTTCTGATTTGTATGTTGTCAGATTACTTAGTTTTCCCAGATAAATTACCTAACACTACACAAAATGTTATGTTTGATCAAATATGTGAAAAAAAGATAAATATTTCTATGATATATTTCATAGAGTAAAATTAAATCAATAATATATCGCTATTTAAAGAATTCTCTGAAGTTTCACACACATGTAGAATTCATTATTCATGTGAATTCTAACAAAGTTCTTGTTAGAGATAACGAAACAATTATCGTAGACCAAACTTTTTTTTGTGTATTAACAAATTATGCTTTTTTGGATTTTATAATGTGTGCAATTTTGATATATGATGTCATGTTTATGAGTGTACTTTCTTCAAGCCGAATTGCACACACTAAATGATGACATCATCGTGGGATAAAATTATCAGCAGCATGTTTTCTGTCTTTCGTTAGGGTTGGGTTTAGATCTTAGGGTTAGGAATTAGGTTCGCCGATGTGCATTCCAAACTCCAATAATACAGAAAGGCAACAACGTTGACAAGTGACATTTTTGTTCCCATTAAACATGTGCCGCTGGTAATCTCCGTCTTCTGCTTGTCCTGACAATCTCGATAGTATAATTTATAGTGTTTATATACTATTTGAAGAATAGATGAGGATGCAATCGGAAAAAAAATAAGGAAACACAAATCAACATTTGAAATTCCGTTGTTATTAATGAAGTTTTAGAATCACAAACACGTTCCGCAAGCGACAATTGATTTAAAACAGACGGAAGTGGTGCCGAGCATCATTGACACTGATTTGAAAACGCTGGGATCGAATATAAATGGATTATTAACTCTACTATCCTAAATGACAAATAGGTTATTGATTTGTCGGGAGAGGAAAAATGGAAACGACAAATAGGTTGTCGCCTGGTCCTGTAAGAGTTAATATTGAGGAGGTTTAGGCTCACAGTAACTTCAGTCATGTTGTCCATTGGAACTATAAGGGCTGGACAAATAAGTAGTGAATTTGGCCCACTAACCAAAGAAGGCTGTCCACCTTTGGTGTGGGGTTATTTATTTCATAAATTCACTTATTAGGTTGTGAATCTTGTTTTATCTTCTAGGTAATAAAGTTTTTTTTTCAAGTCTGTAGCAATGTAATAATATTTTTAATAAAATTACGTCAAATTTTTCCAACATAACATATTATGAAGTCAAATTTTTCAACATTGTTAGACATGCAGTCACATTTCTGTATAAATACTTAAATATTCTACTAAAATTAAGTTACGGGTCTTGTTCATTTTCCAGTTGAACTGAGCTAATTGTTTAAAAGTGTACAACAGAGGTGGCTTGTAAACTCCAAGGAACAGCGCTTAATTGTTTCAAAGTGCAGCAGAAGTAGCATAAATCTCCCAGAACAATCAGTAGGCTTATTGTATTCATAAAGCATTACTGTTTGGCTTGTATCATTGCACAACAGGATATTACATGTACAATTTCCATTTTAATTTTATGCCATCATTTCTGAATTTTGTGAAGAAAGGTATGTCAAATTAACCAGCATTTATTCCTATACAAGTTGATTCTTCTTGCTGAAACTGTCACATTCGGATGCCCTAATGACTGCAGAATGATGTGATCTACTAGTCTTTTGCAATTCTTAAACAGTGAGATTTTGTGAGTCATCGTTAACTTCCTTTAAGTAGTATATTTAATCACTCAAATTCTACGACATTAAGTATTTCATAATATAACATAACATAACTGTTCAATGATGTCCATCACCAGACAGACTAGGTCTCCCTTTCATTAATGAAAACAAACTCCCCAAAAAATTTAAAAAAAACAAAGATTGAATATTAATTACAATTTTCAATAGTTATATGTTAGAACCTGCTTTGATCCTGCATTAAGAGAGATCCAGCGGGAGTTTGAGGAAGAAGATATGTCAAAACCAGGAATATTAGTTACAATTTTCAATAATTGTGTGTCAGAATAATTAATTTGTGGATAGTTTTGAATTAAAGGGAGATTACTCTAGTTAATTTTGGCTGCATTTATGACAAGTACAAGCAAAACAGAGAACAAATAAATAATTTTAAAAGTAATAATGCCTGTATCATTTCTTTGACAAAAATTGATACATTTAGGAATTATTGGGGAACAATCCTGCATTATACAGTTAATTAGGCTTGTTTGTCTGAACACAAATTGTAGACTACAGTATTGAGTAATTTTTAAAAAAAAAACGGGACTTTTTATGAATAAAATTTTAAAGAGTTTATCTTTATAAAAATACAAATGTAATATAATAATTGAAACATGTCCTGTGTAGGACAGTGCTATTCAACTATTGTTGAATTGTTAGGCACCACTGATATATCCAATCGTATCATGATTATAATGTGGGTAATCACTTATTGAGATATCATTGTTATGATTAATATGATAACAGTATTTGGTGTTCTACAGATCTTTTTTCAGACCATCCAAATAAACTTTATAATAAAGTGTATTAATGTTTGTCAATGCATCATCCGTCCATCGTATCTATGCATCTGGTTTGCTGTATACTCAAAATTTATTGTCCTAAAACGTGACTATTAAATTTTTAACATTGTCAATGTTTGAGCAATTGATAAGATAAAAAGTATTAATTACTCCTGTTTATAAATCTAGAACAGCAAAGCTGTTCCAAAAAAAGGAGGTATACAGTAGCCCTTTATTTCTGCTCACTGATACTGTTTAACAGATTTGTTTTGAGAAAGCCATCTATTGTTACAAAAATTGTGTTCCCAAGTATTTGTCAAAAAGCCCTCTATTGTTACCAAAATTATGTGTTCATATGTAATTGCTCTAGAAGCCATCTATTGTTACAAAGTTTGTGTTCACATGTACTTGTTCTGAAAGCCATCTGTTGTTACAAAGATATTTTGTATGCTACGTAATTGTCCAGAAAGCCATCTATTGTTACAAAAATTGTGTGTTCACATATAAATGTCCAAAAATGAAACAAATGGGATGCAATGTAAAACATATACAACTAATGTGCCTACAGAAATACTTCATAAATTTTATTTTAATACACAAATTAAAAAATATATATTTAGTATTTAAACTTGTCTTTGACTATATATGGATGTGGGAGATAACAGAGTATTGTTTATGATTAAGATCCAGAAATTGTTCATATTTTTGAAGTATCTGTTGTATGAACCGCTATTTTGTCACATTTGTCATTTCTGATGATTAATTTCTTTCTAGCTACCTCATACTTTGCTTCCATTACTTTCTCATCTAAGTTTTGTCTGAATGTCTTCCTAGTCATAATGTCTTTCTATGCAAAAATAGAAGAATGTACATAGTATTTGCTGCACATTCCAGGGATCTCATTGAAGATTCTGATAAGCAAATGTGAGTCCTGGTGTTGTAACAATGAGCTACACTTATCGTGTGTGAGTTTGTCAGATTGTGTCCAACTAAACAAATGTCAATCTTATGTTGTAACAATGAAATACATTTATTGTGTGTGAGTTGGTTAGGTTCATCAGACTGACTGTTCAGACTAAACAAAAATGAATCCTGGTTTTGTAACAGTGAGATAACTTACTGTGTGTGAGTTTGTCACATTGTGTCCACATTAAACAAACATGAATCCTGGTTTTGTAACATTGAGATGCACATATTATATGTGAGTGCTGGATTCTGGCTAGGTCGTGCTTAACATTTTCACTCCTGGTATTCTCCACACACAGCTGTAATTTACATATACCATTCAAAAGCCAGCTTTGGAACGACAGTTGGAGAAAGTCACATCGATTGGCTTCATAGAGTGAATTAGTTAAATGAATTCAGGTCCTGTAACAGAGAGATCACTATTTTAAGTCAATGTGCTGGATTTTGGTTGGGTCTTTCCTAAACAGACATAAATCTTCATGTTATAACAAGACAACACTATCGAGAGTTTGCTTGATTCTGATTGGATGTGAAAACAGTACCGTGCTAAATCTGACACACCAGGTTTTGACATGTTGACAATCTATTTGAAATATGAAACAGAAGATTAAAGTCACCTGTGTTGAGTAGAGTGAACTTTATTTAATTGCAGAATCTGACATGTTCTGTGCCAGTGTTTTGTTGGTACTAGTCAAACATTTCCCGAGTTTTCCTTGTAAAGTTTGAAGGGAACATTTTAAAAAGTGAATGTTAATATATTATTATGACCAGTTGGAAATGTTTTATTTCCGACAGACCCAAACAAACGCTGAAATATAAAATGATTCTATTTTGTGTCCATATGGAAAAACAAACCAAGGATATAAGAGAACATATTCTTTGTGAGCTTATTAACTTATTATCCACTTTTGTGGATAATGTTAAATTTGAGTATCTTGTGCAAGTGGAGTTGGGTTATTATTTGTACATTTGGTTTGAGTCAGTTGGTCACTGAATGGCTATACCATTATACACTTTCTCAAAGTGCATTAGCTGTCGACGAGTACAATGACCAATTGAACGAATCACTGAACTATGATTCATCTACATATCAACACTGTTTATTAGGGAGACAATATTTTTCTGAATTAATCATATTGAATTAATGAGTAAGTTCAACCAGCTGTAACTTGGGAGTTTGATTGTTGCAGTAATTGGTAAAACAATTGGCACATTTTTCTTTTGGGTCTTCACTGTGACCTTTGTTCTAGTTTCATTGTACTGAGAGGTATTACCTAACCTTTACAGTGTGATTGGGCATGCGAAGCGTGCAATTGAATTAGAGTAAGAATTAGTGTTAAGAATTAGGATTAGAGTTAGTGTTTAGAATTAGGGTTAAGTTTAGAATTAGTGATTAGAATTAGGATTAGGGTTAGAATTAGTATTTAGAATTAGGGTAGGATTAGCATATGCAGCAGTTGTGATATTTTAACCTACTTATGTTAAGTTTTCTAAAAATTCTCGTCTGTGTCGGGAGATGTGACATCAATCGACTTGATTGGTGTTCCGGGAAATTCCGTGATGTCAGCTAGTTAAAAATGTAAACAGTTTGCTATTTATAGTGCAGTGAAGACCTAAAAGAAAATTTTACCAAACAATGAAATTTGTACCCTGAAAGTATTTACAGTTCTACAGATTTTAATAATTGTACTTTACCGCTTTCATAAAATGCATTATCTTCTTCTTCAGCGTTTATTCTCAAACTTCTGCTGGATCTCCTTTGTAGCAGGACTATGATCCTACTAGATTTCCAGCAGGATGTAGTCCAGAGAATGGAAATGCGTTGTGTCACGGTTTTATTTGCACCAATGGCCCGACACATCCATCTTCGACGGAAATGCATTATCAGATAATTGTATTACTGCTGTAGTCTCCATAATTATGGAGATTTACTGACAACAGTTGCTTTTATGTGGGAGTTAAATTGCCACAGCTGTCCCTATTATGAGGGAGTTGCATTGTCACATCAGTTTATATTTAAACGGGAGTTTCATTGTCACAGAACATATTAAAAAGTAGCTTCATTGTGACAGTGGTCTCTTTTATTAGGGAGTGACATTATTTATCACTGTAATCTCTATTAAAAGGATGTTCCCTTGTGACTGCAATCCCTATTTGTCAGGAAATTGCATTGACTAGCAAATGCTGTTTTAAAAATCCTACATGCAAGACATTTAAATGTACAATTTTATGTTGTCTGTGTGTGTTAGTGAACATCAGTTAATCATCATTATAATTTGGTATTCTCTAACTTTTATATAAATCTATTCTTAGTTTCATTTCATGACAAATCTATTCAAGTTGCTTGTAGCTGATGTTTTAATTATCATTACTTTGAATGTCAATTTATAATTGTTTCTGTATGTTTACGGAATAATTTACAAGTGTGTGTGTAAGTTTTTAAACATAAATTATATATGAAATGGGGACATTAACTGGGGGATAATTTTGGTTGTAAAGCTATCACAGTCAGCATATACATATCAGACAAGTCACTTTATTGTCACATTTCTGTATGCTAGAGCCAGTCTAACTTTGTTTTCATTTATTTTTAGCATACAATCATGTTTTTTTATAGTCATCCATTTTATTCAGTTTTTTTCTCAATAAAAGTATTTTTTGATTTGGTACAAAGAAGTGTTGTTATTATTCATGTCTGCTTATTTGTTAGTAAATATAGAAAAATAGTATAACTATTGTTGAGTAGCATATGTTCCATGTTGAGTATTGTTGAGTATTATTGTAGCATATTGTTGAGTAGCATATGTTCTATGTTCCAACTCTATGTGGAACAGAATCAACATTTCAACCAAATAGGTCTTTATCAGATAGAGACAAAAACACAGAATAGGAACCACCAAATGAAGCAAAGAATACATGTCATTTGTAGAATACTTGTGGAAGCTGACAGGTCAGGAATGCAACAAAAAAGACAGAGAGAAGTGATAATGACAAGAATGTGAGTGGTTACATTTAGAGAAAATACAGTACACAAGAATGTGTTCTGGAAAGAATGCGTCATATGACAACAGTAAACTAGGAAAATGGAAAACAAAAGTATAAACAGTGATAGAAATAAAATGAAACTTATCTGAATCAAGTGCACACTATCTGAGAAAGAATGTGCTTCTTTTTATGGTGGAATAGTTTGGAAATGTTTCTATTGTCTCTGAGAATGTGTTTATAGTGTAATACAGTCTGTGATTTCTGTGATAGAAAAATATGTGTGTGTTTATTATATTTAAGTTCTCATATGTCTTTAGAATTTAAGATTTTAAAATGTACCCATAACCTATGCAATTGCACCTGAAAATCAACATGGATGTAAAGAAACAAATGATTAAGAGCATCTTTATACCTACACTATGCTACCAATGCCAAACTTGGCAACTGATATCTACACATAAGAGAAAGATCGAAACTTGTGAAATGAAGTGGCTAGGAAGGCTAATGGAGTCACCAGACTCGACAAAATGCGCAGTGAGAACATCAGAAAGATAATATGTATAACATCATGCATTGAATATATAGAGAAACAGCAGATAAAATGGTTTGGACATTTTATGAGGATAAACGATCAACTTCCCATAAGATTTATAACAAGACTGAATCAGGATGTTATTCATCCATCACAAGTGATGATGACCATTTGTTATATCCACTATTGAAAATTCAATTATAGTAATGTCCTTGATTATGAGTTTGTAGATGGCTAATGAGCCCTATTGGAGCTGTAAATGTCCTTGGACAGTTCGGGCATGGAATGACCACTGTAGATGGATCTTGGTATATCAGTGACTTTCTAGCTACTCTCCGTTATTTATGAAAAATGCTGCTCCCGTATGCAGATTCTGCCTCCAGACAGCCCTAGTTTTATCCATGTTTTCCAAGTTTTTGGATTCTGTGTGGAAGCCTTCCATTGAGGATTTACAGATGTCTTTATACCTCAGCATTGGTCTACCACAGGCTCGATGGCCTTCAACCAGTTCCCCGAATAGTACTTGTTTTGGGATGCGACAGTTGACCGTCTGCAATCATGATCCAGCCAGCACAATCTAGTTATATTGTTTCCATGGCAGATGGTAGCTGAGTGCTGCAAAACACTTCCAGGTTGGTGATTTTGTCGTGCCATTTAGTGTTTTAAGATATTGAGGAGACATTTTAGATGAAAGATGTTAAGTCTACTCTCATGTTTGGTGTAGGAAGTCCATGTTCCTGATCCATAGTATAGTGTACTCCGCACACGTCTGATAGATCTGTATCTTTGTTACTATATATCTCATTAAATATTCAGAAAGTCATCTTCATGTGTTGCCCATCCCCAGACTTGTCTGTGGCTCACCAATTTCAAATCCCCCGGCCCCCCCCCCCCTCCGAAAACACTGGGGAACCATATTGTCCACGTTGATAACACTTATATATATATTGACTATCTGTATGTGTACATATGTCACATAAAAAATTGCAAATGTGTAATATGCTTTTTAATGAAATTAAATACACAAACACAATTACAACACCTGGAAGTTACAATAATAATAACTTTTTGATAACATAAAAAAAAATCCAGTTGAAAAAATTAATATAGAAACTAGCCGAAGATAACGACATAATTAATCGGCAATAATATTCATTGCAGACGTTAACTTTCATTCAGATTACTTTCGTTTACTGAGAGTTATGAGTGACGCATATATTGTTTTAAAGTAACGGTTCTCAACATTTTCATATGGTGAGCACCTTTCATATGTAATACTGAGTAATAATTTTGACCATATAACTGACTTCATTGCACCATGCATTCTTGAACCTTTCTTCGATAATCATGGACAGTAAATTTTAAAATGTGAACAACGCAGATTGAAAGGGACTCATGATATTTAGTGCTCACGAGCACTTTTTAATTCACATGGCGCAAGCAGCACATAGTATTACAAGATGACGAATGTGGTTGTGAGCACCGGGTCAAGGACGCCTGCTGTAAAGCCACATGGTGCAAAAACTTACACTCAATTATTTTGTTGGCTAAGATTTTTATCTGAATTTATTATCTTTATTGGTCATCACAACTGCATTATAAGCACCGATCCAGGGTGCTCCGATCTCTGCTTGAGTATCCACAAATACACAACGAACGACAGCTTAAATTTCTTGTTGGTTGACAAACATTCTTCTAAGCCTGCAGTAGAGCAGTTCCTCTATTATTTTGGACATGGAAATGGGGAATACTCACTTTCACTAACCTCATATGCCCACACTGTTTCTCGCAAACAGTTCAATATGTCTTCTCTATCTACATCCATATTCTGCAACACAGTAGCAGCGCATGCAAGTTGATCTGCTCTCTTATTGCCATGAACGCCCGCATGATAAGATGCAAAAATGAATGTGACGCATTTTAACTTTGATCTCAGTCTTTATCAACGTATCTTTCTTGTTAGACTAACATGAAATCCACTTATCTTTCTTGTTAGACTAACATGAAATCCACTTATCTTTCTTGTTAGACTAACATGAAATCCACTTACCTTTCTTTTTAGACTAACATGAAATCTACTTACCTTTCTATTTAGACTAACATGAAATCCACTTGCCTTTCTTGTTAGACTAACATGAAATCCACTTATCTTTCTTGTTAGACTAACATGAAATCCACTTATCTTTCTTATTAGACTAACATGAAATTATTTCAAACTTGGGAAATTTGTCTTTTCAATGTGTGCCCTGTTGATGTCTAATTTTAATAATGTTGGACATATGTAATTTAACATTCTCAGCATCTACTTCTAGAAAAGTTATTCTGTGTTTTTTATTTATACTGGATGTGAATTTTTTTTTGGATGCATGCTATCAAATCCTATTATAATAACTCAGTCCAGATCGACAAAATATGTATGTAATAACAAAAATTAACTCTATACAGTACAAACAATAAAGAATAAATAGAACTGAAATTGTGGAAAGTGTTGTTAAATAGGGAAAAGTGTTACAATGTATGCATCATAGATGGATTTCCCTGTATGAAGTCAGTTTGACTATGTATATGTTTTCAGAGCAGGCCATATTGTTCTTCTGGAATGCTTGTGTGGATGTTGTGTGTATTTACATTAATAAAAATCTATTGGCAAATTCCAATAATCTTAATCTCCGTTAATGGAAATATCATGTTCCAAATTTTCCACTGTCTGCAATTGATTATATGCTTGAGGTCATACTTGAACGTACCGATTTCTTTGTAAAAATAATAAAGTTGAAGTCTAAAAAGCCAATGTAGAAGAAAATAGAGTTCAATAATCAGCAAGAATTAGTCGGGCCAAAAAAAATATAACTCATACAACACGGAAAATAAATTAACATTGCAAGCACTAACTGGTGTTACGGTGTTTGTTGACTGCTGAGATGTTCATGTGCAAGATACAGATTAAAACACAAAATGCTGATGTGCAATGATCATATTCCTGACAAGTAAATAAATAAATAATTTTGTTCTATTGATCTATCCATAGCAAAATGAAACTGAAATAGATTATCACAGAAACTATCGCTATTATCTCTATCCTGTTTGAATAAAAACTTCATATTAAACATAATTGTTTATAAATAATGACACGTTTTGTGTTAGCGACAGTTGTGCTTTATATTTTGTGAGTATGTAAGCATTTATTATAACTTTAGTAAACAGGAGGTACATAATTTTGGAGAAGCTAATGTCCCCCTTTGCCAAAGTAGTCCTTGACACCTGCTGGATCAGGTTTCATTGTGTCCTTCCCTGGCTTCCATCCTGCAGGGCATACTATACAGGAAGAAAAGATGAATATAGTATTTGTTTAAAATATTAAATGGAACTAACAGGCAAGAATTGGAAGAAAGGTAATGATGTGTGTGGATGATATAATTAATGTATTTACGTGTTAATGATCGTGCAACTTCGTAAATTCCAATTGTACAGGCAGGTGATGAGAGATTCCGTGATGACAAAAGATATTCTTCAAGAACAGTGGTGGGTAAAAGAAGACTATGGAAAATATCAAGGACTAGACAGTGTGTGAAGTTTCAAACTTATCAGGGTGGTAGAGGATAGAGATGTGTGGAAATATTTCTGCACCAAATGTCTCAATGTGACACCCCTACGACCCTGATAAATTATGTGTGGTACAGTACAAGTAGTGTCATCACATAGTTGAGTTATTTCCCTTGTATATTTGTAAAATTTCATGTTCATCATTTAATAATTTAAATATTAATTTATTTTAGGGTTTGGGTTAGGATAGTTGTGTTTTACATAACTAACCCTGACTTCAACCCTAAATAAATATTTAGATTATTAAATGGTGAACATGAAATGTACAGATATGGGCAATGGAAATAACTTGACTATGTTGTGGCATCTACCGTATGTGTTTTATTTTTATTAGAAATAACATTTTGCTAAACATCGGAAATACACATAAAACACACAATTCAATATTTTGACCATAAGACCTTTATCAAGAACATGACATACTACATAAGAAGTAATGTAGAGTACTGTCGATGACCACGTAACAGAGTTAGATAGTTGGAACCATGATTACAAGATAGTTGATTCTATTTATGGCCAAATTTTTGGTAAAAATATGGCAAAAATAGCCAAATTTCAAAATTGTGTGTAAACTACAAGTAGCATTTTTCAAGAATGTTACCTTTCATGTCACCTTTCTCAAGTTATCAACATTAATTCATTTCACATGGACAAATATGTGATATTGATAGCTTAATGTTAGTTCATCTAATGATCATTCATGAGTCTGAGCATTCTCTAGACATACAAGAAATGAGGGTACTTAAATGTTTTGTACATAGTAAAATTATACATTGTATTTTTCACTTTTTAGTAGCTCAATTTCACAGCTAAATGGTTGTCCCAACTATTATCTAGTGCGTTTTGCTATCACGAAAACTTCTGTTCTCACTCAGTCCTTACAAAGAAACACCACCGATGAAAAATCTATGGTAAAGGGCAAACAGATAAACAAAGTTACAAGTATTAAGAAGATATAATATTATATCTTTCCAGTGACAACATAGGGTTGTGAGACGTGGGCAAAGCCACCTGCAGTGGAAAAGAAAACATCAGCATTCGAAATGAAATGTTACAGAAAGGTTCTAAGAATATCGTGGACAGAAAGACGAACCAACGCAGACGCCCGTAAATTCCTGAACATAGAAGAAAATTGGTTCCTCAAAACTATCAAAAACATAGGCTAAAATATTTCGGACATATAGACACAATGGTTTAGAATGATTAATCATGGAGGGAAATATTCCTGGAAAAAGAACAAGAGGCAGATTAAGACAAAGATGGACAAATAATATCGAAGATATTCTGAATATGGCACTAGGAGAAGTTGAACAACTTGCACAGAACTCAGAGGCTTGCAGAGTGGCAGTGAGGACAACTTTCTGTAAAGTACACGCCACATAGATAGAGAGATTGTAACACACCGCTAAGTGTGGAAGTGTGAATCACCGAGGCTAAAAACCCAGATCTAGTATTTAAAAAAAACAACCCCACAGCCGTGGCAACGATGATGTTAATGATAATTGGGAGTGCAAAAACTTGAGAGCCAAAGACGAAACAAAACGAACATAAATCATGTACACCAACATATTTACACATAGGTATATCATGAGTGTTATGCCCGTAAGGCCAAATTGTACTAAATTGATACAAAACTAGTAAGATTAACGTAAATTTGTAATATTTTAGATTTGAAAATTGTATTTGCTTATCTGTAAACAAATGCTATTTTAAAAGTACTTTCTGTGTTACGTTAAAAAGTGTAACAATTGTAGGAAATGTAGGCATAGATTTAAACAGAAAATTTCTAGTTTAGCCTATCTGTCTGTCTTTTTTAATATTCAAAAAATTGTATTATTCCCCTGACTTGCTATGCCCCCCTCCCTATCAATCACATTGCCCTCCATGTGGGGCGTCGGTCCTACATAGGGAAACACTGTTATAGCCCCTAGGGACATATGGCCACAGTGAGAACCACTGGTTTATATAATTGGTTTTAGCCGAATATTTTTGAACGTGAATACATGAACAACTGGGGCACCTTACCTTCACCATACTTGTCAGTGAACTGAAAGGCTTGTACCAATCGAAGAGTTTCATCAACTGATCTCCCTACCGGAAGGTCATTAATTGTGATCTGCCGAAGGTTCCCTTTGTCGTCAATGATGTACAGCGCTCTAGAGAGATAGAGGGATAGAAAAGTCTGGAGGAATGCAATTTGTAACAAGTGAACTTAGGCCTATATGTATTAAAGTTTATAATAAACTGAGGTCGATCACCACAGTAAGACCCACATGTTACTGAGGCAGGAGCAACACAATAAGACCCACATGTTACTGAGACAGGAGCAACACAGTAAGACCCACATGTTACTGAGGCAGGATCAACACAGTAAGACCCACATGTTACTGAGGCATGAGCAACACAGTAATACCCACATGTTACTGAGGCATGAGCAACACAGTAAGACCCATATGTTACTGAGGCATGAGCAAAACAGTAAGACCCACATGTTACTGAGGCAGAAGCAACACAGTAAGACCCACATGTTACTGAGGCATGAGCAACACAGTAAGACCCACATGTTACTGAGGCATGAGCAAAACAGTAAGACCCACATGTTACTGAGGCATGAGCAACACAGTAATACCCACATGTTACTGAGGCATGAGCAACACAGTAAGACCCACATGTTACTGAGGCATGAGCAAAACAGTAAGACCCACATGTTACTGAGGCAGAAGCAACACAGTAAGACCCACATGTTACTGAGGCATGAGCAACACAGTAAGACCCACATGTTACTGAGGCATGAGCAAAACAGTAAGACCCATATGTTACTGAGGCATGAGCAAAACAGTAAGACCCATATGTTACTGAGGCATGAGCAAAACAGTAAGACCCACATGTTACTGAGGCAGAAGCAACACAGTAAGACCCACATGTTACTGAGGCATGAGCAACACAGTAAGACCCACATGTTACTGAGGCATGAGCAAAACAGTAAGACCCATATGTTACTGAGGCATGAGCAAAACAGTAAGACCCATATGTTACTGAGGCATGAGCAAAACAGTAAGACCCATATGTTACTGAGGCATGAGCAAAACAGTAAGACCCACATGTTACTGATGCAGAAGCAACACAGTAAGACCCACATGTTACTGAGGCAGGAGCAACACAGTAAGACCCACATGTTACTGAGGCAGAAGCAACACAGTAAGACCCACATGTTACTGAGGCAGGAGCAACACAGTAAGACCCACTTGTTACTGAGGCAGGAGCAAAACAGTAAGACCCACATGTTACTGATGCAGAAGCAACACAGTAAGACCCACATGTTACTGAGGCAGGAGCAACACAGTAAGACCCACATGTTACTGAGGCAGGAGCAACACAGTAAGACCCACTTGTTACTGAGGCAGGAGCAACACAGTAAGACCCACATGCTACTGAGGCAGAAGCAACACAGTAAAACCCACAGGCCCAGTTTCACTAACAGCTATCAATAAATAAGCACACTTATCCAGACCGAATATTGGGGGAGGGGAGATGAGGGATTCAAACCCTTACCCTTCATAAAAAGGAAGATAGTGCATGATAATCTGTATTAAGAAGTACTTAAAATAAATATTAATTGATTCCCTCAAAAGATAATTAGAGAATCTCTTCAAAGAAGTCAATAGTATTAGTTTAGGTAACCCCCTTTTCCTCTTATATTATTGTAACTACGGCCCTGACACAAGAGTTATAACTACGGCCCTGACAAGTATGCGTCATTAGCCAGCTGGTTGATCGTGCATATAACCATGACTATTTGAGGTATATGAGACTTCTGCACATAATTGATTAGGTTTTCACTCGTTACTTTTTTGATGACTGTCGTGTTTTCGTTGCTCACTATTTATAAACTTGAAGTCGCCTTGGCTGTTTTTTGCATGCGACACACAGTCTATAAATAGTGATCAACAAAAATCACGACAATAATAAAAAAAGTAACGAATGAAGTCCTAATTAATTTTATGCAGTGGTCTTCTATTCCGGACTGTCATGACATAACTGTGTGTGATACAGTTGCCAAGTTGTGATAATGCCATAATTCACTTGCAGTTTTGTTTACACTACTTTACACCATTCATTATTCGTGCCGCCCGGGTGTTGTCAGGACTCCAAAGAGGAGCAAATACTAGAAACACTGAGGCATGCTATGTTTTAAAAAAAATAGTAGAGATACAGATAAGATATAGAGAAATATAGCAATATAGTAGATAAGTAAGTAAGTATATATATATATATAAAGATATAAAAATAGAAAGATATAATGCTTAGATAACACAGTGATTTTTTTCTAGAAAAAATGGTTGGGGGAGGGGTGCTATCAAAATAAAAACGGATAGATATTTTGATGTGACCTTACCCAGATGAAAAAAGACCCCAATTTTGTCCTTCGTTCGTTCTCACGCTACTTCAGATTTGCAAGATATAGTACGGAGAACGAAAATTCGTTGTGTCATAATTTACAGTTTATATGCGCCTTTCGGTCTGACGCATTCGGCTTCAGCATGGTTTCTGAGTCACTTTGATCCTATATGAGATGGGACGGTCAACTCCATTCCAAAACCTTCTTATTAGCTTCTTACAACATTTAAGGACGATAAGGGTGTAGTTATTATCTGCTCCACTTTCGGGCCCCGGCAACACGGGTGCGAGTATTTCCATTCATAGAAAATATTTGGAGAAATCAATAATTTATTTAGTCCTAGTCTCATAAATGGGGAGGGGGGGGATGTATTCTTATTTATACTGCGATATTTGCAGTGCTCCTAGTTGTGTTCATTATGAAGATATATTATCTAAACGTTATTCTTCTTCTTCTTCAGCGTTCATTCTCAAACTCCCGTTGCATCTCCATTGTAGCAGGACCATGGTCCTACTTGATGTCCAACAGGAAGTAGTCCAGAGAATGTAAATGCGTTGTGTCGCAGTTTTATTTGCACCAGTGGCCCGACACATCCGTCTTCAGCGGAATCTAAATGTTATGAGGATACATTATCTAAACATTATGAGGATACATTATGTAAACTTTATGAGGATACATTATCTAAACATTATGAGGATACATTATGTAAACTTTATTAAGATACATTACCTAAACTTTATGAGGATATTATGTAAAATTTATGAGGATACATTATCTAAACATTTAAGATTTCCAATATTAACTGAATAGAAAGATGTGATGAACTTTTTGAGGTTTTCACCTCCTTTTTTTCTCTCCATGAACATGGCGTAGAATTAATTCAACAATAACAAAAACAACAATAAAATTCAGAATAAAAAAGAAGTTGGGTGCACGGCGTATTCCTACCCTCCCCCCCCCACTTCCAGAAAATAAAGAACTGTATATATATCATCATCATGTGAGATATTCTTTCCAGAACGTCGTCTTCTCTATAGATTCTATGAATATTCCCCGATGATGTGCACGTTCACCTGCTGCAGCTAGAAACATGTTTAAACAATCTGATATGTCACTGCACCATCGTCGTCTTGGGCGCCCTCTTCTCCTGTGGCCGTTAACTCTACCTTCAGCGATTAATCTATAAAGCTGTTAAGCTAGGAACTATTAAACAGTATAGAGTGAGAAAAAAAGAAACACACACGCACGCACGCACGCACGCACGCACGCACACACACACACAGACACACACACACACACACACACACACACATATATATATATATATATATATATATATATATATATATATATATATATATATATATATATATATATATATATATATATATATATATATATATATATATATACGGATATCTAAAACATGTATATATATATATATATATATATATATATATATATATATATATATATATATATATATATATATGCAGACAAAGAGATATGTATATATATAGACAGACAGAGATAGATACAGAAAATAGAGAGAAAGAGATATACAGAGATAAGAAATAGCCACTATTTAAGATCCACAGATTGACTGTAGTCAGATGTTCATGTCAAGATGGGACTTAATCTGTTGAGATGGGACTTGATCTGTTGAGATGAGACTTGATCTGTTGAGATGGGACTTGATCTGTCAAGATGGGACTTGATCTGTCAAGATGGGACTTGATCTGTCAAGATGGGGCTTGATCTGTCAAGATGGGGGCTTGATCTGTCAAGATGGGAATTGATCTGTCAATATGGGACGTGATCTGTCGAGATGGGGCTAGATCTGTCAAGAAGGGACGATCTGTCAAGATGGGACGGTCTGTCAAGATGGGACTTGATCATTTGAGATGGGGCTTGATCTGTCGAGATGAGACTTGATCTGTCGAAATGGGACTTGATCTGCCGAGATGGGACTTGATCTGTCAAGATGGGACTTGATCTGTCAAGATGGGACTTGATCTGTCAAGATGGGACTTGATCTGTCAAGATAGGGCTTGATCTGTCAAGATGGGAATTGATCTGTCAAGATGGGACGTGATCTGTCAAGATGCGACTAGATCTGTCAAGATGGGACTTGATCATTTGAGATGGGGCTTGATCTGTCAAGATGAGAATTGTTCTGTCAAGATGAGACTTGATCTTTCAAGATTGGATTTGATGATGGCACGATATGTCACGATGAAACTTGATCTGTAAAGATGGGATTTGATCTGTAAAGATGGGATTTGACCTGTAAAGATGGGATGTAGTCTATGACCTAATCAAATTCTACATTACCTAAATGCAATTCCCTCGTCTTCTTTTAAACAGCCATATTTCTTTGATATTTCGACAGTCTTGTCCGCAAGGAGTGGGATCTTCATGGGACCTAGACCCCCCATTTTGCGAGGAGTATTTACCCTATTAAAAGCAACACAATTTAAGTTAGACATAGATAGAAAACATTCAAAAAACATAATTTAAGTGAGATATAAACAGCAAACATTCATAAAAAATAATATAAACTAGACATAGAAAAAATAAAAAAAACCTGATTTAAGTGAGACATAGACAGTAAGCAGTCATAAAACGCAATTATATCATTTTTTCAACACCTTTCATAATGCAATCACATCAATTTAATGGCTGTTCATAAACTATCTGAATACTTTTGAAGGGAAAGAATGGAGGGGGTGGAGTTGAGCAATTTGGATTGCTTTGACTGGGAAGGGAGGGTTGGCAAAAGTTGATGTCAGCAATACTGTTTTTGTACACTAATTAAATTATTTAAACTTGATTTTTTTTTCTAAATGGCGTGTAATAAATCACGTAGTTCTTTTGTCCCTTTTATGCTAAACTAATTTTTTTGTGGGGACGGGGGGGGGAGGGTGAAAGGAATAACCGTTTTTTAAAACATAATTAAAACAATCGGGCCCCTGAACTCTTGACAGTTGTTGACAAGAAATGAAGGTCCAAAAAGAAGGCATAATTTTGTTGAGGTCATTTATGGAGAGGCCAAACTCGCCAACTTGACAGCAGGTCCCAAACTCGCCAACTTAATAAAGGCCCCTAACCCGCCAACTTGATAGCATGCCTCTAACCCGCCTACTTGACAGCAGGCCCCTAATCCGCCAACTTGACAGCATACCGCTAACTCGCCAACTTGACAACAGGCCCCCTAACCCGCCAACTTGACAGTAAAACAAACCACATGACCTCAACATATTAAATGCGTTTACGTAATTCTTTAACTGACTTGTCTAGTTAACGAAGAAAGAATCGATATGATCTATACCGTAGTGAACCCTGCCGAATAATTCTTGTGTAACTAATGTGATTAGAATCATACCAGAATCCTTTACTTTTCCTAAATATGATCTGGTACACATTTTCTGTGATTAGGTTGGCATGGTAACCGTTTTATGGTTAAGGAAATACCATCACAACTTGGAATCGTTAATTGGAACCTCCTTGATAGAAAACAGTTGACACTACAGCTTAATTGCCGTCGCCTGTGTGTTACTGAAGACCGAGAGGGGTGCAAAGAATAGTATCATCGAATAAGGAGTTCTTAGGGTGAATTTGTGTCCCTATAACATACAATCAAACTGACACAGAAGCCACGCGGAAATCGGATGTGTCAGGCGGAATAGCGAATCTATCACAATTAAGCTGTAAACCATGACACGACACATTTCGCTCTTCGGACAATTTAAGAACGAACGTAGAAGAAGAATTGCCTGTAATTTCCACATTTCACTAATTGAAAGTCTTTGATCTATCAATATGACCAATCTCTAATGATCGTTTCAACTCGAACGTTCTTTACGTGGCCATGTTGATCTAGCAATGTTATCAATCTGTATCGTCATTTCTCCACCAACGTTCTGTATGCGACCATATTGATCTAGCAATGTGTATGCGATCATATTGATCTAGCAATGTGTATGTGATCATATTGATCTAGCAATGTGACCAGTTTGTACGACTATTTCTTCACCAACGTTCTGTATGTGACCATGTTGACCATGAATATAATCGCAAGTTTTTCACTTTTTCTTGTTATAGTTTTAATTTTTGTTGTTTATCTTTCTAAGTACGAGTAAAATGGTGGGACTTTTTCCATTCATTACGTATTTTTATTGACAGATAGTTTTCCCTCGTTTCTCCTCAAACATTTACCGTATCTCTTTTACAGTAGGACAAAAGTCTTACTAGATTTCCAGCATGATGTGGTCTAGAGGACTGAAACGCGGCGTGTCGCCGTTTTATTTGCGCCAATGGCCCGAGACATTCAACTTCGACGGTGTTAACTAACATGTTCAGGAGTTTTACCGAATTCACTGAAGGAGTACTTTTGTAACCATTTCGTTAGTGTAGTAGGCCAGCCGTTCGAGAGAAATGGTTCACGTACTTACACGCTGGTCACCAGTTCAAAGCTAACAACGGTCACGCATGTTTGACCTTTTTGCCGCTATTTTGCGTGACTATCGACATAGCAACAGATGCTCTCATTGTTGGTAATCTTTTATCTCAGTGCAACTATCCGCTATACATAATGACAATCATCCATTTATTGTAGCAAATGATGTGCACAAAGTAATCTATTAGATAGTTGAGAGATTTCGCCCGAGTGTTGCTGGGAGCGGAAATGGTAGTAAAGAACAGCAACATTGTTTACTTTCAATGCCTGTCCTAAGAAGATACTAAGTAGGTTTAGGGTGTGGATCTGGCTGACTTTTTCCATAGAGGGTAAAAGTAATCCAGAAGCCATACCGAAGTCGGATATGTTAAGCCGAAAGTCACATATAAGCTGTAAAACATGACACAAAGTGTATTTCTTTCTCTGAACGACATCCTGTTAATGTGCGGGAGTGTGAGAAGAAACGCAGAAGAAGAAGTTGAAGTATAGATGATTATAGAACAACAATGAGTTACCAGACTGTCACTCTTGTTCCCTATGCCAAGCGGTAACATTTCTCTGTCACACCCAGACTTGATGTTTCTCTTGACATTATTTTGATTTGGCTCTTGTTTCCTATCCCAGGCAGTAATATTTTTTTCTATCAGCTCCAGACTTTGTGATTCTCTGACATCATTTTCTTGGATAGGTTTTCCCAGAGCTTTTGGGAGTCCGAGATGATAGTTTGACCCAACGTGACTGTAGTGTGCAATGCTAGGAGCTGGACATTTTTCTACTTTGGAAGGGGCTTAGCTGTGACTTTCAGGCAATCTCGAGGCTTGTTATAAAAAAAAAAGTTGTTTCCATCCCAATCTTCCATGCACAGATCCTCAGTTCATTATATCCCAGCTGCCATGCATACATTTTCAGCCGGCTTTAATCACAGCGGAGATCATATGATTGGTTTTCAATGCAATATTCAATACTCAATATTCAATCGCATATTACGACTTGTGTGGCATGCGTACGTGTTACTATTCTTTACCCCCCCCTATTGGTCTTCGTCAACACACGAGTATGAAGAATTGATAAAATATTCAAGAACACTCAATCGATCTTCTTCTTCTTCTGCGTTCGTTCTCAAACTCCTGCAGATTAGCAGGATGCAGTCTGGAGAACGGAAAGCGTTGTGTCATGGTTTACAGCATTGCTGCGATATCTGCACCTTTCGGCCTGACACATCCGACTTCAGCATGGCTTTGGGTCACTGACCCTATATGGGATGGGACAGCTAACTCCATCCCATAACCTCCTTAGTCGCCTCTTACGACATGCATGGAAGGTAACCAGTGTTGCTATTCTTTGCTCCTCTTTCGGGCCCCGGCAACACACGGGCGACTCAATCGATAATAAGTGAAACTGCAGCAAGACTGTATAATCTATAAGCAGTTTACGCGAAGCGCAAGCTAGTTTTATTATTCACAGACAGACATTCAGAATAACAGACAAGAACAAAATATAAATGAGATTATATCAAACAAACTAAATCAACGTTTCGACAATCATGTTTTTCTCAAGAGATTTACTTATACATTTACTCACCACGCTAAATGTGAGTAAACACTGTCCGTCGAGCAGGCCAATATTTCACAATCGACAGCTCTAAACTCGTCAGCCTTGTCACTGAAAGCTATGATCTCAGTTGGGCAAACAAAGGTACTATTAGAGAACACAAGCAAAGAAATACAAATTAAATTAGAATCCCTTTTATAACAAATTGTTTGGATCGACAAAATATGTATGTAATAACAGGATTCGCTATATGCAATTATATGCTTTAAATAATACGCTAATTGCGCATTGTGTAGTGTTAAATAAGGCATTATGTTATAAAAGTATGTGAAATGAATAAGCACCACTGTTCAAGTACTTGCTGAAAAATGTATACGATATGAAAAAATACCACCGTTCAAGTACTTGCTGATGAATGTATGTGATGTGAATAAATACCACAGTTCAAGTACTTGCTGATGAATGTATGTGATGTGAATAAATACCACAGTTCAAGTACTTGCTGATGAATGTATAGGATGTGAATAAATACCACAGTTCAAGTACTTGCTGATGAATGTATGGGATGTGAATAAATACCACAGTTCAAGTACTTGCTGATAAAGTGGAACATACGTTCCTAACCAATGTTCTATGACTGTCGTATAGACGCCCTGTTCCTTTCAACTAGCTAAATTTGTTAGCAATAACTCACTATCTGTTGAGCACATGGGGTGTGCGATCGAGAAAACGTTTCATGTCATACGTCATGATATGATCAAGGTGGACTCGTATACGCCTTACAACTTCACCGATCATTCCAACATAGACGAATTGGTAGATCCAATTATTCTAAAACAGACAACTTGGAACATCAAACCATTCTAAAATAGACAAGTTGAAACATGTAAACATTATAACATTTTCAGGTTGGAACATTCAATAATTCTAACACTCAGAAATTTAAACAACCAAGTATTCTAACTTTAACAGATTGGAACATTTACTAAATATAACAATAACAGATTGGAAAATTTACTAAATTTAACAATAGCAGATTGGAACATTAACTAAATTTAACAATAACAGATTGAAACATTCACTAAATTTAACAATAACAGATTGGAACATTCACTAAATTTAACAATAACAGATTGGAACATTCACTAAATTTAACAATAACAGATTGGAACATTCACTAAATTTAACAATAACAGATTGGAACATTCACTAAATTTAACAATAACAGATTGGAACATTCACTAAATTTAACAATAACAGATTGGAACATTCACTAAATTTAACAATAACAGATTGGAACATTCACTAAATTTAACAATAACAGATTGGAACATTCACTAAATTTAACAATAACAGATTGAAACACTCACTAAAAATAACAATAACAAATTGGAACATTCACTAATTTGAATGTTGAGAAGTTGAAGAATCTTATCATTGGAACATTTTCAAGTTAAACATCTCATTGCTCTATCTTTGCTAAGTTGAAACATCTCATTGCTCTAGCTTTGCTAAGTTGAAACATCTCATTGCTCTAGCTTTGCTAAATTGAAACATTAAATATATTTAACATTAAAGAGTTGAAGAAACCGATCATTCTAAAAAGAACAAGTAGAAACATCGTATCATTAAAACATTGAGAAGTTCAAAATCCAGTCATTATAACATCGAAAACTTGAAATATCCCATAATTCTGACAATGACACATAAAAAACATCATTGAATTTAGCATAAATAAGTACAAATATTCATTATTTTATCACATCACAAAGAACACACATCCAAAATTCTAAGATTGTCAAATTAAAACATCCCATCATTGCAATAATGACAAATGAAAACATATCATAAATCTAGCATTACCACACACAAACATCCATCATTATAACATTGACAAGTACAAAAACGAATAAAAAACGTAAAAAAAAACTGGGTGTCTACAAGCCTGTAGATAAATAGAGTTTGGGGTTCAATTCTCCAAAAAACCAATTCTCCAGTCGAAATCAGAACAATACTTTGGTCCTAGTAATTTAGTCAAAAGATAGGTATCACCACCCTCAGTTTTTAACTATTTTATACAAATAAGGTAATACAAAATTCGAATTAAAAAAAATAAATATATTTTGAATAAAAACTGGTAAGGGCTTTTTTTTAAAGTAACCCCCCCCCCCATAAAGATGTATCTACAGCTCCGGATGTCTATAAAATCGCTGCTCCCTGATGTCAACCATATCTGTGCTAAATACTGACCATTCATTTAACATTGCACCCCCACCAATGTAAATGGGTGTTCAGTGGTTTTGTAAACATCCGGTATAAACATACATCGTTCTAACATTGATAAGAATAAACATCCAGAATTTTGTCATTACTAAGAATACATTTTTTAAAATTATAACATTGATAAAAATAAGAATAATAATCATTCTGAATTCTGACATTCATAGGAATAAACTATAATCATTCTAACATTCTTAGAAATAAACTTCATCATTATAATATTAATAAGAATAAATACCCATCATTCTAACATTGGTAATAATAAGCATTCATCACTCTGATAAGCGTTCATCACCCTTGGAGGAACCTGAGAGAAGGGGACTCAGTGCGTAAAGCGCAGGTCGATGCAGACCTATAGACTTTGTAATTTGAGTTCAGCGAGGTCTCGAAAGCTGAATGAAAATGTGCATAATATTAAAAATATGAAATCTGGCCACATCTCCCCGTAATAAACCTAAACATACATGAACAGATAATACAACAAGTAGAGCATTACCATACTAACATATGGGTACGAGTCTTGGAAAATAAACAAACTGGAAAGTGAGAAATTAGAGGCAACAGAAATGTGGTTCTACAGAAGAATGCTGAGAATACCATGGACTGCCAAAAAAACAAAAGAGTCAAATGCGAAACGGACCTTGACCTTAATCAACAATATAAGAAAAAGGCAATCTTATTTTTTGGCCACTTCATAAGACAGGCAGGTTTAGAGAACATAGTCACAACAGGCAAAATTGAAGGCAACAGAGACAGAGGGCGACAACGTGAGAAAATATTAGACAGTTTGACAACCTGGCACGGCAAGGAAACAACAACGACTTTGATACATAATACTGTGGACAGAGAGCTGTGAGAGCCATGACCTCCTACACCAGCCGGCATGGCACATGATGCTGATGATGAGAACATTACCAATATATAAATAACCAAATGGTTATTAACCAAATAAAAACTAAATAACCAAACATCCATGATTCTAAAACTGATAAGAATGAACATCCTTGATTCTAACACTGATAAGAAACATCCATGATTCTAACACTGATAAGAAACATCCATGATTCTAACTTCGATAAAATAAACATCCACCAGCATGGACACATACAGATATTCATAACTTGCACAGTGACAAGTACAAATATTCTACCATATTCCACCATTAACAAGTAGCACTGTTTCCTTATAATGACATTGACAAGTACCTATATTCCACCATTTTAGCATTGACATGTACAAATATTTCACATTTCCTATATTAACATATATATATATATATATATTTAAGACTTACAAGTCTAGTGGATAAAAGAAAAGCACGACATATTTCCCCTTATAATCCGATAACTTGACAGTTTTGAAAGTCCCCTCCACTACAGCATTTGCCTCAAACTCTGGTGCTGGTTTGGTGATTGCTAACTCCCCAATTGTAGACATTTTCTGAAAGTATTCCATGATGTAGACAAAGATTAAATCTTTAACAATTCTCGAAATATATAATCTTAAATAAAACTACGGTACAGTAAAAATAGACGCCACCACGTAGTCGAGCTATTTACCTTGTCTGTTTATAAATTTCACGTTCATCATTTAAAAAATAATTTAAATATTAATTTATTTTAGAGTTTTGGTAAGAATTGTTGTGTTTTGCATAACTAACGCTAACCTCAACCCTAAATAAATAAATATTTCAATTACTACTAATGATGAACATGAAATTTACAAACATAGACAAGGGAAATAATTAATTATGTGGTGGTGTCTACTTGTACTGTACCAAAAATACATGCAAGGCACAGAGCATTCTCTAAATATATATCATGCACGTTGATCACACGTAGCATCACTCATCTTGGCTGGTCATCTTTTCATGTGTTACTTTGGTATACTCTGTCTTGTAAGTGAAAGAGTGGGAAAATTAATATCAGCCTTTACCAGTGATGCTATGTGTGATCAACCACTGATTATGATATTATAAATGTACAGGCTATAATCAATATCACGTTCCTTCTCTGTAACGAAGGTTGCCTGCAACGGACCTCCTGCATCCTCTGTATCTTGCCTTGGTGGTAACGATGCTAGTCTGTAACCTTTCCATCTCATGATGTTTCCATCTAACCTGTATTTCTATCCTACTCTTGCTCTTATCTTCTCTAATATACCTTCAAGTAACAAGGTGTATTTTAATATTTCCAAAATCTCGTATTTGCTTGACTTAAATTTCCTTTAATAATTCATGTTTTTCATATCAGTTTTGTCAGAAACTCTTTGTTTGTTTTCTTATCTTTCCACAAATTCTCCTTATCCTTCAATAAATCAACGTTTCAAATTACATCATGTCTTTAAGTTTTTCATTGTCCATGTTTCTGAGTCGTACATAAAATATATAGAATAGTTTTAGCATTTTATGATACTCCTTTTTTAGTTCGTTTGTAATTTGCTTAGATGTTAATATTTTCCTCATGTCATTTAAAGTATTTTTAGCCATTCATATTCTCCTTTTACATTCTGTTCCACATCTACCGTCATTTGTGAGTATGTGTCAAATATATTGGTAATTTTCTACTTGATGTAGTATTGTTCATGTATTTTTAGGTTCATTACGGGGAGATGTGGCCATATTTCACATTTTTTAACATTATGCACATTTTCATTCATCTTTCGTGACCTTGCTGAACTCATATTAGAAAGTCTATAGGTCTGTATTGATCTGCGCGCTACGCACTGTGTGCTCCCCTTTCTCTCAGAGATCCACGGGGAGCTAGTTGGAGAAAAGGAGGGTCTCAAAATATGTAGCGGGCAGATCGCTGGATCCGCCAGTAGTCTTAGCTACTGTGAAATGCGTATTTATCGATATTTCGTTTCGTTAAATGATATACGTATTTGTTGCATTAAAATCTGGCCACATCTCCTCGTAATGTACCTATTTTTATGTTTAGCTTAGCTCTCAATTATTTTTTTTCCGATTGTAATATTCACATGTAAGAATCGGATTATAACATCAGTATTAGAGTTAAAATCAAATTTTATAACTCATTAATGCTTTCTGTAGTGTTATATGGTTGTGAGAGTTGGACACTCACTTCGGACATGGAGAGACGACTACAGGCCTTCGAATACAAATATTATAGACGAATTCTAGGAGTTTCATATAGAGAGCATACGACAAATGTATACGTAGGAGATAAAATAGACATATGTGGAGATCTACATGAATGCATTTATTTCAATAGTGAAACGATGAAAACTAGCATGGTGTGGTCACGTATGCAGACATGATTCCTTAGCAAAAATAATACTGCAGGGAACCGTTGAAGGTGGCAGAAACCGTTCAAATAAAAACATCCCGCCGAAGACCGATGTGTCCGGCCATTGGTGCAAATAAACCGACGACACAATACATTTCTATTCTCTGGACTACATTCTGATGGAAATCTAGTAGGAGCAGTGTCCTGCTACAAGAGAGATCCTGCGGGAGTTTGAGAATGAACACTGAAGAAGAAGAAATAAAAACACGGGCAGACCACATCAATGAATGGACTGGAGAAGTTTTCCCTCACTAATCCGCATAGTTGAAGATATAAATCACTGGAGGACTATGTGTGCTGAATCATATAATATAGTCTCCCTTCGTCCCTGACAGTTACGGTTTCATAGATAGGTAGAAAGATGTAAGATCGTTGCTATTCGTGTTGTAAGCACTACTAATACATTCAATCTATTCACCAGGGGATAATCAGCTTTCGTGCCACAAACAATTTCGTCCAGGTATTTATGTTAAACGTGCTTAATAACCACTCTCCCATTCAACAACAAGAAACTGTATTATACCGTTTTAAAAATAAAATTAAAAAAAAAAACAAAAAAAAAAACAACCATAGATAGAACTATAAACATGGGCCTTGTATAATAGTTGAAGTTGTATGTCGGTGGAGACTGATAGTTGAAGTTGTATGTCGATGGAGACTGATAGTTGAAGTTGTATGTCGATAGAGACTGATAGTTGATGTTATATTTCGGTGGAAACTGATATTATACTTTCATAGAACACAATTGACTTTCAGTGGTAAGCAGAATACAGCTCGAGATCTAAATCCGGTCCGCTCAGTCATTTGTTCTGGCCCTCCAGGTTGATCTAGAAGTACTATATGCCCTGGCCACAAAGCCACACTGAACTAAAATGAAAAAGACCCCCGAAGACAGGTCATTGGCGCATATAAAACGGCGACACAACGCATTTCTGTTCTCTGGACTATATCCTGCTGGAAATTAGTACTACCATTGTTCTACAACAAGAGAGATCATGCAGGAGTTTGAGAATGAACGATGAAGAAGAAATGAAAAAAAGAAAGGTGTAATTGTTATATTTTGCGACGAGGCTGCTGATGTTTTAAGCGTGACAGTCGGTTTATATAGGTCATGTTGGTGCATTGGAAATCATCCATTTAATGTTATGCCAAGAATGAATAGACAGGAAGCTTCGAGAAATTATGCTAATAAACTTAAGATTAAGATGCAAGACTCGCACCGTTTATATCGGTGAAACACTTTGTAGTGGAACAATGATGTTTGTTCCAGGGTGGCGTCGGGCAAATATGTTTACATTTTTTAATGAGTTGTCAGCGCTGGCTTGGTAATGATGAAATAATCCTTTTACCTGTAAGCAGGTAGCATTTCGAGAAAAGCATTAGTCCTCTTCAGTTGAGTAACTGAGGTGACACTCAAGCGCGTAAGATGCGCTGCTTCAAAGGCATGGTTATATTACGAGAGGGATAGAGGGGTATAGATTCATGTTTAGTTTCCAAAGGAAGGCATTCCAGTCTGGTAGTATCCCAGCATTACCACACCTGCCAAGAGCTCAGCGTATACCTCTGGGGCAAGTAGCTCATCATTCTTCAATCAAACCTGTTAACCACCTGCAGTAATGGCACACCTAGCATTCCACATCACCTGGGAGTCTTCTACAAAAATACATAGGTGGAATGTTAACTGGCCTACTCTTCGTTTGACTCTCCATCTTCCATGAGGACCATTTGACAGAAGACAGAAGTAAGACATGGAGTCAGAATATTCAGTGACGGTGTCTTTCACACGTGACAGGCTGTCAGCTCATCCCCCCAACTTTCCTTAGCCACATCCTACCACATTCCTAGAAATAAGAGTGACCATATTATTACCTGGAAATAAGACAGTGACCATACTGTTTTTACCCTAAACTAGAAATCCAGGTCCTAATTGTCAAACTGGCAGCCGGCTTTGTTAGTAGAGACCGTTTGCATCATACTGCTGACGGTTGGTGTTTTATGAACGTATTTTGTTTTCTGCGTAATCTTCTAACTTTTCATCATCATCATCATCAGGTGACATGCCGGCTGGTGTAGGCGGTCATGTCTCTCCACAGCTCTCTGTCCACAGAATTATGTATCAAGGTCGTTAATGTTTCCTGCCGTGCCAGGCTGTCAAACGGAACTTTTACAAACGAAAAATCATCACGCTATTTGTATACGTACGTGGTGCTATTTTATACTCCTCAGGCCTAAAATTAATCCCAATTTAAATATGTATAACAATTATAAAATAGTTTACTCAGATAGCAGTGATCAGATAGCAGTGATCACGTATGAAATAATATGTCAATTAAATAGGCTATTGGTGCAAATTTAACTACGACATAAAGTATATGCTATCCGTGCTCTGGACTACATCCAGCTGGAAATCTAGTAGGAATATTTTTCAGCTACAAGAAAGATCCAGTGAGATTTTGAGAACACTTTAAAAATTTATAAATTAGATAGTCCCTATAAAATTTAATTGGATGTACACTTAATTTAATCATATTTTTTTTATCAAGTAAAGAAGAAGATGAACGCAAGACATCAACGGCCACCTGAAAGTGACAGTAACAGAAGGAGGATGACTGGCTCAAGATCGACACAAGTTTCGAAAGGCTACGATGACTGCTACATCCTGTTCAGGATATGCTACCCGATGATGACAATGGAATGAAATGCATGTATAAGGCTAAAATAATTGAGTGAATAGAGATAGAAAGAGAGATAATGTATTCGGTAAACTCGCAATGAGTGGAACTTGATAGTACAATCACAAGCAGATATCGATACTAAGTAATAATGTGTTGCAGAGGACGGGAAACATATGGTCGATTGTAATTAATGAGTATTATTAATAAAATACCTGTTCTTACAGACAAAGAACAGACATAGCCCAGTAGAACACAGTTGTATAAACTATATTGACTATACAAACTTGTTACCAGGTGTAATGGGGTACATGTTTTTAAACAATTATGGACCAGACGGAATGTAGTACAACAAATGTAGAAAAAGAAGGAACAGCTGTAAATAAAATATAATGTGTACACAATTTTAAAAAAGGGGGTATTATGAACAAAACAGACATTTTGGCAATCTTCGTTTATCACAATAGAGGCATGGTCGCCTGATTTTTTGTATGGGTGACAATCACATAATGGACATTCTTTTTTTTTTGGTTGTGTTGATTTCGTATTTTTTTTCACAATGCTATTTAGTGATTTAGAAAGGTTACATACATTTCGTTATTCAAATTAACGATCTATCTGTCACACTTCACTGTAAGCGTAACCTGTTAGCCACAAAATGCATACTTTATAAATTATATTATAAGCATTGATGCCAAACATATTTCACTAACGTTATTATGAGGCACTGTCTCGTCTTACAGCTCATGCCGTGAAGAGTTGGCTATTATGTCTGTCCATTTTCTTCCTTCTTGTATACTGCTAAACATTTCCGATACAAGATGTTCCCCAATGTTACAACAGAATATACTCCATGTTTCTCTACCCCTCTTGCTTTTGCCAACACTACTACTAAGAATGTTCACACAAGGACAATGATGATTATGACTACGGTAAGTACAATGTATGTTTACGTTTATTTTACATTAACAAGATTGTAAACAATAATACAATTATATAAACGTTTAACTGTTAAATTTATATCTCGGTACATATAATCTCAATGAAACGAAAGAAAAATATTACATTGGGAATACTTCATTTTTAGTCTCTTTAGAAGAGGTTACGTGCAAAAACCTTCCCGGTGATGCTGAGAAGGCCTTTGTAGTTGCTGCAGTCACCCTTGTTCTTGTAGAGAGATACTATCTTTGCGTTCCGCATATCGTGGGGGATTTTGCCTTCCCTTTAGAATGTTATAAGTAGTTGGTACAGGTGGGGGGTGGCGGGGGGAATCGAGGACATCTCTGTTTTCCTTTAGAATTTTAGCGGGAATGTTGTCTGCTCCTGTTGCCTTGCCGCTTGCTAGTTTATTTATAGCCGCAAGGAGGTCGGCCCCTGTAGGTTCCTTATCCAGCTCTGTCATTACAACTAATAACTATTGTTCAAATCGATGAACATAAATTTGTAAGGAAGAACTAATAACTATTGTTCAAATCGATAAACATAAATGTGTAAGGAAATAATATGGACATTACAGATTCGATTTTTCACCAGCTTTCTCATCACAATTCCGAACTTTATCATTGGATAATAATCCATCGTTTCGGTTACTATCTTGATTACCATTATGCAAAGTGTATTTTGTTAGTGTAGAACAAGGATTGCCATCTCCGTAAATATTTTCGAAACTTGTACATTAACAGATGGCGCGACCTTGCTACGTTTAATATCGGCGTCAAATGAAGGCAAAACTCTACCTTCCTGTTTGTTGCAAGACGAACACATTAGAACAAGCAAAATTAACTCAATACAACTGAAATCCATCCCATCAGAACAAGCAAAATTAACTCAATACAGCTGAAATCCATCCCATCAGAACAAGCAAAATTAACTCAATACAACTGAAATCAATTCCCGAAGCATGTCTTACTGTTTTATCGTAATCAGGTCGTTCAGTCTGCGTTTAAATTTTAGCATTTGTACAACAGTATAAAATTAGCTGCAATCTTAAAACAAAATATTACATAGGTAAGATGATATACTACATTTATTAAGATATACTACATAGGTAAGATATACTTCATAAGTAAGATGTGCTACATAGGTAAGATATACTACATAGGTAAGATATACTACATAGGTAAGATGTGCTACATAGGTAAGATATACTACATAGGTAAGATATACTACATAGGTAAGATATACTACATAGGTAAGATATACTTCATAAGTAAGATGTGCTACATAGGTAAGATATACTACATAGGTAAGATATACTACATAGGTAAGATATACTACATAGGTAAGATATACTACATAGGTAAGAGGATATATTACATTCATTAAGATATACTACATAGGTAAGATATACTAATAGGTAAGATATACTACATAGGTAAGATATACTACATAGGTAAGATATACTACATAGGTAAGATATACTACATAGGTAAGAGGATATATTACATTCATTAAGATATGCTACGTAGGTAAGATATACTACATAGGTAAGATATACTAATAGGTAAGATATACTACATAGGTAAGATATACTACATAGGTAAGATATACTACATAGGTAAGATATACTACATAGGTACGATATACTACATAGGTAAGATATACTACATAGGTAAGATATACTACATAGGTAAGATATACTACATAGGTACGATATACTACATAGGTAAGAACGTGTTAAATAACCAAACTGTAAAAGGATATCCTACAAGATGTAGAGTGCCGCAGTAACAATATCAAGAAGTGGTAGCTATGACAACGTACTATTGTAACAAGTAACAACACTGAGTTATTAGTTATTATAGTTAGTTATTGTTATTAAAGCAGTGACATGAACATAATGTGAGCAGTTAAGTTGTCGGTTAACGGACTATTTATTAAGTCATCCATTGGAATTTGGGTGAGTTGGAGAGGGTATGAAAAAAAAGTTAGACAGTTGTTGATAAGGTGGATTTTAATAAAAGTTGACGTCAACAATACTGTTCTTTTGTGTTCACCAATAACATTGTTTGAATTTGAAACATCTTCTAATAATGTGAAACACAACAGGTATTTTTTTCGTATTTTTTTCGTATTTTTTTCGGATTAAAATATTTCTTAGGCGGCAGGATTTAAAAAAAAAATTATGTTGACATAACTAAGCAGGTGGTGTTGGGGGGGGGGGTGTTCTTCCCAGAATTCATGACAGTTGTTGGTAAAGGTGGGTGAGCGAAGGGTCAAGCAATAGCAAAAAATTGTTGACGTACTTTATGAAGCTCTCTCCCCCCCCCCCCCGAGTATAAAAGAATTAAGTAGAATATACTGAGATGTACACCATCTTCATGCCAAGACAATATTACAAGACAATATTACAAACAAATATTACAAGACAATATTACAAACAAAGTAAAAATAATGAATATAATTAAACGTACTTGACAAATTCTAATATATTGGTCAGGAATTAATTTAATCC
Organism: Meghimatium bilineatum; assembly: GCA_034231615.1. NCBI lineage: Eukaryota > Metazoa > Mollusca > Gastropoda > Stylommatophora > Philomycidae > Meghimatium > Meghimatium bilineatum. The sequence goes on from CM067316.1 coordinate 57,951,190, forward strand.
AGCTATGACAGGCCTATCAGGCACATACATAAGAAGTACAAGGTAACGTGTTTGAATTAAGCTACAATCAATTGGACAATCTGATCATTCTTCTTCTTCTTCAGCATTCATCCTCAAACTACCCCTGGATCTCTCTTATAGCAGGGCAATGGTCCAACTAGATTTGCAGCAGGATGTAATCCAGAAAATGGAAATGCGCTGTGACGCCATTTTATTTGCGCCAATGGCCCGACACATCCGTCTTCAGTGGACCATGATAATTCATATAGCGATGATTAATGACTCAACATAGCATTGCGTATTACCTACTTACAATGGAATAATGGATTGGTTAAGTAACATGTACATCTTATGATGACTTAAGCTGCTTTCAATCGCGGATGTTAGTCCAATTTCGTTATATCAGAGCTTTACAACCATTAGAAATAGTGGAGGTTGTGGTTCTGGTAATCCAGCACACAGACCCCCGGAATTAACAACTATAATTAATTATTAGAATAATTGATTAATCACGGCGTCATGATTATGTACGTAATCAACATAAAAACAACAGGTAATGACCAACGTTAATACAGAATACATGGGCACATATCACTTAGAAGTAATTATTAACCTTCTAAACGGTAACATCTGAAACTATTATGTTTAACACTATCCTCGTGTGCAATTTGAAATTATAATGTTTAACACTATCCTCGTGCGCAAGTTAGGGAAAAACGATCATAGAACATCGGTGATGACACTGTTCGACTTTGATAGTGAGGTGATATTTTGCTGTAAATATATTTAAGAAAAAAAATACAAAATTTGAGAAATACTAATTTTACGTTGCTAAGCTTAAACGGAATCTGCGTTTCGACCACAAGCAAAAACATTTTTTTTAAATATTAAAAAATTGAATAAATAAAAGTTTTACGTTGCCAACATACACGGAATTGACGTTTTGCCCACATAAATTTTTCATCACCTTTCTCGTCACAATTTGGAACGATAAAATGAAGATAAAAATAAACAAGCACAGAATACAACAAAAGAAGTAGTTAGAAGATTACATGGAGTTGAATAATTAAAATTTCAAAATATGGGAATAAGCAAGCTGACCAAAAAAAATATTTAAAAAATTTAATAAAAACAACAACTGAAAATGTGCAGTAAGATGTAGTTTAATTAAAAAACTATCATCAAGAGAAAATAAAACAAACATGCATGAAGTCCGACAACAGGCAGTAAATTTCAACAAGATCACAATCTTAAGCTGAATGAATCACGGTAAACTACAATTTTTATGTTTCGTACGGGATGGTGTAGACTACAAGCACATCTCGCAAAATAATTTTTTTCTAAAATGACCAATTTGCATGTAAAAAGACATGTCCACTCTTTGAAAACTTGAGAACTAAAACAAGACCCTCAAAAAACAGAACTGAATGCGAAGCTGTGGGACAACTGTGAGAACCTCCTGCTGACTGAATTCATGGAGGTGGTTCTGGCTGCTTAGACTTCTGAACATAGGAATTGAGAAGAAGATGAAGAAAATATGTATTCTTCAGGATACTGTCTTTTTAAATTATGTCCTTGTTCCCATCTTGATAAAACCTTTTGGTAAGAACATCGATTATATGTATTTGTTAAACGTAAAACTGCTACTTAACCTATTACATATTTTACCGTATAATTATTTACCATATTTTACACTGTTTTTTTAAACTGTAATCTTCTGATTGTTACTGCAATCTTCTGATTGATCATTCACTAAATGTTTACTGAGAAAATGTTACTTTATTTGGCGCAATAGTTATACAGATAAATTAAATTGAACACTTTCTTGAATCACTGCTAGACTTACTTTTGAAGTGTCTTTCTGGTGTTTACTCTTGTCTCCATTACAATCCACATGAGAATCACTTTTTGTTGTTATATCACCTGTGACCAAATGCGAGTCACTATTATTGTTCGGAAGCTCTGTCGACTTCAAGGCACTATGCTGCTCAGGTTGAGCCGTAGTATCAATCAAATCACCGGTACTATTGATACCATCTTCTCTAATATCTGAATGTATTGCAGACTTAATTTCACCATTATCAGTTATCAATTCAAGATTCGATTTTTCATCACCTTTCTCATCATAATTTCGAACTTTATCATTGGATAATAATCCGTCGTTTCGGTTAATATCTTGATTCCCATTATGCGAAGTGTGTTTTGTTGGTGTAGAACAAGGATTGCCATCTCCGCAAATATTTTCAGACACTTGTATATTAACAGCTGGCGCGACCTTGCTACGTTTAATATCGACGTCAAATGAAGACAAAACTCTACCCTCTTGTTTGTTGCAAGACGAACCCATCAGAACAAGCAAAATTAACTCAATACAACTGAAATCAATTCCCAAAGCATGTCTTAATATTTTATCGTAATCACGTCTTTAAGTATGCGTTTATATTTTAGCATTTGCACAATAGCATAACATTAACTGCAATTTTGCCAGTGTTAAGGCGTGGTTCGATATGAATATAAACGTATATCAAAGAACAACAACAGTTAATTTATTCGTTTCATCTACTATTTTGAAAACTACATATAATATTTTCACCAAATACAGCATCATTCTTGTATGAAGGATATCACAGAATACTGACTAAACCAGAAACCTACCGAAGCCGCAGTTGGAATGAACTGGTGTGTGACTTGTTGGAAAGAGCACGAAAAGCTGAATGAAATGTCAGTTCTTTCCAAAACCAAATATTACACTTGGTTTTAGAAGATTGGCCAATATTACTAATGAGAATAAATTGACTTTGAAACGTTTGTTATGAAAATCACAAATGAATTCAAACAAGAGGCCTACTACATTTTGACTACAGTAACAGAAAGTAGAAATCGTATGTTTGCGTATTTAAAAAGGTGGAATAGATCTCTACAATTCCATCTTAAGCGGGCGGCGAAAGATTGGAAACCATCTCATGCACAGAACAGAATCAATAACAACCAGCACGCAAACTGTTGACGACAGCTGTCACGATGGCGAAACTGTAGAAATCGTTTTATGTACGAGTCTTGCCTGGTAGGTGGACAAGATTTATCCAAATGTAGCAGCTAGTATGGAATGATGAAGACTACATTTGTATGTATTTCTCCTTCTTCTTTGCTTCTGTATCTGATGCAACTGATGCTGTGTACGATCTTAAAATAATACAGAACATTGCTCTCTCTTGTTCTTTTATACATTTCTATGGATCTGTGGTAGCGTAGTGATAATATAACTCTCATGTGTACCAAACGATCCGGGTTCGTCATGCGTGGCTTTCAATAAAGAAAAACTCACATGTTGTACAAAATTCCCAGAAAATGGAGTTGAGAACTCATACTAGTTAGAGATCCAGAAATATTGTCATTTTTAAGGAGTACTTTCTGAAGGTGATACAAACAAGGTTGTATCTGGTCAATCACTAGTCATGCAGCTGACCACATCAATTCTACTGTGTTCATTCTTAAATTCCTGCTGGTAAGAAAGGTATAATAGAATAGAATATTCCGCCGAAGAGTCATTGACGCAAATAAAATGGCGACACAAATCATTTCCATTCTCTGGACTACATCCTGCTGGAAATCTAATAGGGCCATGGTCCTGCTACAAAAGAGATCCAGTGGGAGTTTGAGAATGAACGCTGAAGAAGACGAAGAAGAATATAATGTGTTGTTGTATCGTGGTTTAGTTTGACTGCGATATCGTCGCATTTTGACCTGAGGCATCCATTTTGTTCGGTCACTGTGACGTATAGGATGAATGGGACACTCAGTAGTTTTTGGAACAGTTTGACCTGTATGATTGGACAGTCATCTTTACCTGTAGAATGGGACAGTCATCTTTACCTGTAGAATGGGACAGTCATCTTTACCTGTAGAATGGGACAGTCATCTTTACCTGTAGAATGGGACAGTCATCTTTACCTGTAGAATGGGACAGTCATCTTTACCTGTAGAATGGGACAGTCAACTTTACCTGTAGAATGGGACAGTCATCTTTACTTGTAGGATGTGACAGTCACCTTACCCCAAAATGATACTTAATCTCCTCTTACAATGTGAATTTAAGGTCAGTGTCGCTATTCTTTGTTAGCCTTTTGGGGAACGACAACAATGGTTGAGACAATGGATACAACTCTATTACAACTCTATTAAAACATGGATAAAACTCTATTACAAATCTATTATAACGTTGATAGAACTCTATTATTATAACTCTATTATAACATGGATACAACTATATTATAACATGGATACAACTCTATTACGAGTTTGATATAGTGATATGTGTTGCTGTGGCCCGAAAGGATAGCAAATAATATAAAAACTGTTACCTGTCGTGTATGAAGTGACTAAGCAGGTTTGTGGGGAGGATGTATGCTCCATCCATAGGGAATCAAACTTACCCAAAAGCCATCCTAAAGTCAGATGTATCATGCTGAGACGCAGATATCGCAGCCATGTTGTAAACCTTGACCCAACGAATTACGTTCTCCGGACTGCATCCTGCTAATTTGTAGGAGTTTGAGAACGAACGCAGAAGAAGAATGATCCATAGCTCAACTACTTCTTCCAACTTCTATCTTACAATTGATGTCAACAAACGATTTCTGTATAAGTGATGTTCTCTCATGAAATTGTATGTACATAGTGGTACACTTCTTTCAGGCACACTAGACAGCAGCGTAAGTTCCCCAACCTCGAAGGAGAACCCGGCCATGAAATGAAATATTGCCCATTATAAGAATACAGGTCAGTCTTTTACCTAATTATAAAAAAAAGTGAGCTGATCCATGACCCCCTGCAATAGAAGACCTAACTGCTGAACATAAACATGCCTTCATTCGGTAAGCTTTTTAATTATTGTCACGTTTTCAATTTGTTAGTGTTTATATACTTGAAATAGCCTTGGCTATTTTGGCATGAGATTCCAAGTATATAAGGCAAATGAGGCAATAAGAGCGGTACTGGGGTGTACTAGAGATACACCCATCTCTGCTATGAGATTTCTGCTTGATCTCCCCAGCATTAGAGTGCGACATCAGGTAGCACAAGTTAAGTCGTACCTTAAAGTGACAGAATACAACCACTACCAATTACACCAATGTCTAGATGAGTCAAAGGGAAAACGAATCTAGCTTGGCAGATCATGGATGGCAGAGGCTGAAGACACAATGAGAAGAGTATGTGAATTGGAAGAAATAGGAAAGGGCAGTGAATGGGTGGAGGTAGACACTGAGAAGAAATCACTGACTAAAGTAATAATGCAACTAGATAAAACGTGTCGAAAATGAACGGCAGTCAGGGCTCAGGATACCGTGCACGAACTAGCCCAACTACACTCGAAACCACAAGACATAATTATATACACAGATGGCTCCGTTAGCAGAAACACAAATAAAAGCGGTTGGGGTTTTGTTGCCTACAGAAACGGTGTGAAGTTGGTTGAGAAATCTCCAGCATATTCTACTGTCACATCGAGCATGAGGATGGAGATAGAGGGAGTTACAGCAGCTCTTAATTGGTTGATAACTGATACATCAACACACTCGGTAATACTCACAGACTCTCAAAGCATGTTGCGCAAGATAGAAAAGTTCATGCTAAGAAAAGAATGGTGGGACTTATTGAACAACTCAGTTGTCCAGAGCATTACATGGATATACTGCCCTGGTCATGCTGGGGTCAGAGGAAACGAGAGATCCGACTTATTGGCAGGCAATGCGGCGATAGACGGCACATTGTTGACAAGAGATAAAGCAGACTTAATGAAAGCAGTAATAAATTCATTTCAAGATGCAGATAATGTCAATGAGGTTGAGAACGTACACATACAGTGAATGTTAGAAATGGGAGTATTCAGAGGTGAGGGGAGGAAAAGTAAATTTTTGGGAAAGTCCCGAAGATCACATAATCAACACCTGACCGGAACTCTGAGTCTACATACACTGGGATGGCTTCTGGAGCGGAGGGCGGAGCACTTATGAGAATGTCCCGCGTGCTGTGAAGCCAGTTTCTAATCAAGAATCAAGAATCCAAGTATATAAATATTGGTCAACGGAAAACATGGGAATAATGAAGAAAAGTAACGCGAGAAGGCCATTAGTACTCTGTAGATAGCCACGGCTGACTCGAGTGTCTCCTATGTCCGTCCCTGTATGTATGCGATGTAAAGAGAAATAATATGTACACAGCAATGAACTTACCTCACTGATGCCTAGCTCTTCTAGTTCATCGTTTGCAAACTCACAGACACTGTCATAGCTATCTGGTGATATGGTCAACGTCTGTTCTGTAGAATCAAGCCTCATGTATTTAATGTATTCTTGACAATATTGTTTGTACATGGTAAACCATTGCCGTGGCTTTAATAATATCGTGGGAAATCTCCAGTCAGATTATATCATCACTTTCTGAAACTGGGCACCAGAAGAAATAGTTTGTAGAAGTAAAACTGTATCAAGATTGTTTCAACATCCATGACAGTTTCAAATATGTAAATAAGCATTCTTACAAATTAATTAGAATATCAAGAATTTGTAAGGAAGAACTAATAACTATTGTTCAAATCGATGAACATAAATTTGTAAGGAAGAACTAATAACTATTGTTCAAATCGATGAACATAAATTTGTAAGGAAGAACTAATTGCTATTGTTCAAATCGATGAACATAAATTTGTAAGGAAGAACTAATAACTATTGTTCAAATCGATGAACATACATTTGCAAGGAAGAACTAATAACTATTGTTCAAATCGATAAACATAAATTTGTAAGGAAGAACTAATAATTATTGTTCAAATCGATGAACATAAATTTGTAAGGAAGAACTGATAACTATTGTTCAAATCGATGAACATAAATTTGTAAGGAAGAACTAATAACTATTGTTCAAATCGATGAACATAAATTTGTAAGGAAGAACTAATAACTATTGTTCTAATCGATGAACATAAATTTGTAAGGAAGAACTAATAACTATTGTTCAAATCGATGAACATAAATTTGTAAGGAAGAACTAATAACTATTGTTCAAATCGATGAACATAAATTTGTAAGGAAGAACTAATTGCTATTGTTCAAATCGATGAACATAAATTTGTAAGGAAGAACTAATAACTATTGTTCAAATCGATGAACATAAATTTGTAAGGAAGAACTAATAACTATTGTTCAAATCGATAAACATAAATTTGTAAGGAAGAACTAATAATTATTGTTCAAATCGATGAACATAAATTTGTAAGGAAGAACTGATAACTATTGTTCAAATCGATGAACATAAATTTGTAAGGAAGAACTAATAACTATTGTTCAAATCGATGAACATAAATTTGTAAGGAAGAACTAATAACTATTGTTCAAATCGATGAACATAAATTTGTAAGGAAGAACTAATTGCTATTGTTCAAATCGATGAACATAAATTTGTAAGGAAGAACTAATAACTATTGTTCAAATCGATGAACATAAATTTGTAAGGAAGAACTAATAACTATTGTTCAAATCGATAAACATAAATTTGTAAGGAAGAACTAATAATTATTGTTCAAATCGATGAACATAAATTTGTAAGGAAGAACTGATAACTATTGTTCAAATCGATGAACATAAATTTGTAAGGAAGAACTAATAACTATTGTTCAAATCGATGAACATAAATTTGTAAGGAAGAACTAATAACTATTGTTCTAATCGATGAACATAAATTTGTAAGGAAGAACTAATAACTATTGTTCAAATCGATGAACATAAATTTGTAAGGAAGAACTAATAACTATTGTTCAAATCGATGAACATAAATTTGTAAGGAAGAACTAATAACTTTTGTTCAAATCGATGAACATAGTTAACATGAATTTTTAATTGTAAGACATTCGATATCATGAACTATGCAGAGAAAATGTAATCCGAATGACGAAAATTTAAAACACAGCAATGAAGTTTTGCTAATCATTGAAAACGCTCAGGAATCACATAAATCGACATTTCGACCAAAAGTTCCTTATTAAGAGCACAACCTAACACAAGAATTTCAAAGAGCGGTCACATAACATAGATACTAGAAATGTTAGAATACATCAATAGTTTTAAGTGTCATAAAGGTAGCAATAAATACTTAATATAAACAGTCATGCCAGTTTGCTGCTACACTAGTTTATTTCGTAAGTTAAGTTCACTTCACAGATCAATGTTTTGTTTTTCATTATAATTTTATCAATAGGCCCTACATATTACGTATTTTCATCTCTGCTTTGCTTCAATTAGGTATTCATTGGCCAATTTAGTGACTGAATAATTCTTGCGATTTCTCGAGAATATGATAATTTATACAACTCATTAAATAATAGGAAACTACACAGAATTTATACAACACATTAAATAATAGGAAACTACACAGATATACTATAATTATATAATAGGAATTTTGGGTTTGTGTCATTATTGAAAAAAAGCGACCATATTTGCGTCCATTCAAAATAGAAAAAAACAATAGTTGCTAAGATTATAGGTCCTGAATAGAAACCGAACAAATAACAGAAAAACCAATAATGAATGTAAAAAGTGAACACAGATCAATAACAATTCACAAATTCAACACATTTTGTTTCTGGTGGCAACAGTGCCCAAGAACACACGTGAAACAACATTCCTCAATTGAATCGACTAAATCAATGAAAGCACACGAAATCCACGGTATTTTATTTTCTGCTTGCCGTGTTGAAGGCTTGTTTTAAGTGGTTTTCTCAGAACCAAATCGATAGAATTTAGGTTGCCAGTTAGTCTACCTACACCACCTTCAGTTATAATATGTTCTTTCATAAATATTCTTGGTATATCATCATTATTATTAGTAGAAGAAAACTAGTACTACTCAAAGACATTGTCAATACTTGAAAATAACATCAATACTTTGAGATAACATCACTAATTGGAGGTAACATCAATACTTGGAGATAACATCAATACTAGGAGATAACACCAATACTTGAAGATAACATCAATACTTGGAGGTAATATCAATACTTGGAGGTAACATCAATACTTGGAGATAACATCAATACTTGGAGGTAATATCAATACTTGGAGGTAACATCAATACTTGGAGGTAACATCAATACTTAAATACATCAGCATTAAAAAAAACCCACACATCAAGAGTTAAACACACAACCAACACTTAAATGCAATATCAGTACATGGGCACACCATCAGTACTTAGATACATCATCATTACTTAGACACATAATTCATAAATTTAAAGCAATATCATTACACGAATATAACAATAGTACTTGAAGCTAACATCAGTACGTGGACACATCACAAATACTTTGACAAAATACCAGTAATAAGACACATTATCAGAACGTGAAAACAACATGAGTACTCAGACATTCTTCTTCTGCGTTCAGCATGTGGTCATGCTATACCGTCAGACCTGTCATCACGACGAAGTCCACTGTCTTCTCCAGGTCAGAGCGGCTGCCCCATAGCTTTTGCCTCAAGTCTGTATCCTCTGGCCAGGTCTGCTGTCTTTGCTCTTTGTATGTTGGGCAGTCCTGAAGTATGTGTTCTGGAGTCTGGGTTCCGGATCCACATGGATATTAATCTGTGTATGAGATCCTTAATCGATAAAGGTGACCCAACAGTCTGCAGTGGCCTGTTCTAAGGCGAAATATTGTGGTCTGTTGATATCTTTGGAGGAGATGTATTGCATCATGTTCGTATTCCCCTTCCATTTCTTTCTTCCACTTTGCTGAGTATATGTTGCGGATTATTGTTTTTACTTCTCCGTAAGACAGTGGGTGTGTGTGTTGCTCCATCACTTCCTGCATTTGACAGAGCATCCGCTTTCTCATTTCCCATGATTCCACAGTGTGATGGTATCCACTGAAGGGCAATAGCTGTTGATTTTTGGATCTGTCTTAGCTCATGTCTGATGTTGTACAGAAGGCTTTCGTTTCTGTTGCTCTGGATTGATTCCAGTAGGGATCTGCAATCTGTGAATATGGCTATCTTCTTTGGTCTTGGCAGTCCTGGTTCAGTGAAGGCTTTCAGTGCTTGATGGAGTGCAACTGCTTCTGCTCTAAAATTAGAGGAGTATTTCCCGGTTGGAAAAGCTTTTGATATTGTCTTCCCATCTTTGAGTCTTATAAAAATTCCACCTCCTCCATTCCTTACTGCTCCTTGTGCCGATCCATCTGTGTAGACATGTGTCCAATCCTTGGGATTGTATTTTATTTCTATCATCTCCAGTGTCAATGTTTTTAGTTGAGGTGGAGTTTGGTATTCCTTATTAATTATTCCAGGACTCAGACATAATATCAGTACTTAGACACAACAACATTACTTAGATATAACATCAACACTTAGACATAACAACAGTACATGCGAACAACAAGAGTAAAGCAAAATGAATTAAACTGGTTACTAAAAACTCTTACCTTGCTTATGAACAGAAATATATAAAAAAGTATATTAAAAAACATACAATAAAACCACACAGGACAAATCTCAACGTATCGGTCCAAATGGGACCTTTTTCAAGAGACAAATAACTAATAAATTCAACAATAATAAATAAAATAGAGGACACATTTTATCCATCCATGTTTATATGACGCAGAAATGGAAACGCATCTAGTAAAAGAGAAAATGGGTGCATTCATTATAAACAAACTGGAAAGTGGGAAATTAGAGGCAATAGAGATGTGGTTGGAGGTGTTTATAATAAATGCAAGAATAATATAAGAAAAAGACCTTCTTTTTTGTCACTTTATGAGACAAACAGGTTTTAAGAACATAGTCACAACAGGCAAGACTGAAGGCAACAGAGACAGATGGGGACAACGTGAGAAAATATTAGTTTGACAACCTAGCAAGGCATGGAAACAACAACGACCCTGATAACATTACTGTGGACAGAGAGCCATGGTCGCCTAAGCCAACCAGAATGGCATATGATAATGATTGATGAGTAATGATGAGGTTGTGTGGTGGTGGGGTGGGTGGGTTTGGAGAAGGAAGGATACAAGAAGAATCATCATTTGAAAGCGCATGAAATGAATGTGAAACCAAATATAGACACACACACACACACACACACACACGCACGCACGCACGCACGCACGCACGCACAAACATTAGTACATATGCACAACATCAGTACTTAGACATAGCATTATCACTTATACATATCATCAGTAGGTAAACATAACATCAGTTGTTAGACATAGCATTAGTACATGTGCACAATATAAGTACTTAGACATGACAACAGTATTTAGACATAACATCAGTACTTAGACATAGCATCTGTACTTAGACATATCATCACTAATTGAACATATGATCAGTACTTAGACAGCATCAGAACTTAGACATAGCATCAGTACTAAGACATATCATCAGTATTTGAACATAAGATCAGTACTTAGACAGCATCAGTACTTAGACATAGCATCAGTACTTAGACATATCATCAGAACTTAGACATAGCATCAGTACTTATACATCATCAGTACTTAGACATAGCATCAGTACTTAAACATCATCAGTACTTAGACACAGCATCAGTACTTAGACATATCATGCACTTATATATAACAGCAGTACTTAGACATATCATCCATACTTAGATATGGCGTCAGTAGTTAGACATAGCGTCTGCACTTTAACACATCATTACTTGTACACAATCTTAGTACTTTGACACAACATCAACACTAAGACATACACCCATTTTAGTGGTGTGGGTACTCGACCTCACATTAAACCTTCTTTCACATTTTTTTTCAGTGTGCGTTACGTGTGACATTGTTAATACTCATTGCTACACTATTAGTCCCGGTAACACACAAGCGATAACACTATCGACCCAAGTGCAATTATGACTGTCTTAACATAACAAAATTGAGCTGGCAGTAGCGCAGTTTATAATGCATATGCATTCTGGTAGAGTAGTCCAAGATTAGATTTTCCATTTCAACTGAGACATTTCTTAGACAACCAACAGATCATAGGTCGACTCAACCAAAGTAAACATATACATTTTTATCTTATGTGAAAAGTTCTTGGCTAGAAACCAGCATCACAACATAGTGAGTGGTTCCCATAAATGTTTTGTTGCCATTCCGCCAGTAATCTCAGATGATAGAAGATATGTGTCCCCAACAGTTATTGGTTCAAGTAAATATATTGTAAAACTCTGAGAATGTAGTTCGCCTAACTACAGAGTCATTATTTATTATGTTCATTATTTGTACGTAACTCTAATATGACTAAATATAAATGATTGGTTGAACGGAATGTACCTGGCCAAAATTATTACTTATTTATTTTACTAAGTTATTGATTATGGGCTCATCGGCATTTTTTCAAAAAGAACGCAATTTCTCCACTGGTCACGCCTATTTCGACCATTCTATGAACACACATGGTCTCTTATGGCCACCTCTTTAACATTTTGCAGTGAATCCATGACTGCCATAATTAAGTCAACTTTGTCTCTTCTTAGCACAGTTATATCCACTATAGACATACCCACCAACGCATCATTTCTTTAGTTGCCGCTGACACCCGCATGTCCAGGACAGTAGATCCATCTGATATATGTTGAAATTAGTGGTCCATTTTTTCCTTATCATGCACTTTTCTATCTTGATATATGCTCGTAATTTTATATCGACATTATATTTCAGTTAGAACTATATTCAGGATATATTTATTAGTCTGGTTTATCTATAGAGTGTATGGACAGCTATGTTATGTAACCATGGCAACGTGCACCAACAGTTGTCTAAGATAATGAAGGAAATAATCTTCGTAGTGTAATTCTATATTGAAAAGTCAAGTAGAACTCTCACGTAGAGAAAATATCAATACTGTGCAGCAAAGATCCCTTCCTCCCTTTCATTTCAAACACGCCCATGAGTGGTTATGTTACGGTTGCTAGCATGAGGACCATGCAGGTTTTAGTTGTTATGGTTACAGACGAGGCGTCAATACACATCACATTTACTGTGGAAGAAAGTAAATTATATCATATTTAGTTCTGGCACGCATGTACAACTCATTTCGTTCTCTGAACTGTATCATGAAAGACAGCAGAATTCTGAGAACGAACGCAGGCGAAGACTGCTTCTGTTCATAACATTTTCTTTCCAATTAAGGATGGGAAGTAACTGAGATGAACAGCATGGACATACATAGAAGAAGACTGGCCCCTTAAAACTATTTAAAAAATGCAAGCATACATATTTTCTATATATTAAAAGATACAATGTTTTAGAAAGATTAATCATGGAGCTAAAGGTTCAGGGTAAGAGAACAAGAGGGGGATCAAGTCGACGACACACCGTTTTACAAACTCAAGGAAACGCGACACACTTTTGAACACAGTACCATTATATTCAGGAGAATCAGACAACAGGAAAAGAAAAATAGTGCTTCAAAAAATGTTTGAGAAATATAATATGTTTTAATCAGTAACATAAATTATTAAGACATTCAAGTTGTAATCAGGAGCAGAAATGGTTAAGATATACAATAAATTGTAATCAGTAATAAAAATTGTTAAAAACACAACAGATTGTAATCAGTAACAGAAATGGTTACGACATACAACAGATTGTAACCAGTAACAGCAATGGTTATTAAGACATGCACACAATTTTAATCAGTAACAGAAATGGTTACGACATACTACAAATTGTAATCAGTAACAGAAAAGGTTAAAACATGTAACAATCGGTATTAAGCAGCATGCTTCTTCTTTACTTTGAAACTGTATGAGATTGGACAGTGAGCTGTCCCATAACCTCTTTAGTCGCCTTTTGCGGCATCTTTGGTAAGTAAACAGTGTTGCTATTATTTACTCCCTGAGAAAACTCTGGCTAACAGAAACATAATTGTGAAGACATACAACAACAACGTATTGTCATGTGCTAGAAAATTTATCGTTTAAATTTAAAGAAACAAAATTGAAGTATTTTTGACAATATTGATTTTTTGCAGTTCTAGAAATATTAATTGATGTATTTATAACAAAATTGAGTTGTTGCTGTTCTAGAAATATTAATTGAAGTATTTAAGACAATGTTGATTTTTTGCAGATCTATCACTATTTTTTTGGGGTTAATTATAATTCTTTTTTTCAGCGTTCGTTCTCAAACTCCAACTGAGGTCTCACACTCGTGAGATCCAGAGTTCGATTTCCAGTAAGGACTGTGTTCTTTTTCTGTCTGAGTATAAATTAAACAAAATTCACCATGAACATGACGTGGCGACGTCAAGGGCATGCGACTTTTATCACACAAGCCATCTGAAACCTCCACTCGACCACTTAACGGGAATAAAAAGTATTGACAGACTTATTTTGACTTATAAAGTGGACAACCATACCTCGTGAGTCGCATCTTACAACAAACAGGACATGCTAGTAATACTAATCTTTACTCCCATTTCGGGACTCAGCTAGAGAAGGACACTCATGAATAATGAGTGCCTACGTTTGCAATGTGACTAAGTGTATGCCCAGAATTAGTACTGGCTAGATCATATTTTGGGTTACTTTACGTGTATGTCCAGAATTAGTACTGGCTAGATCGTATTTTGGGTTACTTTAAGTGTATGCCCAGAATTAGTACTGGCTTGATCGTATTTTGGGTTACTTTAAGTGTATGCCCAGAATTAGTACTGGCTAGATCATATTTTGGGTTACTTTAAGTGTATGCCCAGAATTAGTACTGGCTAGATCATATTTTGGGTAACTTTAAGTGTATGCCCAGAATTAGTACTGGCTAGATCATATTTTGGGTTACTTTAAGTGTATGCCCAGAATTAGTACTGGCTAGATCATATTTTGGGTAACTTTAAGTGTATGCCCAGAATTAGTACTGGCTAGATCATATTTTGGGTTACTTTAAGTGTATGCCCAGAATTAGTACTGGCTAGATCATATTTTGGGTAACTTTAAGTGTATGCCCAGAATTAGTACTGGCTAGATCATATTTTGGGTTACTTTAAGTGTATGCCCAGAATTTACTGGCTAGATCATATTTTGGGTTACTTTAAGTGTATGCCCAGAATTAGTACTGGCTAGATCATATTTTGGGTTACTTTAAGTGTATGCCCAGAATTAGTACTGGCTAGATCATATTTTGGGTTACTTTAAGTGTATGCCCAGAATTAGTACTGGCTAGATCATATTTTGGGTTACTTTAAGTGTATGCCCAGAATTAGTACTGGCTAGATCATATTTTGGGTTACTTTAAGTGTATGTCCAGAATTAGTACTGGCTAGATCATATTTTGGGTTACTTTAAGTTTATGCCCAGAATTAGTACTGGCTAGATCATATTTGGGTTACTTTAAGTGTATGCCCAGAATTAGTACTGGCTAGATCATATTTTGGGTTACTTTAAGTGTATGCCCAGAATTAGTACTGGCTAGATCATATTTTGGGTTACTTTAAGTGTATACCCAGAATTAGTACTGACTAGATCATATGTGGGTTACTTTAAGTTTATGCCCAGAATTAGTACTGGCTAGATCATATTTTGGGTTACTTTAAGTGTATGCCCAGAATTAGTACTGGCTAGATCATATTTTGGGTTACTTTAAGTGTATGCCCAGAATTAGTACTGGCTAGATCATATTTTGGGTTACTTTAAGTGTATGCCTAGAATTAGTACTGGCTAGATCATATTTTGGGTTACTTTAAGTGTATGCCTAGAATTAGTACTGGCTAGATCGTATTTTTGGTGACTGTAAGTGTATGCCCAGAACTAGTTCTGGCTGGATGGTATTTTGGGTTACTTTAAGTGTATGCCCAGAATTAGTACTGGTTAGATCATATTTTGGGTTACTTTAAGTGTATGTCCAGAATTAGTACTGGCTAGATCAAATTTTGGGTTACTTTAAGTGTATGCCCAGAATTAGTACTGGCTAGATCGTATTTTGGGTAACTTTAAGTGTATGCCCAGAATTAGTACTGGCTAGATCGTATTTTGGGTTACTTTAAGTGTATGCCCAGAATTAGTACTGGCTAGATCGTATTTTGGGTTACTTTAAGTGTAAGTGAAATAAAGAGGTGCTAAAGACACTTAATATGAAGAAAGAACTACTAAGGGAAATAAAGATCAGGCAAATAAAATACTTTGGACACATTAAAAGACATGACACCTTATTGAAGACCTTACTTGAGGGTAAAGGGAAAGGGAAGCGAGCAAGAGGTAGGCAGAGATACAAGTGGGAGAGTAACATCACACGATGGACAGGTTACAGTCTAGCAGAGTGCACCACCAAGACAAGAGACAGGAGATGTTAGAGATACGTTGCAGCCAACCTTCGTTGCGGAGACGGCACTTGATGATGATGAAGTGTGTGCCCAGAATTAGTACAGGCTAGATCGTATTTTGGGTTACTTTAAGTGTATGTCCAGAATTATTACTGGCTAGATCTATTTTGGGTTACTAGTTAACATATACGTCATAACACACTTAAGAGACCTGCATGTGCACAATCTCACACAGTCAATCGTCAAGTAAATGTTTCTTGATTACGTGATAATCACAGATTTCATTCAATTTGTTAAAAATACATCTCACCTACTTCCGCCCCGCCCTATTACACATCCCATCATTCGCAGTAAAACAGTTGTATCGATTATCCAATCATCAGATCACGGTTGAATTGCTCTACGATATCCCTGTTATTCATCTATCCTAATGTCTGCCATTTCCAAGTCGGCTTTTTTTCATTACACATTTCAGTATAATATCTCTCGCTTTCTATCTCTCACCCTCTATCGCATTCTCTCTCTATTTCTTTCTCTCCCCTCCCTTTCCCCCCCCCCCTCCCCCTCTTTTTATTTCCTTATCTCCCTTTTGCATCCTCTTTTGTTCGTCTCTATTGTTCGCCTACTCACGTGTTCGCCTCCTCTCTTTTGTTCGCCTCCTCACGTGTTCGCCTCCCCACTTGTTCGCCTCCTCACGTATTCGCCTCCTCACGTATTCGCCTTCCCTCAACTCTACTTTCAAATAAAGTCTTCAAACAATGTGACATGTCTTTTAATATGTCCATTTCATTTTATGTTTGATTATAATTTCCTTTACTTTTCATATTTCGTACACATTGTTGTCAGATCCCTTTTATTTGTTTTCTTCTCTTTTTCATGTTGTCGTCAAGATATTCTCCCTATTCTTCTATGTGTCCACATCTCAAATGCATCAATTATGTACTATATCTATTTGTTAATTATTCATGTTTCTGAATCATACATTAATGTAGAATTGCTATAATATTTTACAATTTTTATCTTTAGTTTGCATGTAATTTGTTTAGATGTTAATATTTCCATCACGTCATTGAAATTATGGTTCATTACGGGATTCAGTGGTCACATTTTAACGGAATAAATTATATATTATTTGACGAAGCGAACTTTCGATAAAGACGCCGCATTCATTCATCATTCTAAATCTGCAGGCAGCGGACCGCATCATATGGAGAACCAAAACCTCTTCCCTATGTATTGCTTGCGGCACGAAAGGAACAAACTAATATAAATATGGCCCAATCAAAATCACAACATGGACCCTGTTCGGTCACGTGACAATTCTAGATAACATGTCTTACTTACTGTAGAGTCGTGATAGTAGTCTCTTGACTTATACAATCTTTATTATAGTCAATGTATGCTAAGAGTTAATGTTCTTTGTGGGACACAAGTAAATTCAAGTAGGAAGCATGAGGATAAATTAAAAATTCTTGAGAGCAACGGGAATTGAACCAGTCCGTTTTGTGGAAATGTCAGTTGTGTAAGTCAGTTTTGTGAGACATTGTCTGAGGAGTTCTTAATATATAATTGAACTATCTGATCTGTTGCCTTCTGATATGGTCCTTCGCTTGCTTTGTGCCTACTTTCTCCATGTTGACTGAGTTTCTATTTCTGTCTCACTTGGCCACAAAAATCTTTTGTCTGGAGACATTTACTTTCCGTTGTATCAATGTTTCTATTCTTCATCGTTGTAACATCTGACACGGACACATTGTGGTTAAACAAATTGTTGAATACTTCCCTTTCTATGTTTACAATTACTTATTTGTTCTGTAAGTAAAAAGTAAAGTAACCCATAGCATTTATTAATGCCGTAGGGGTGTGAGATGTTAGCGATCTTACATTTCACAGGCTCTGCAAATGAGGGCGGTAGCCATCTCCTCTCCCTCGCAGTCTTTACTTCCCGGATTAATCCGGTGCCCATTTAAGGCTGGGTCGACCTGGGAGCCGTTGCGATCTGAAAACATTTCCGCCTCAACTGGGGAATGAACCCAGGACCACTCATATGCGAAGCCAGTGCGCTAACCACTGCGCTAACGCGGCTCCCCATTCTGTAAGTAGTGACATCTGTCAATTATTTTATTTACTTTGTTACATTAAATGTTTGATTTCTTCTATTATTTGATAATATTATATTTTCCTAACAATCTCGGCTCTTGGTCCATTCGTTATTTTTATATGAATTATGGGACTAATGATAAAACATATACATGATAACAGCCAATATAAAAATATCTGCATTTGTCTTTGTTTATTTCTCTTGTGTTACCGCAATCACAATTGATTCCATTATCTCGGATTTAATCTGACGTCATGAGAAAATTTTTATCATATTTTATCATAACCTGGCCTATCAGCTCGTACATACATAAGAATTCGAATGTAATTTTTTTTTAGTTTCAGAAATGTAAGCATATGGGTAAATTCATTTATATCTTTTTTACCTAAATACGACTCCAGTACAACATAGGCTACTATAATTTCAATCTAAAGAAAATTCAAAGGCTTTAAAAATATATTAAATGCGTTACTTATATTATGTAGCATTGAACATGCAAGGAAACACATATAAGCATGCATGAAATAACATGTGAAATTGGAGGAAAATATGTTTCAACTATCAAAGTACTTAACTATAACTTGACTAAAATATTTTAATAGTTAAACAACAATAGCTTGGCTAGAACATTCTAAATTAAACAACAATAGCTTGACTAGAACAATCTAACGTAAGCAACAATAGCTTGACTAGAACAATCTAACGTAAGCAACAATAACTTGATTAGAACATTCTAAATTAAGCAACAAAAGCTTGACTAAAATATTATAACTTAAGCAACAATAACGTGACTAAAACATTCTGATGTTTTCAATCTAAAACTATATGTTTGGATTTATGGTATATTAACTGTATACAAAATAGTAAAGTCAGTATTCAATACGAATTGTTAATAAAAAAACAAAAAAAAACAACAACAGTAAAATTGTATAAGAAGTCAAGTTAAAGTTAAAAGAAATTCATAAAGATGTAAATTAAAAAAAATACGCATCTCATATGAGAAGTGTCGTCCATATTATGCGTACTTAACATCTATATTGAAATGCCGCGCAATGGATTAGTTCAAAAACTATAAAAGTGTATTTGTATCAAGTATTGATTTTACCGTGACAGTAATTTATACTTTTTTTATCGTAATGTTCTTCACGTTTTTACACTTTAATCAACTCTTCTGTGTTTCAAATAATTCACACTTCGATCAATAATTCTGTGTGTCACATAAATTTCACACTTCAATCAACAGTTCTATGTGTCATATATATTCCACACTTCAATCAATAATTCTGTGTTTCAAATATTCCACAGTTCAATCAACAATTCTATGTGTCATATATATTCCACACTTCGATCAACTATTCTGGGTTTGAAATACTCCACACTTTAATCAACTATTCTGTGTTTCATATATATTTCACACACACTTTATGCACTTCAAATATTCCACTCTTGAAATAATTCATGTTTGAAGTACTTCACACGGGAAGCCAAGCAAATTTGAAGTACTCTATATTCAACTGTAACAACTTTAACGGACGGTTCATTATTTATACAATGCTTTCATGTTGAGTTATGTAGTGGAGTTTCCATGGTATTCTAGAGCATATAGTCGAGTGTCGTGTATGAACACGTAGCACAGGCACTTGACAAATATTCTGACATGTTGACTGCAGATGATGGAGATATATAAACGAGACGACAGATTAATTGTCAACAAATTACAATTTTCTTATTGAAGTGATGTATGACTTGTAGAACAAGGAATTAGACAGCTGTACAAGACCCGCTTGCTAATAGAGTTATTTTCATCAAATGATAACAGCGACCCCCTTATCAATCGGCCTGATGACAATTCCTTTATGGCTGCGAAGTTACACAAGAACGCTAGACTCGGTCGGGAAGATGTTGGAGAGTCTGTGGCGATGAAGTGGAGACGTTCGACGTCACGTTTGGTGTCCTCGATATAGAGGTCCAGGGTCGGGATGCACCAGACTTAGGTATCCAGTTATGTTTGCCAGAGGCATACGAAGGCATACAGGGGCATACAGAGGCATACAGAGATAATATAGTATTCATGTCGAAGAACTAATCAGACGGTTCACTGTCTTGGAAACGAAACCGTAGGAGCAAGCGGCGATTGAAATGATGTGTATAAGAGTGCAGCGACTATATGCGGGACTGAGGTGTATAAACTGAAGACACCTTGCTGAGGTGTATAAACTGAAGACACCTTGCTGAGGTGTATAAACTGAAGACACCTTGCTGAGGTGTATAAACTGAAGACACCTTGCTGAGGTGTATAAACTGAAGACACCTTGCTGAGGTGTATAAACTGAAGACACCTTGCTGATGTGTATAAACTGAAGACACAATGCTGAGGTGTATAAACTGAAGACACCTTGCTGGGGTGTATAAACTGAAGACACCTTGCTGAGGTGTATAAACTGAAGACACCTTGCTGAGGTGTATAAACTGAAGACACCTTGCTGAGGTGTATAAACTGAAGACACCTTGCTGAGGTGTATAAACTGAAGACACCATGCTAAGGATAGACATTTCAGTCAGAAATATTCAGGTCAGGAATGAATGAAGACAACCTGAGTCTTGTGGTGGCTCTGGGGCGAAGGGTCAGCAAGAAGAGAAGAGCGGAGAAAGTTGAGTTTATGGTTGTCTGTTGAGTACACACGAAGTCATATAGTTGTCTGTTGAGTACACACGAAGTCATATAGTTGTCTGTTGATTACAAACGAGGTCATATAGTTGTCTGTTGATTACACATGAAGTCATACAGTTGTTTGTTGAGTACACATGAAGTCATATAGTTGTCTGTTGAGTACACACGAAGTCATATAGTTGTCTGTTGAGTACTCATGAAGTCATATTGTTGTCTGTTGAGTACTCATGAAGTCATATTGTTGTCTGTTGAGTACGCATAAAGTCAAATTGTTGTCTGTTGAGTACTCATGAAGTCATATTGTTGTCTGTTGAGTACTCATGAAGTCATATTGTTGTCTGTTGAGAGTGTGGATGATGAGTCAGATTAAAGAAGAGTGTTATCTGTGGTAAGATAATGTAGACGGTGGAAAAGTTGGGATATAAATGTGTCCAGCTCGGATGGGAGTAGTTAGTAACGATAAGGTGCATACGTCGAGAGGTACATTTAGTGTTCGCTCGCTGTAGCAATGTCTTTGGTGGAATATATTAAATATAGAGAATGAAACTTAATGAGAATGAAACTTAATGAGAATGAAACTTAATGAGAATGAAACTTAATGAGAATGAAACTTAATGAGAATGAAACTTAATGAGAATGAAACTTAATGAGAATGAAACTTAATGAGAATGAAACTTAATGAGAATGAAACTTAATGAGAATGAAACTTAATGAGAATGAAACCATATTGGCTAGCAGCAAGAGCATACAACATGAGAATGGAAACAGCATGAGAAAGAGGAAGACTAAGAAGAAGGTGGATTGAAGGAGTTACCAACGTCCTGAGACGTTACACCATTACACCATATCAAGCGACCAAATGTGCCATATTGCAACTTACAGCAAAAGAAGAGAAAAGACTATATATATATATATATATATATATATATATATATATATATATATATATATATATATATATATATATATATATATATATATATATATATACACATAGATAGATAGATAGATAGATAGATAAATAGTAGATAGATAAATAGATAGATAGATAGATAGATAGATAGATAGATAGATAGATAGATAGATAGATAGATAGATAGATAGATAGATAGATAGATAGATAGATAGATAGATAGATAGATAGATAGATAGATAGATAGATAAAAAATATGAAACTAAATTATACACAAAGGATTTTTTTTAATAAACAGAATGAACGGCATAGAAACATTACAGGATTAGTATTATTCCTGACATATGCAACGAAGCAGAACAAACACTTTATTGGCTGTTTGTGAATATCTACTGAACCGATGAGATCGAGATGATTAGAAATTGTGAACATATTTTTGCACCGAGGTACTTTAAACAATGCAATTGTCGTACAATAGTCGCTGTTGTATTGTTTCGTATTTTCAATACGTTTATTATTATATTATTATTACATCACAATTATTCTATTATTTGTTCCGTTGTATAGTTTTTGTTTCATTATAATTCATGGGTATTTCTTGATAGAAGTCCTGATTGGACAGTAATGTGGAAAAAGTAACTTTTCCTGTGTTTACTATTTACTATTCATAATATTTTACATACACAACACTGACTACCACGCTTTAAACATAGGTGGACTCCTAATCCCAGAACTACGCTACGTAGACGACACAGTGCTTCTTTCAAATGATATAAAGGGATTGGAACAACTAATCAATAACACAAAGAAATATAGCGAATCACAAAACTTGTATTTAAACACGCCCCAAAAAATCATGTCAACAGATATAACAACCAAAAATCAGAATAGACAATACCGAGATAGAATGTGTGGATACATTTGATTACTTAGGAGCAAACATCAACAGTGCAGGAGACTGCATGACAGAAATAAGGAAGAGATTGGCAATGGCATATTGCAAAATAACACGGCTGAAAAACATATGGAAAAACAACAAAATAGAAACGAAAGTGCTAATGTTACGAACTTTTATTTTTCCAGTTGCAACATACGGCTGTGAAACATGGACCCTAAGTAAAACAGCGGCAAAGAAGATCAACGCCTTCGAGCTGAAATGCTACAGAAGGATACTTAGAATATCATGGAAGGAATACATCAGAAACTCAGATATTATAAACACATTGAAGATTCCAGAGTGTTGGTTATTACACACAATAACAAAAAGAAAACTACGCCTGTTTGATCATATAAAGAGACACAACTGTTTAGAAAGACAAATAATGAGGGTAGAGGAGAAAGGGCAGACCAAGAAGACGTTGGACTGACGACATTAAAGATAACATGAATACATCGCTAGAAAATGCATGCCACATCGCCCAAGACAGAGAGGGGTTCATAGATTTCATTGGGAAGACAACGTTCTGGAAGGAATACGTCCACATGACATATATCCGTCTTTTAGATAAAGACGCAGTTGTGAACGTATTGGTGGAAGAAGATGTCGTTAAGAAATTTCTGGAATTTGGCACATCTTGGGGAGCTAGTACATTGGGACGATCGAAGGGCAGGAGAGATATACAAGCAACAAGATACGAAAACTATTTGTATGCATACCTTTCGTCATCTATCTAAAGAGGATTAACTCTTATTTGGGATGACAAGAGTGTACCTCAGTTTGTTAAGAAAATCACTAATCCTGTGTAAGATGAGGATTGAAACATTTTAAGATGCACAATAATGACATCTAAAATTCAAAATCATGCAAATCTTGTACAAATTATGCGGAACAACAAATTAATATATCTCACACGTTCTGAATTTATAAATATGTTTCAAAAATAAATTCTGCTGTAGACTTCTAATAAAGATGTCTGAAAAATAGATAATTATAATGATAATCTACTCTCATATTGTATCTATTATGTAGAACACGAACGCTAAGCAAATCCAATTAGGCCTTATTATACATATTACAGTTGTCTTCCTAATGTCCATTCAGTAGAATATTTTCAAACAGTAGTTTTATACAAGTTTAGATTTTATATAGAGAAATATACAGAAATATCTAGCACCATTTATTGTTAGCAGCTACAAAAATTGACAAGGATTGTTTCAGTTGTTAGCTCACTGCCTTATCACTAAGATGTTCTGGGTTTAAGTTTCTGGTCAAGTATTATCCTATCGACATAGATATACAAATAAGTACTCGTCTGCCACAGCTGGAATGGTGAAAACTTTGAGGAATATCACTGGTCCATTCATTTCAAGAAGACAAGCTAAGATTTTCGTGGGGTGTTCAAACCCCTCCCTTAGCAAATCTGAACGTGAGTTTTACAACTAGGAACAATCAAAAGGTCGATTAAAAACCCTACCCGTAGTGATTTTCCACACACAGAAAAATCTTCACAATTAGGCAAAACCCCCTCCATAAGATAATCATATCTACGGCCCTGACTGTGATGTAGAACATACCGCACGTCTCTGCGACATTGTATGCTATTGTACAGCAGACTGCAAAAGCGAATCGGTGTGCGTTTAACGGGTCAAATTCCGCCTTCTACTTTCTAATTGTTTCTATATTTCTTCATGCTTCCTATTTATATTATTCACCTGTCTACGTTACATCTGAAGTAGCCTTGTTTCTATTTTATGTGTTTTCTATGTTACAAGAAGGCCTAATGCTCCATGTAGTACGAATGTCTAATGGTACGTACTTTGTTATATGTTTGTGAATTTCCACGAATTTACATATCTGTGCAGTACGTGTTGTTTTTGTCTGTGTCTCGATTGACCGGTCCTATTCATAGTAGCTTGAGAATATACATGGTAAGAGTCGTGACTGAAATGATATATATCTACTTTTAAGGATGTGGGTTGGTCAAATACGTAACTTGAAACGTAACTATGTGAGTAAATATGTGAATATATGTGAGTAAAGCTGCTAGACGAATGGGTGTTAGATGAACGACCTTGGTTCAAATCCTGTCCGATACCTTTTTATATTGTGCTACTTTAAAAAGCGAGTAAAAAGATTACTCGAGGGTTACCGTCTAGCGTTGGCATTGGTCTCACGCCCAAAGACCCCATGCACACACATCTAGATACGAAAGGACATGCCATATTGTCATAAAAAACAGTCGGTTATCAACAAACGGGAATTTTCCATTTATGAACCTCGCACATACCAAATATGATCCCTCGTCATTTATACAGCCCAGTGGTTAATCAGGAAGGCCAATGAAAATTGCAAGAAAAATTGAAGATAACGGTTTTCTAAACAAGAAAATTCGGGGTTCATACATTTTCTAATTACATTCAAGAAAATATATGGAGGAAAGAAATTCAATGATTCAAACCTATAACCACTTGAATACAAGTCGAACGGCATAACCACTTCGGCACGGAGGTTCCCCAACAAAAAAGACAAGTAACATAAACTAAAATACATGAGTAAATAGTGATAATTTAAATACTATAACAATAACATATAAGAAGATTGTATTATATATATATATATATATATTATTAAATAGATCATAGTCTTTCGGTGACACCTGACCCTTACCTGAACATTGCAGCATAGAAATGAACATTATAGCATAGATATGAACATTATAGCATAGACATGAACATAGCCGCATAGACATGAACATAGCAGCATAGACATGAACATAGCAGCATAGACATGAGCATAGCAGCATATACATGAACATTGTAGCATAGACATGAACATTGTAGCATAGACATGAACATAGCAGCATAGACATGAACATTGTAGCATAGACATGAACATTGTAGCATAGACATGAACATTGTAGCATAGACATGAACATTGTAGCATAGACATGAACATTGTAGCATAGACATAAACATAGCAGCATAGACATGAACATAGCCGCATAGACATAAACATTGTAGCATAGACATGAACATTGTAGCATAGACAGGAACATTATAGCATAGCCATGAACGTAGAAACTGGGAATGTCAAAACGATAGTACACGCCTGATTTAACTGGAAAACATCCTGATAGAAAGAAGAGAAGGAGTGAATGTAAGCATATTAGAAGTACCCGAGATTAGATGTCTGGGGATTGAAGAACTGCAGTTAGATAATTACACGACAATTTACTCTGAAGTAGACACGTGACACAGACCTGGTAATAATATTTAATACTGAAAAATTGTGCAGGGATTCTGAAAACATTCTGTCATGTCAGTGAAGTTTAATGAACGATCTGTGTGTATCATTTTTAGACGAGTATAGACTTTAACAAACTGTAATATGGATTGTACATCAAGAAAAAAAACATTGGTACATTTTATAATGAGTTAGAGATTAGTATTCAGCATACGTTCTTAACATGATGCTCGTGAGCAGTTTGGAGCTCTCGTAAAGACGTACTCGTGCAATGCCGAGTTAAAGAGTGCTCGCGAACATTAGCGATTACATCTTGACGGTTTAAAAAGGTTGAGAATCCCTGATCTATAGCAAAGTAGATGCCGTTTTAATACAATGAGACTTTCCTGTTTTAGAAAATATCACAGAACTTTATCTATACAAGTAGGATTGTATTTGTAACCATTCTGGTTAGGAGGATACGTTTTAAACCATTAGTAATAAGATCCAAAACCCGTCAGGGTTGTAGGGCTGCCGCACTGGATATCAGCACATAAGCTCTCCAAACAACTCTATCATCTGACATTCGAAGGAGTGTAGAAAATCACCCCCAGACCATTTCTTGAAGTTATCAATCAATAATTTTCTTTCACCTCCTCTCCTCCTTCCACCTTCGACTGTTCCTTGCAAAATAATTTTAGAAAGCGTGTCGTATCTAGCTACATCTCCAAATCAAACAAGTTTACGCTTCACCACTGCACTCTCAAGTTTTTACATTGGGTTGACTATGAAAACATATTTTTCATAAATGACAAAACTTTCATCCGTTAAAAAAGTTGTCATTCAATGTTTTAGGTGTTCGCTTGTTATTTGTTGCTAGCTAACTACTTTAGTTTCCCACGCTTAGACGTCAGCAGGTTGTTAAACCCGAGGACACATAATTATAGATTTACACACAATTTTTGATATCACAGAATATGATGATGTTGCATGAATTGTTTCATACTGGGCGATGAATATCTACAAGACATATGGGTCAGCACAGAATGTAGTGAGGAATGGAGATGCAGATGTAGCCTATATATAGAGTATCCACACAAGCCTAGAGATATGATCAGAACACCGACAGGGGACATTCTGTAATAATTATAATGCAGAAATCAGGTAATTAGGGTGGGAACTGAAAAACTGCTGAACTCCAACCCTGGCCTACAGCACATGATAGATATTCCTGGACAGAGGCAAGGTCAGTGCTTTAAGCTCTCCAGTCCTGGAAAACTTACAGACTTACAAAAAACTATTAAAAAAATTGTCTTACCAGTATAGGGTAACTATGCAGTGGATACCCTCTCACTGTGGAATACCAGGAAATGAAAAAGCAGACCAAATGGCTAAGGAAGATGCTGCCGAAGACCAACCAGATGTACCAATCACTCGCCATCAGAAAATAACAGATGATCGAATAATAAGAAAATCACAAACACCAACACAAGATGACTATCACATTATGAACAGATCAGAACAAGGTGTAATTCTACGCCTCAGAACGGGACACAGCCGACTCAGCAGTCATATGTACACACAATCAAGATTGATAACACGACCATGTTTAACAACGTGGACAAGCCGCACAGAGTGCTAAACATATACTTCAAGAGTGTTCTGAGTATGAAACGATGAGGCAGACATATTGTGCCAGAGGAAACATCATTGAATCAAAGTTCAATAGGTCACTGTGTGAACTAACTACTAAAGACAATGAGTTTTATTCAGGAGACAGAATTACAGATATAGACATGTTTCAAGTGAACAAAAGAAGAAGAAGTGTGATAACCTTGTCTAACAACAGGAAGTAATTAGATATATTCTAGAACAAGAACACTTGACAATCTCGTCACCAAGCAGATTAACAATAGAATATTTCCTATATTGAAAAGAAGCCAATGAGAATACTTAAGGAAATGCAGGGTTCATTACGGAATGATGTGCCCACATTGTTTACGAAACAAACCATACATTATTTAGCGAAATGAACTTTCGCTAAAGACGTATACAACGTAGCATCCATCGATTTTCGCACAACACACTGAGATCATATTTACAACATTTCATGTCAAATGTTCTAAGTATACTAGAATTTCGAGTTTCATCCTATTAACATCATAGGATGCCAGATATTATATCTGCAGATCTCAAATATTAGATATGTAGATATGCAGATATTAGATATGTAGATATTAGATATGCAGCTATTAGATAAGGCAGATATTAGATATGCAGATATTAGATATGTAGATATTAGATATGCAGCTATTAGATAAGCAGATATTAGATATGTAGATATTAGATATGCAGCTATTAGATAAGCATATATTTAAATATGCCGATATTAGATATGCAGACATTATACATGCAGATATTATATATGCAGATATTAGATATGCAGATCTAAAATATTAGATATGCAGATATTAGATATGCAGATATTAAATATGCCGATAACAGGATTATTTAACTAGCAAGTTGGTCTGAATGAACTGATTATATCAACACAGAAGACACAGTGAGGCCCATAACTGTTGCTTATAAGTAAAGATAACAAAAATTATAACAATATATATAACGTAAAAACCCAACCAAAAATCAAAATTGATAACCATAAATTGGAAAATGTTATATTTTTGAATATTAGGATGCAAATATAAACAGTTCAGGGGATTGTGCTGCAGAAACTGGGAGCAGAATTGCAATAGTGACTTCAAAACTTTCACAAATGAAAAAATCATTGTCGAGGCACCTGCTTGAAAGTTAAATTACACCTGATTAATAGAGCAAACATATTTTCATTCAGTGGCAATTTATGGCTGTGGAACATAGACAATTAATAAATAAACGGCAATGAGAATTATTACGTTTTACATGTGTTACTACAGAAAGATTTTGAAAATATTAAGAACAGCAACAAAAAAGGAATCAAGAATATTGTTGCTAAGAATGTTAAAAGTAGAAGAGATTTGAACAGCGGTATACCTAGGGGTGATGTGGTCAGCATCACGTCCGCAGTCTTTACTTTGCCAAAAGATCTGGTACTTATTTCCATAACCTGGGTTGATATGGGATCCGTTTGTGATTTAAATAATATTTCAAATTTTGTGTTCATATTATTAAATTACAGGAAGAATATACAATATTTAATTCAATTTTTGACACTTTAGACCAGTTTTCTCACACTCTTTCCTGCCATCATCCCCTGTCATATAGATATTATTGACCAACACCCCCTTCCCCCTCAGAATCTTAGATACGTCTTCAGTAAAGGGTGCAAAGGTAATTTATTTCTTGGGGAAACGTTAGTGACGTTTTTCACAAATACTGTTACTCTTGATGATTCCATATCCTCATTAAAAAGTAATTTTTACACAACAAGCACACTAATAATGGTTTTTTATTTTGAAGGAAAATCAGTGAATCTTTAAATTATTCAATAATGTACATACAACACTTCTTTTTGGCCATTTTCTTCTGTCATGGTTGAGGATATAAATTATACAAACAGCAGTATGATTGATGAAAGCTCTCTGCCAGACTGTCACTTGCTATAAAAGATCTCAAATATACTCTCTGCCAGACTGTAAGATTTGCTATAAAGGAACTCAAATATAATTATTAAAACACAAGAAACATTTATTGTTAAATAGTTTAGATTATTTTCACCTTAATATGGAATCATATTAAGACACAGAAGAACAGGAGGTAAACATAAACATACAGGGAGAGAAACTACAACAAGTAAAACAGTATCAATATCTTGGACACATAGTCACAAATGATGGCAGATGTGAAACAGAAGTTAAAAGGAGAATAGGAATGGCTAAAAGTACCTTCAATGACATGAGGAAATTATTAATATCTAAACAAATTACAAACAAGTTAAAAATGAGAATTATAAAATGCTACATCTATTCCATATTAATGTATGGCTCAGAAACATGGACACTAAATAAACAATTAGAAGACAAAATTGATGCCTTTGAGAAGTGGGTATATAGAAGAATAGGGAGAACATCATGGAAAGAGAAGAAAACAAATAAAGAGGTGCTAAAGACACTTAATATGAAGAAAGAACTACTAAGAGAAATAAAGATCAGGCAAATAAAATACTTTGGACACATTAAAAGACATGACACCTTATTGAAAAGCTTTTGTGAGGTTAAAGTCAAAGGGAAGCGAGCAAGAGGTGGGCAGAGATACAAGTGGGAGAGTAACATTACACGATGGACAGGTTACAGTCTAACAGAGTGCACCACCAAGACAAGAGACAGGGGATGTTGGAGATACGTTGCAGCCAACCTTCGTTGCGGAGACGGCACTTGATGATGATGATGATGATGATGATGATGGAATCAGATTTCCCAAAATTTATAAAATAATTGAATGAAAAAAAACTTTAAAAATTGAATACAATTATTTCTTCTTCTGCAGTCATTCTCAAACTCCTGCAGATTAGCAGAATGTAGTCTAGAGAATGTAGTGTGCTGCATCAAGTTTTACAGCTTTGCTGAAATATTTATGTTGCTTGGCCTGACTTATCTGACTTCAACATGATAATAGAATTATTTAGAATAATAGATTAATAAGTGATACATCAGGGATGTAGGCGTGCACCATTTGAAACATCAGCACCAAAAATTGGATGAGTGTAGAAAAATCACATCTTTTCTCATTCCTCCCTCAACTGTTCCTTGCAAAATGGTTGTAGAAAATGAACTGTTGGCCTATATCATTACATGTATAAACCAATCAAACTTATTTCTTTTCACTAACGTTAAAAGTGAGTCCTGGCAAACTGCAAGTTTGTCTACTTGTTCCCACATGTAGATCCAGGAAAAGGGTAATAAAGTTTTGCTGATACTAGATAACACACATAATGACACACACAAATTAACGTTTTGACCAAAAGGCCTTTATCAAGACAGACAATTGAAACAAAATTAAAACATATAACAGAAAGTGAACAGTAATAACATCGACATCCACATTGATATGAGTAGTATGGATTGACCGGAAGAGGGAAAATGACACCGGACAAGGAAAATACAAAAATGACAACAAACATGTGACACAAAACACAGAAACTATGGATAGACTAAAGTCATACAAGAGACAGGCGCTCATTAATGTCGTCGGGTTTCAGAGTGCCATATTGATAAATATAGCAGTTTTCAAGCGCCAGATGGGCCCAGTCATCAGAGAAGCATGACTTAATGGCCATAACCTGAATGTCCTGGGCGCCACGATGGTCCGTGCATTAAAGTGGACATCAACAGGCAAACCCGAATGGTTTTTTATGCTGTACAGATGTTCGCAGAATCGGTCTGCGAGCCTCCGTCCAGTTTCACCTATATATGTCATGGCACAACGCTTACTTGTTCCCAGACAAATAGAGTCTAAATTTATGTCTTATGTTGTATGTAGCTAATATTTAAGCGTCACCTGTTACACTTATATTCAAAAGTATGAATCCTTGTTTCTGTACCAGAACTTAATGTCTGGATCTTACATCCATACACAAAAATAGTTAGCACCAGCAATCTATAAAGATTTAGCTTTATTGATCTTACTTTTGCAAATAATATTCAACATTGACATCCATTACCATCTTGAGTCTTATCTGGATAATTAATGAAATGACACAAAGAGCCAATGATTCATATATAACATTTCTTCATCCTTGATTACAGAAATAAGATGAGCAATACACATGTTTAACAAACTAATGTTAATCGATAAGTACATAACAAATGAAATAACGAAGATGTAATCTGAATTGATTAAATAAATTTATTCTTACAAAAGTCACCTCCTTAACTAACTTTATCTAAATTTTATAAACAAGAACATTAAACAACTTCACTCAGATCTGCACAGCAGTATAACAAGTATCAAATGAATTTTGAACTTCCACTGAAATATAATTGTTGATAATAAATGTAATAAACAAAAACAATGTTCGTTACTGCATGTCTTCATGTGAAGGAGTGCAGGGAGGCTTTCTATGGGCTGTGGAAATAAAGGACATTTTGCATGGTAGACGCTGTGATATGTACAGTTAGGATTTTGATTTTACCTCAGAAAGAAAAAATCCTGTTCAAATCATGGATTGAACCTGGGATCTCAAGGGTCTGAGAACGGCGTTCTAACCACATGTCCATGGCTCCACACTTTGATAACAATTGTTGATAACATACGAGATATAATATACACACTTTAATACATAAAACTGGGATTTCTATTGCAATACTTTCAGAACAGAGCGGACAGCATGATTGGAAAATAGAGGTGGTCAGCATGTTTCGATTGGCAAGCCAAATTCAAGTTAGTCAGGGTGAGATGTAGCCACACCTGGGAGGAGATTGAGCCATACCTGGTGTGAGATTGAGCCATACCTGGTGTGAGATTGAGCCATACCTGGTGTGAGATTGAGCCATACCTGGTGTGAGATAGAGCCACACCTGGGTGAGATGGGGCCACACCTGGTGCATGACTTTGGCCAATAGAAGATCTCTGTACAGAATTAATTGAGACTTCAATTGTTATGTTTTTCATTGTTGTCATGTTCTTCATTGGTCACTATTTATATAGGCCTATGTATATAAATAAATAACATGTATAGAAATAATCAAAATCGGCCTTTAAAGTCATCTGTGCACATCTGTGTACATGTCTTACTGGAGACGGACCACTCCTGGTGTCTGGAATATCTTAAAACATTGTTTAGTGTCATGATCATAAGTGTCATTCAGAAATAAATCACAGCTTTGTTACCGTTTGTGCCAATCATTTAAGGGTGCCAAAAGACACAATCTCGAAATCTCTTTTTCTTACATTCTGAGCAAGATTTGCACTCATGTCATCACAGATTTTATGTACCGGTAATCATTTCCTCTTGATCACTTCTTTGTTTTACCTCAAACTCTTGCAGATTATTAGGATGTAGTCCAGAGAATGTATTGCGTTGTCTCACGGTTTACAGCTTAGTTGCAATTTCCATGCCTATTTGGACTGACACATCCAACTACAATTTGGCCTATGTGTCACTTTGACCCTCTATGGAATGGGAAAGCCAACTCGACACATCCCCAAACCTCATTAGTTGCTTCTTACACCTGGCAGGTAACATTATTGCTATTCTTTTCTCCCTTTTCGAACAAGGCAACAAACATGCACTCCTTATCACTGTTTAGAGTTGTGGTTTACTCCTTGCCTGCGATAGTTTCTGATGTGATTTTTATTTTGAAGTCCTAGGACAAAGCATACATCAGTAGTAATTTTAAATCTAAATGTCAGGCCAGCGAAATGGCTTCGTAGACCAGATTTGATCATGGGCTGTATTTGTGAAACTCTGTTTTAGAATCATACATACATACACGCACACACACACATAAATATTAGCACACACTGATATTATTATCTAAACATTAGAACACACTTTAAATAATGTTAAGTACCTTAAAAGATTTGAAGTTTCATTTTGTTATGTAGGCCTATTAGGCCCTACTTATTTGCTGGTCTCTTCCCCTCCACCGTAGGATGTAAGAGACAACAGCCAGATGATTGTAGTGGCAGGTTTTAATTATAGTTTAGCTCTACTCCAATACTTGATTCTTCATAGGAATATTTATTTATCTTCTGCGATCCGTTTTCTATGCTCAGAAGTCTATATAAGCAGGAAGACCACCTCCATGAATTGAGTCATCAGTCGTTAACCAAATATATTTAAAACTGTGATGACTTGGACATGTTTTTCTCACCATAAAAAAATATGGAATTTATGTTTTGTGGTAAGAAAAACATGTCAAAATCATAACAGTTTTCCATGTTTTTATAATTTTGTGTGCTTTTTTTTGCTATGTATCTCAGATGAACTGTAACAATACATTTTACAACTTGCATAAGTCAGATATATTTTTATTCACTGAGACATTATTTATTGATTATTGAAATTTATAAGTTTCACAAAATGACATTAAAATTTAAACCATAGACATAATTGATAATGATTGATATATTACTCTTTTGTTATGTATAATCTGAAAACTGCCATATATATATATATATATATATATATATATATATATATATATATATATATATATATATATATATATATATATATATATATATATATATATATATATATATATATACATTTTGTATGATTGAACTCTTTGGGATCAATGCCAGTCAGTTGTGTTAATGAAATGTTGTTTCGTCATTTCTGTTTGTTTCACTGATATTTGAGTGTGTCTTGTATATTTTCTGTGTGTGTTATTTGACCTCTGACCTGTTAGTTTTAATTCTTTGGTGTTAAAATATATATTTTAATGCAGAAATAGATGTGTTGGGTCATTGGCACAAATAAAATGATGGCATAACGCATTTCTTCTCTCAGGACTACATCCTGCTGAAAATCTAATAGGATCATTGTCCTGCTACAAGAGAGATCCAGCGTGAGTTTGAGAATGAACTCTGAAGAAGAAGATATCTATATTTAGCTCTGCGATATGAATATCAATACTCATCATTTTTTGCTGTGAATGTTTTCTTTATAACGGCCTTTTTTGATGAAACATCAATATGTGTGTGTTATATGTGTTCCCAGTTGTTAGCAAAACTTCCTTACCCTGGTCTAAGTTTAGGATTTCAGTTTTGCTGCAGTGAGTACATATTATATATACCGGTAGTCTTTTACTTGTTGTTTACTCTCAACTTTTCCCAAAGCATAACATTTAATTGATACATACCTTGTATCTTCTTAGAAATTAGGCTATATAATACCAATTTCGGCATATGGAAGTGAATCTTGGATAGTCAGCAGAATAGTAACAAATTATGTAAAGGCAATAGAAATTGTAGTTCTATAGAAGAATGTGGAGAACACAATGGATAGATAGGAATCATAATGAAGATATCTTCAAACAAGTAAATTTTAAAAAATTAAGCACTTTACTTGCATCAAAAGGAAACAATTCAGTCTTTGTGCACACATCTGCATCATGAAAAGAAGAAAGACGGAGCACATAGTAATAACAAGCAAATTGAAGTCAGAGGAGTAGGCAAAGACTAAGAGAGAATATGCTGGAAAACTTGGCATTTTGGCATTGAAGAACTTTAGTATTATAAATGATTAACAACATATGAGACAGAAGGCAGTGCACAGCCATGATAATAATAATAATAATAATAATAACAATAACAACAACAACAATAATAATAATAATAATAATAATAATAATAATAATAATAATAATAATAATAATAATAATAATAACAACAATAATAATAATAATAATAACAATGATAATAATAATAAAATCCATTACTCGTAAGGGTCATTGGGGTGTCGCAATGAGTCAGATCTTTATGTATCTCTATCCTCTATCATCCTGATGAGTTTGGAAACTTCACATCCTGTCCAGTCCTAAATATTATCCAGTCATGTATTGGGCATAAATCTGTCATAATAAAAAACCCAAAATTTCATGGATTATTAAGATTTTCATTTATTAATCTAAACAAGTTTTCAATTTTGGTTTGCGTTAGGAATACATTTTATGCAGCATGGAAGATTTAATGACAATAACCTTTCAGCTGTTTTTGTTAATGAATGTCAAGGAAAATATTATAATTTAAAAAAATTTTCTGGTAAGGGTCACAATTTTAGTTTTGGAATGTTGCATCTTCATGTTGAAGTTTCTACAGTTCTCATCATCAAGTGCCATCTCCACAACAAAGGTTGGCTGCAACAGATCTCCAACATCCCCTGTCTCTTGTTTTGGTGGTGCACTGGTAGATAAGTAAGTTCTTCAATAAAGTGTCATGTCTTTTAATGTGTCCAAAATATATTATTTGCCTGATTTTTATTTCTCTTAGTAGTTCTTTCTTCATATTAAGTGTTTTTAGCACCTCTTTATTTGTTTTCTTCTCCATGATGTTCTCCCTATTCTCCTATATACCTACAGTTCTCTAAAGTCTCTAATCTGCTGTTATAGGTGTTTGTCATAGGTTGTTATGATTGATTGATTGTCAGAAGAAAGATCATTAAATAATTTACTGAGATTATATTTTTTATTGTTAATTCATGTGCATGTACAAACAACATACTTTTAACAAAATTAGATGTAGCGGAATATACCGGTTGTTATAACTAGATTGGTACAGCCATCAAAATATTCTGCTATAATTGGATTTCCTAATGGTGAGTAACAATCTTGATATATCCCTTACAACAAAAAGTATGACATGGTGAAATTTATGAGAAATCCTATATAATCTTATCTTATGATTTCTATTCTTTTGAAATTTTAAAGTGAAATAATCTACAAGACTCTTAGTAAAGTAGAGTTTTGACAGATAGAAGGAGGATGTCAAAGTTTTGATTCAAATTGTGCATCAACTGCTCAAGTAGTGGCCATGTTATTTATGAGTTTTTATTATAAACAAACTCTGAGAGCAATACTCTCACATTTATAAACATCATGGATTCTAAAATGTCCTAGTTCAGCAGTCAACATTAGAATAAAATGTCCTAATTCAGCAGTCAACATTAGAATAAAATGTCCTAGTTCAGCAGTCAACATTAGAATAAAATGTCCTAGTTCAGCAGTCAACATTAGAATAAAGGCACAGTGTAGTAACAAAAACAAATATAACATAATAAAAATCAAAGTCACTTATCCCACAACATCCAGTCTACTAAAGATCTAGGACAGACAGATTGCATCATTTATCTTGACTGATTTGACATATCTGAACTTTTCAGTGATCACTTTACACACACTTTATATTGCCAGACAATGAAAAGCATGGATCAATCAAAGGATAGATAACTGGTGTGACCAGTCAGCAGGCCCTAATAAGCTTGAGTAGACTATGTCCAACCTATTAAATCTATTTTTCATTGGCTACTGCTATTTATCATCTCCCTTCTGCTAATCATCTCCCTTCTGCTATTTATCCACTCCCTACTGTTATTTATCATCCCCTTCTGCTATTTATCATCTCCCTTCTGCTAATCATCTCCCTTCTGCTATTTATCATCTCCCTTCTGCTAATCATCTCCCTTCTGCTATTTATCAGCTCCCTACTGCTATTTATCAGCTCCCTACTGCGAGTACAGTACGTACTAGCTGATAAACTTTACACATAGATCACAGAAAGTTTGTCTGGCCAGCATGCCTTGTGCTAAACATAATTTAATAATAGCACTGGTAATTGTTTTATAACCAATTTCTAAGATCAAGTAGGCAGTATAACAAGTTTTATAACAGTAGAAAAAAAAAAGATAAGACATGTGTGACTTCAACAAGTTTTTGTAATATCAGGAATCTAGTTATAATTTATCTCTTTATAAGTAAATTCTATTGTATTGTATTTTATATGTCAGATAAAGGTTGACCATTTGGTTACAAATGAAGACCATATGACTTGGCTGCAACAAAATAGCACAACTAGTTTATCTTAGAGCCTGCATATTCTCAGCTGTAATATATGGATACGAATCTTGGATAACAAAGTGAATGTCAAAGTTGCAGAATTTGAAACAAAATGTTACAGAAGAATCCTCAGAATACCATGGACCAAAAATATCACCAACAATGACATTCTGAGAGACCTGAAAGTAAAAGAAAACTGGCTAAATACAAGATTCTCTGCACAAAAGTACAATATTGTGGCCATATCAAATGACACAACAACCTAGAAAAGACCATGAAATAGAGGTAGACCATAAAGAAGATAGCTGCAAAATATAAAATACCACCTGAACATAACATTCACAGAAAGTTTAGTTTAAGATCGGCAGTGTTTCGAAAGCTTGTGATGACTGCTACATCCTGTCCAGGATATGTTATCTAATGATTATGATATATCTTTATATCTATCTATCTATTCACTAAACCCTTTGTTGCCTTTCAGTGTCAATGGTAGAAGAGTTTACTGGAGATGGCCCTTGTGTATGCTGAGTATACTGTGGACTTTGTCACCTCTTTTATCTCGGTGGTCCATCGTTTTCATGGTCGACCTCGAAATATATGAATATATTCTATATTTCTTTATATAGAATAACTAATTCACTATCACATTTGATGCAGAGATAAAATACAAGTTAGTATATTTCCATGATTAATAGTATTTCACACAAAAATAATGTATGAAATATAACTAAAGTACTCAAGAACATGTGTACACACAAAACAAAATAGAATTGTTGACTGTACATATATTCAATTGAGTGTATTCTATACAAAAACAATAGGCTCTATGTCATAAATTTGAGATGTCATGTTAAATTTATTATTTCATAATTTTAAGACTTAAGATAGATCAATAAATAATTAATAGCAAATATCTAGAGTAAGAAGTCATAACATAAGCTGCCTGAGGATACTTCTTCTTCTTCTTCTTATGGTCCATGCAGTTTGATGTTGGTTATTATGTCTTTCCACAACCTTATATTTCGTGTGTTGTCAATCCTTTATGATGTTCTCCCATGCCACAATGCTAGGTTGTCAAGCATTGTCTCTGTCTCTCTTGGTCTTTCCCTACCCCTCTTGCTCTTCAACTTTGTTGTTACAATGTGTTCTATCTTTTCTCTTCTCATGATGTGCCCAAAAATGTGGACTGTCTCTTTCTGATACGAATAAGCAGCTCTCTTTGTGAATTAACTTCTTTCAAGATATCTTCATTACGATTTCTATCTGTCCATGGTGTTCTTAAAATTCTTCTATAAAACCACATGTCTACTGTCTCTACATAATTTGTTTAAATATTTTGCCAATTGTCCAAGATTCACTTTCATTCATCAGAATTGGTTCTATATAACTTCTAAGGATGTTCTTCATCTTGTGAAATGTTGCCTTTGTCTGGGAAATTCTACATTTGACTTCTTTAATACATCTTTTATCTGATGTTATTAAGGTACCGGTGCTCAAATATTTGAATATGTTGACTTTCTTCAGATTTATCCCATCTACTTTGATGTTGCATTTCCTTTGATGTTGACTTATTAAAAAGTCTATCCTCTGTCTGTTGGGTATTTATATCTTATAGAAGTTAGTTAGTAAACTACTGGCAACATTTTTCATGCTGTAATTTGCTGCCAAAAAAAATAATATTTGCTCTCTGATTTAGCTTAGGCCTATGTGATAAATAACCTTTTGAAATTTCCTTGGTTTTGAGATTATATTTGCTTTGAATTCATTCCCCAGTATATCCTTATTCAATCCCTAATATCTCCTGATTCAATCCCCAGTATCTCCATATTCAATCCCCAGTATCTCCTGATTCAATCCCCAGTATCCTGATTACATTTGGTACTTTACGAGCAGCAGTGGTCATATTTTTAACAAAACAAATGTCATGTAATGTATTCTCTCCAGAACATTATCTTTCTAATGAACTCCCTGAACCCTTCTCTGTCTTGAGCCATGCAGATTTTATTTTCCAATTTATTTTCATCAGTATATGGTCTTTTTGGTCTGCCTTTTCTCCTCCACCCTCCATTATTTGTATGAAACAAATATGTACATTATTTAACAAAACGAAATATCGATTAAAATGCATTTCACAATAGCTACGACTACTGGTGGATCCCGATCTGCCGCTATACACTGATATCCCCCTTACCTGTCCCTTTGGGTGATCCTGGGGGATGGGACTTCCAGGACATCATGCGCAGATCAGTGTAGACCTATTGACTCATCAATCAGAGTTCAGCGGTCACAAAAGTTGAATGAAAATACATATAATATTAAAAGTTAAATTCTGGTCACTCCTCCCCATACTGACATAATGAACCTTACATTAAATTGTGTGAGGAGATATAGAAAAGTAAACTTGATAATCTGTGAAAGAACAATCCTAAAGGAAATGGTAGAAGGTGAAAAAAGCAGAGGAAGACAAAGAAAATCACAGACAGACATCAAAGAAGGGATGGGTTACAATTTTTCTACACTTATCAACATCACTGAAGATAGAAATTCTTGGAGGACGTGGTGGGTTGATGCATCCAATGCAGCACACTTCTACAACCCTGATGGATTATGGGTACAATGCTGATGGTGACATGAGAAAATAGGAAATGTCCCTGACCTCAAGAAGATATCATAAAGTACTTAATTATATCAGAGGCAGATGTAAAACTTACAGTAATTCTGAGGGAAATGTATGTGTTGAAAAATTACAACACATTTAGAAATATTTAAGATTGGAGTTAGTCAAACAGTATAAGCTGATACAAGCAGTGATTGGAGTTAGTCAAACAGTATAAGCTGACACAAGCAGTGATTGGAGTTAGTCAAACAGTATAAGCTGACACAAGCAGTGATTGGAGTTAGTTAAACAGTCTAAGGTGACACAAGCAGTGATTGGAGTTAGTCAAACAGTATAAGCTGACACAAGCAGTGATTGGAGTTAGTCAAACAGTATAAGCTGACACAAGCAGTGATTGGAGTTAGTCAAACAGTATAAGCTGACAAGAATCAACTTCATTATTGTGCCAGGACATTCTAGTGTGTGAGGTAATGAACATGCTGATGTGCATGCTGGTATAGCAGTAATGAGAATGGACGGAGCTGATGCACTTAGGAAGACAGGATTAATGACTGATGTAACCAATACTTGTGAATCTGCAACTGTGAACAGATGACATGAACATCATATCAAGATGGGTGTAGATAAACAAGAATGTTATACAGATAACCAGAGGAGACTGGTAAATGAACACAAGAATCAGAGGAGACTGGTAAATGAACACAAGAATCAGAGGAGACTGGTAAATGAACACAAGAATCAGAGGAGGTTTGGTAAATGAACTCAAGAATCAGAGGAGACTGGTAAATGAACTCAAGAATCAGAGGAGGTTTGGTAAATGAACTCAAGAATCAGAGGAAACTGGTAAATGAACACAAGAATCAGAGGAGACTGGTAAAGGAACACTAGAATCAGAGGAAACTGGTAAATGAACTCAAGAATCAGAGGAAACTGGTAAATGAACACAAGAATCAGAGGAGGTTTGGTAAATGAACTCAAGAATCAGAGGAGACTGGTAAATGAACACAAGAATCAGAGGAGACTGGTAAATGAACTCAAGAATCAGAGGAAACTGGTAAATGAACTCAAGAATCAGAGGAGACTGGTAAAGGAACACTAGAATCAGAGGAGACTGGTAAATGAACACAAGAATCAGAGGAGACTGGTAAATGAACACTAGAATCAGAGGAGACTGATAAATGAACTCAAGAATCAGAGGAGACTGGTAAATGAACACAAGAATCAGAGGAGACTGGTAAATGAACACTAGAATCAGAGGAGACTGGTAAATGAACACAAGAATCAGAGGAGACTGGTAAATAAACACAAGAATCAGAGGAGACTGGTACATGAACACTAGAATCAGAGGAGACTGGTAAATGAACTCAAGAATCAAAGGAGACTGGTAAATGAACACAAGAATCAGAGGAGACTGGTAAATGAACTCAAGAATCAGAGGAGACTGGTAAATGAACTCAAGAATCAGAGGAGACTGGTAAATGAACTCAAGAATCAGAGGAGACTGGTAAATGAACACAAGAATCAGAGGAGACTGGTAAATGAACACTAGAATCAGAGGAGACTGGTAAATGAACACTAGAATCAGAGGAGACTGGTAAATGAACACAAGAATCAGAGGAGACTGGTAAATGAACTCAAAAATCAGAGGAGACTGGTAAATGAACACAAGAATCAGAGGAGGCTTGGTAAATGAACTCAAGAATCAGAGGAGACTGGTAAATGAACTCAAGAATCAGAGGAGACTGGTAAATGAACACAAGAATCAGAGGAGACTGGTAAATGAACTCAAGAATCAGAGGAGACTGGTAAATGAACTCAAGAATCAGAGGAGACTGGTAAATGAACACACTGCATGCTAATGAATATTTTAATGAGGAGATCAAAACAATTATGGATAAATAGTTTGATGTGCTGGACAACGACCTGTTGATTAACAAACACACACACACTTGCGCATCTGCCCATCTACTCGCTTGCATGCCCACATACATATACACACACATATATACATAACTCAAACATATCTTGTTAGGACATTATTTTCCAAATACTCTTCAATTATTTAACCAATACCCTAATACATTATATTGCATAATAAGTACAATGTAGACAATCAGCTCTCAAATAACAAGCAAGCTTGACTAATCTGTGTTTATGAGGCACGTGCATTTGGTGATAGTGGAAATGAGTTTTAAAGCTATTTTGGTGTGAGACACACACTTTCAACCATGGATAGGAATCCATGATGGAAATATTGAGTCACAAATATTTTGTTTAATTGGATGGTCGGGAACATCTGAAATTTGATTAACCGCAATCAAAAAGGAATACCTCTATTTGCATATATTTCATATTTAGTAATTAATTTCAACAGCTGCTATCTTTCAAAATCAACATGAGTCACTTTCAATCAAATTAAAAAATGTACACAGTTTTATAATAAGAAAAACACTTTCATCACATTTTTTATTTACAAAGGGCTTATTCCACAAACATTGCCTGTGAAAAAGTTAAAAACTGTTTCAGTGTAAAGTTGTAAATCTTTTTATCTTTTAATAAAATTCTGAAAGGCAAATATTCAACAGGTATGATAA
This sequence comes from Meghimatium bilineatum, assembly GCA_034231615.1. Lineage (NCBI taxonomy): Eukaryota > Metazoa > Mollusca > Gastropoda > Stylommatophora > Philomycidae > Meghimatium > Meghimatium bilineatum. Next base: position 57,994,074 of record CM067316.1, read on the forward strand.
TGACTTACATAAACAACAGGGTCCATGTTACACAAATGTGACCTCATCAATTGATAACAGTCCATCTTTTTAATAGTATGATCTCGCTCGCGTAATGCAGTGAGCTCCCCCCACCCAAAGGGTGTTCCAGGGAGAAGGGGCTCTCAGTGCATTATACGCAGATCAATGGATGCTGCGTTGTATGCTCCACTAGTGAAAGTTTATTTCGTTAAATAATGTATGAGATTATTTCCATAAAAACATAGGCCACATCTGCTTAACATGAACCAACAATAATTCTAAATTGGTCTCTTCCTGCACTGTGTTTGTAAACTAGCAGATTTACTATGCCTAATGTTACACGTTGTTAGTATCCACTTGGTGCTCCTCCTTTGCGGAAGTCTGCTACAGCTACAATGCCATCTTGAAGAACTAAGGCTGACTGCACAACTGATATACCCTGCATTCTTGATGTTTTGTGACCTTTAGCTCTTAATCCATTGAGAATTACCTGAAAAGTGCACAAAATTATCAATGGAAGGAAAATTTAAGAATTGTAAAGTTGACATATTTAGAGGTTTTACAATTTTGAAAAACTTACATAACTGTGCACTTATCAAGAGAATCATATAACATTCTAAAGGTAATTGTTTAATTTCAAAAGAGTAATAATTCTGTACTTCATTCCAAAATACCCCAAAATGTATGTATTTTTACCCAAAATTCTGTCCATACTCTGTGTAAGGAGTAGACCCCACTTTACTAAAGGGAAATAATAATGCAGAATTTGAGCAATATTGAGTGACATGAGTATTTTCTATACAAAATACAAGTATGGAGTCAAAGTACAAAGGTAAAATATAAACATGGTTCAACAAAAATATTCTGTTTTTCCTTCTGTGATAATTCTCAAACTCTTGATGGTAAACAGTTCAGAGTTTCTCACTGGTAATGTTATTCATACCATTTCTTAGCCTCTATTCTTACTCACATCTCCATTCATGAAAGTCTATTGTCTCCTAGATGTTCCCTTTGTTCTTCTCCACATTTCTCTGCCTTTATCCTTACTCAGATCTCCATTCATGAAAGTCTATTTTCCCCTAGATGTTCCCTTTGTTCTTCTCCACACTTCTTAGTCATACAGTAGCACATCGGCCATGTTTAGTATTTAAGATTATTATTTCTATATTTACTTTAATTTTATTTTATTTTCATATATTTTTCAATGTAATAGAGCTTTTTCTAAAAATTGTCCTATGTGATATAGAATCCTCTATAGCACATACATTTATAATACCTATTTAACAACACTTTTCACAAATCCCCATAATTTTATTCTTTATCGTTTATTTGGTTTAGTTGCCCATACAAATATATAACCAAATGAGATCAGGGTACAAAGCCAGAGGAAGACCACGGAAAAGATGTATAGAAAACGTCAGGGACATCCTGAACAGATACGGTCATAGCACAGACGAAGCCACACATCTGGCTTTAGAACGCAAGCTTGAGCTCCAATCACCCCTATGCTTAACGGCAAGAGTGGATCACAAACTACCTGGGGAAAGACAATAGACAATAGTGAAATTATGTTATTACATAAATCTTGAAATATATTAAGAGACAACAGATCCAATTTCAGCATTGTTTCTGGGTCAATTATACTCTTTGGGATGGGACAGTAAGCCCATCACATGAACCTCCTCAGTTGTCTCATAAACCATGGATGGCAGATCACAGTGTTGCTAGTCTTTACTTCCCTTTCAGAACCTAGCAAGAATAGGCAATCTATATGAACACCAGCTTTCATTTAAACTGGGTACTTTACATCAGTGATTTTTAACAGAAGCAATATGGAACACCTATGGGAGGGGAAAAAGTATATATAGTAACCAAATTGAAGGAGAATATTGGACAAAGTGGAGAAAGCATTATGAAAAATAAAATGTTATAACACTAAAGATAATGTACTAATAGAATTAATAAATATCATTTTACAGGAGAACAACCTATTCCAAGGAAGTTGGTCACAAAGAAAATTATCTTATGGAGGGGAGGGGGAGCAATGGTTTGTAAGAGTGGACCCAGAATAATGTCACTGATTGAAATTAATTGGAAAATGTATGTTATAAAATTGTTAAGTTTGACTTGATGTAAGTTCTGCATTTGTTATTAGAAATTATAATCAGCTTGATATGAAATGAAGTAATATTGAGATGAGCACCAAATTATTATCGCTAACCACACTGCAGTCAAGACATTCAAGAATTCTGTAGTTTTGAATCAGTAAAAAAAATCTCATGAAGTTAACTGACAATGGCATCATGATAAAACTTATGTCAACAATGTGACCATATGCAGTTTTCAGTTTTTTCTTCTCCATCATGATAAAGACCTTTTGGCCAAAATGTCAGTTCTATGGTTCAACTAAAACTGCTACTGAACTATTTTTATCCTTTTTTTCAATATTATTTACATACTGCTTGGTGTAGTTTTACTGCAGTCCCCTAATCACTCAATTTTTGATTACCTTCAGTCAGCAATTTGTTTGGGGTGGAGGGGGGAGGTGGGGGTGGAGCTATATGCTCTTTATTAAATTTGTTTGAAAGTTTAAGCAGCTACAAATCTGCAAAAGCAGACTATGTTTATGGGCACGTGAAGACCATTTTTATTTCTAAGTTCTAGATTTTATGCAAAGGTGCTAAACTCCTTGTGAAATACTTTCTAAAGTTCAGCACAATCTTGAATCTTAGTGGGAAAGTTGGTGGAGGAAAGGAGACAGGCCGTCCCTGTAGATATATGTATCTCAAAATATACTAACAGAAAGAATATTTTCCAATAGGAAGAAAATTTTCCAACAGGAAGAAAATGTACCAACAGAAAAAAAGTATTAAGAATTACTGGTTCACAAGAATTTTTATAAATTATTTGCAGATCATAACTAAGGCAATCGTCACCTCTGGGTAGTCATCTTCAACTTGAATCTCTGGTGGAATTAATTGGTGGTGCAATCTAGGACGATCTACAGAAACAGGAAGTGACAAGCCAAGCCACAATACATCAATAATGTTCTGTGAAGTAGAAACAAAACTACAAATGTCATTCACCGAGATCATGGGGTGCAATAAAGGTACAACAATTAGTTCATATCTACCTTACTTGTTCAAATAAATGACATGATCATGGGGTGCAATAAAGGTACAACAATTAGTTCATAACTATATTACTTGTTCAAATAAATGATATAATTATTTCAATTAAGCAAACTTACTAGCTTAGGGGGCCATGTAGTGCAGTGGTTAGTGCACTAGCTTTGCATATGAGTGGTTCTGGGTTTATACCCCAGTTGAGTCAGACCAAGTTTTTTCAGACTGCAAATTAACCCTGGGTCGACCCAGGGTTAATTTGGTGCTGGATTAATCAGGGGAGTAAAGACTGCGAGTGAGAGAAGATGGCCACAGATCTCATATAGCAGAGCCTCTGAAATGTGAGATTGCTAACATCTCACACCCCTACGGTAGTTAAATGCAATGGGTTACCTTTACACTTTACTTTACTAACCTACAAGACATCTAAATATATACAAAGGATTATATATTGCACATCTTTATAAAAAAATTACCAATTTTTTTATTCCTTAATGTATATAATTGTATTTACTAAATGTTATTAATAAATAGCCCTAAATATTTCACTGGCCCAGATAAATTTGTTATAAAAGGATTCCACCTGTTATTAGTTTCTTGAAGAAGGTCCTGCTTGGACGGATACATGGAAAATTGTTCTGTTTTGTATTATTGTATGTTTTTTATATATTTATTAATCTATAGATAGGTTTTTCTAGTAACCTTTTTATCTTATTTTGCATTACTGAGATAGCTTGCAGTTTAAAATTTTCTACGCTCAGTGTGCCAGCATAGAACAATTTAAAGTTAGCCTAGGGGTCATTGAAAATGGCTTGGCAGGTCAGATTTACCCATAAGGTCAAATGTCCCCCAATGTTGTTTAAAGTCACAAGACCAGACAGTGTACTCACTAATGCAGTTGCTGAAGTGATTTTGCTTCCTCCTGCTGCACCTGCAACCATTTTTATTTTCTCTGTATTGTTATCAACAATTATAGCTGGACACATGGAGGACATAGGTCTCTTGCCAGGTCTTATAAAATTTGCTGGCGATGCTGGCAACTGAAAATAATTGGTTGAATTTGGTGTAGAAAAGTCATCCATTTCATTGTTGAAAATTATTCCAGTACGATTTCCTTTGACTTGTGACCCAAAACTGAAATAAAACAGATATTTTGTTAAATACATTTCAACAGATTGTGATAAAATTATTACCATTTTTAAAAAATAAACAAAATAAGAAGATTGGAGGTTTACAAAATACAGTAATGGACTGTATCAATGTTTGATCCAAAAGTATAGTTCAGTAGATGGAACTACAATCAAATTTTTTTATAAAATCTGTACTGATCATAAATTGTATGTAATTTTATGACTTCACTGACTGCTGGCTAAGTCCTAGATACAAAATGGCTAATGTGATCGTAAGTTTGTTGAGTTTACCCGTAAGATAAAGATGTTGTATGTCTGTTACAGTTGCGAGGACTGCTGCCGGATGCGAAGATGTGCACATCACCCACTGAGCGTCCCAACCCTCCTAAATAATTATCTCAACCTCACCAACTGATGAGTAATTATAGACAAGGGATATAATCACAGAAAAAAAATGAAGAACAAACATTTGCAATATTCTGTAATATATCTCTATAGCTTTTATGTTCAAAATCCTGTAACCTTTCCTCGAGATCTGCCAATGAAGAGTGTCAAACTTACTAGAGAATTGAGATCTGCCAATGAAGAGTGTCAAACTTACTAGAGAATTGAGATCTGCCAATGAGTGTCCAACTTACTTGAGAATTAAGAAAGTTGGCAAATAACAAAAGCATTGGAGAAGAAATCAAATTCTTTAGAAAATAAACATCTTTGAAAACTATTAAATATTGGCTGGGAAGAATTAAAGCCAAACAAGTAAGAAAGAGAAGATATCAAACAGCAATAAATTTTGACAACAATAAGAAGAAAAGAAAATGATGGACCATTATTGGACATGTACTTAGAATGAATGAAAACAGACTGTCACTACAAGCATTAAAATGGGAAAAATATGGCAAAAGAAAAAGAGGAAGACAGAGAGTCTCTTCACAGAACAACCATCAAAGACGTTACAACTATGGGTCTCAGCATCATGCAAGAACTACACACAATAGCATCACAGTAGCTTGAACAGGAGATTCCTGGTTTTTGCACTATCCACCATATTTTATGCTCTAGGAACATAAAGCATGGTTCGGACATGTATGCAGGCATGATTCCTTGTCAAAAACAATACTGCAGGGAACTGTCAAGGGTGGAAGAAGCAGAGGAGGACAAATAAAGACATGGACAGACAACATCAAGGAATGGACAGGGCTAGATATTTCCACACTCATCCGCATCGCTGAGGATAGAATTCGCTGGAGGACTCTGTGTGCTGAAGCTTCCAATGTGGTACCCCTACGACCCTGAAGGGTTATGGGTTTATTGATGATATGATGATGCTCTAGGAACATAGACAGACAGAGAATACAACAGCACATGATGATACATGTCAGCTTGTTGTGACTGTGAAAGATTTTTGTGCCTCAGATTAGTCTTGTGAGTCCTATCCATCATCACCATAGATTATATGTCTTACAGCACAACAATAATACTATCATTTGGAAAGACGGAAATGTGCCAACTAGAGAATGTATGCTGTGAAGAATTTGGTAAGCTCAAGTTCTCACTATTGTACCAAGTACATTGCAGATGAGAACCATTTTTTTGCAATGGAAGTCTATCAATGCAGACCTGAATTCGGGTGCTGAGATGTTATATCGAACCGATTCTTTTTTATGGATGTGAAGCATGGACTATAAACAAGAAAATTCAAAGTGAATTGGAGGCTACAGAAATGTGGTTTCTGAGAAGAATGATGAAAATACCATGGACAGCCAAGAAAACTAATGCAGAGGTTCTCATTGATGCTGGTGTAAAAAGATCAAACATTAGAGGCAGACAGTCAAGGTTTCTAGGGCATGTGCTGAGAAGAACACAGCTTGAACACTTAATAACCACTGGAAAGATCAAAGGGAGAAGAGATAGAGGTTGACAAAGAGAAAAGTTACTAGATGGGCTTGTATCGTGGCACGGTAGAATCTCATGACAACACAAGATACAGAGAGTCGTGGAGAAACATGATCGCCTATGCCAGTCGGCATGGCACTTGATTGATTGACATTGCAAAGGTTTTTGTCTGAGCAAATATAACATTATCTTTTTTATAGTGGTGTTGTGAATCAACAATAATTTGCTTTGACAAAAACCTAATAACTAAAGTGATGCATCTACATCTGACTTGAGCCAGATTGTTACATTATATGGCATACAGGAGCAGTGCCGGATTTACCTATAAGCTAAACAAACTATAATTTAGGGCCCCCACTTTTTTGGGGCCCCCAAAAGTTTTTTATTGCACTATCTATATATTCTTAATTGTTAAAGGGCTCTATATCTCAAATAGCTTAGGGCCCTATCAAGTCTACATCCGGCCCTGTACATGTGGGATTGTTACATTATATCATCATCAATCAATAAACCCGTAACCCTTCAGGGTCGTAGGGGTACCACATTGGATGCCTCAGCACACAGAGTCCTCCAGCGAATTCTATCCTCAGCGATGCGGATGAGTGTGGAAATATATTTCCCTGTCCATTCCTTGATGTTGTCTGTCCATGCCTTTATTTGACCTCCTCTGCATCTTCCACCCTCGACAGTTCCCTGGAGTATTGTTTTTGACAAGGAATCGTGCCTGCATACATGTCCGAACCATGCTAGTTTTAAAGTGTGTGATTATCCATTGTAGTATTTCAGTGGGCAAAAGGTTTAGCTAGTGGTGCCCATCTAAATACGAATACATTATATAGTATTCATGAGAGATTGCTCAAAGAAGATATGACACTTACTAAGTGTTGATGGTGCTTGTGACTGAGACAGCATTTCCTTCACCATCTATTATTGAAATATGAGCTGTGCCTTGATCATTGTTCATCTGATATGTTGGATTATAGTAGTTGGTATCCTGAGTGTATGAATCATTGATTTTCTTTCTTGTGGCTGCTCCATAGTCAAGAGACTGCATTTTTCTAACATCCTAAACATTTCAAATGAAGAAAAGTCACTTTTACTCTCAACATTTCAAATGAAGAAAACTCATATTTTTACTCTATACATTTCAAATGAAGAAAAGTCACATTTTTACTCTCAACATTTCAAATGAAGAAAAGTCACGTTTTTACTCTAATAATTTAGGGACCAAACCCGAAATAAAGGAATGATGAAAACGGATGTGCTGGACCTCGGACGTCCTGACTGACCACAAGTGGTCAACCGGGGTGCAAATAATCACAGTTTTACTGTGGAACTTGCAGCACAACGTACTTCACGCTCTCTGGCAGAAATCACACAAAATATTTGTTGTGGTTATATGAGAGCGAACATTGAAGAAGAAGAAGAAGAAGACTAATAATTGCAGGTGAAGGAAAGTAACAAGCATTTCAAATGAAGAAAAATTACTTTTCCAACAGATATATATTTTAAATGGAGAAAATTAACTTTTGGGAAATGTACTAGTGTATTCACTAAGTCCCTAGCATGTCAATAATGCAACATAGATTCAGTTTCAATCTGCACTGGTTGCTTATAAAAAATAACAACTCCAATTATGACTAAGTCACCAGGAAATGAGTCCTTTCATAGATCATAATGCAAGAAAGATGGTAGCATATTTCATATTTAGAACATAACCACACATTCTCAAACTAGGTCAACTCCTTGAGGTGGAGCTTAGTTCAGCCAACAGAAGCTGGAAAATAAGATTGGTTAGGTCATCCCTAACACAGAGCAGAACTACAGTCCTGCCTAAGCAATCACTTGTGCTGAGATACTAGGCCAAAATGCACACCAACAATCATGGTATCACGAACATGACTAGAAAACATGTCTTAACAACCAAGTATTTTTGGTTGCAGTGATTTTCTAGGCAATATAGATATGTCAGAAAGTTGCCATTTATTTCTAAACAGCCTGAATGTACAACAGATTGTGGTAGAAATTGATCCTGGTACCTTAGCCGCCCAAGACATGCCCTGTACTTCTCCACCACAGAGCCACATGAATCGGTATGACCGTAACAAAAAAATGTTCAAACTATCCAAATAACAAACATGCAAAAAGAATACCTCAGCGATGCCCCCTACATTATTTCTGGGGAACAGTTCAGAAATTGATCAATGATATAAATGTTTATTTGTTACTATAAGTATGGAAGTATTGCAGAATAATGATGAAGATTAAAAACTGAACACACTCTCCAGAAAAAATGAAATAGATGAGACTAATTAATAGAAAGGAACAAGGAAATAAACCATTAAGGAAAACTCAGAATCCAAAATGTGAGGCTCAATAATGTGAGGCTCAATATTGTGAGGCTCAATAATGTGAGGCTCAATAATGTGCTGGATGGACTTTTGATAACATAACAGCAGTTGTTGATTGATCATCCCATCAAGAAGAATCCCTTGTTATGAAAGCTGGGATTAAGTACCAGCTGAAAAATTAAACCTGTCTGGGCCCAGCCAAAGACGAGCAAGTGAAATGCCTAATCCAGAGGGGACTCAGTATTTCCCAGTTATGATAAGAGATTGTCAGGCTGACATTAGACTGAGCCAGAAATATGAAACTACTTAAGGGTAAATGAATAATAAAAATAGGTGCCATCTGAGAAAACCTGGTTCAAATCCCATTTGCTGCATGCTATTTCTTTTTCTGAAACCACTCACCATGGCATTATTGTTATATTTGATATAGTGTGAAGGGGGAAAGGGATGAGCCTCGCAAAAAGCACCTTAAACTCATGATATGACATTTAAGTTAAACTCATGATATGACTCTTAAGTTAAACTCATGATCTGACACTTAAGTTAAACTCATGATATGACACGTAAGTTAAACTCATGATCTGACACGTAAGTTAAACTCATGATCTGACACTTAAGTTAAACTCATGATATGACACGTAAGTTAAACTCATGATCTGACACTTAAGTTAAACTCATGATCTGACACGTAAGTTAAACACATGGTCTAACACTTAATTATAAAGTTGTGGACAACCTGAGGCTACAAATATTTTCAAAAGAGCATGGCTTACTATGGTACAGGTAACACCTATAAAATACCTTTACAAAATATTAAAAAGAAACTTACTTCAGTTACATTAACAAAATCTTCATCTCCTAAGTTTGTTCTTTGTCCGTATCCAAACTTCATCGCCTCAACTATTCTGTGGTGTGTCAAGATGGAAGCTGCATCCGTTGCAATACTTGCTGGGCTAAAATTGTACCCTGTATTTATTGGTGGTAAAAAATATGTTTCATTTTATATTCACAACAAATGATCTGTTTTTATCATATCATCATCATCAGGTGCCATGCCGGCATGTGTATGTGTGTCGTGGCTCTCCACAGCTCGATGTCTCCAGTATTATGTATCAGAAATATTGTTATTTCCCTGCCATGCCAGGTTGTTAAACTGTCCAATATTTTCTAAATGGTAAAGCAAAATCAATTAAACTGGTTACTAAATACACTTACTGAACCTATGAATAAAAATATATTAAAAAATATATAAAAAAACATACAATAAAACTACACAGGACAAATCTCAACGTGTCGGTCCAAATGGGACCTTTTTCAAGAGACAAATAATGTATAAACTAAACAATAATACACAAAATAGATGAATGAAATTTTATCAAGCCATGTTTCTATGACGCAGAAATGGAAACACATCTAGTAAAAGAGAAAATGCGTACATTCATTATAAACAAACTGGAAAGTGGGAAATTAGAGGCAATAGAGATGTGGTTGGAGGTGTTGAAAGAATAAAAAGAGAAACTGACCCAAATCAATAATATAAGAAAAAGACCTTTTTTTTGTCAATTTATAAGACAGGCAGGTTTTGAGAACATAATCACAACAGGGAAGACTGAAGGCAACAGAGACAGAGGGGGACAACACATGTTTCCATGCCTTGCTAGGTTGTCAAACTAATATTTTCTCACGTTAATATTTACTCGGACCCTCTTTGGGATTTTCCTCTCAGCTGTTTTACATTATGATTTTGAAAACTTGGAGGGCAACATCTTTATTCACACAAAACATGATGATTCCATGTTTACCATAGCCTATCTTATAGTGCTGAGAATACCATGGACTGCCAGAAAAACTAATGTAGAGGTGTTAAAAGAGTTAAATGCGAAACGGACCTTAATCAACAATATAAGAAAAAGGCAATCTTAATTTTTTTGGCCACTTCATGAGACAGGCAGGTTTAGAGAACATAATCACAACAGGCAAGATTGAAGGCACCAGAGACAGAGGGCGACAACGTGAGAAAATATTAGACAGTTTGACAACCTGGCACGGCAAAGAAACAACAACGACTTTGATACATAATACTGTGGACAGAGAGCTGTGGAGAGCCATGACCGCCTACGCCACCCGGCATGGCACCTGATGATGATGATCTTATAGTGAAAACTAAGATAATTGAGATTCTTGTAGAGCTTCTATACTCTGACAATGCCGTCCTAATTGTCCATACTGGGCTGTACTGCAAGATCTGATTACCAACGTAGCAAGGCTGTTTACTTATTCTCACTATCAATAAATGTTAAGAAAACTATGCTTATTTCTCCAAATACTGATAGAGTAACAAACATAATGCTGAAAAAACTGCACATTTAAACAGTAAGCCAACATAGCTTTTTACTATCTGGGATCTGCAGAAACTACAAATATTTTTCCTTGACAATGAAAGAAGTAATCAAATAGGAAACATTACCAACAATTTAAGCAAGTTGTCAAGAAGACCATGGAACAACACAAAGTTGACAATGGGGACAAAGATATCTACCATGTACCAGGCAGGCTGTATAGACCAACTCAGTGTTCTACTTTACACATCTGAAACATGGACACCATACTTACAACAAAAAAAGGAGATTGAATGTCCTCCACTTACGATATCTCTGGAAAATCTTGAATATCAAGTAGCAGGAAAATGTTACCAGTAATGACGTACAAATTAACACTCGACAGTGATGTCATGACAGAAATTACAACTGGCATTGCCCTAGCATCAAGTGCCTTTAACAGACTGTCTAATATCTGGAGGTCAAAGTCAATCAGCACACGCACGAATATGTGCTTATTTAATTCCTGTGTTATTCCAGTGCTATCATATGGATGTGAGAGCTGGAAAAGTTCTTTATCTTCAGAAAAGAAATTACTGTGTTTCGAGAACAAATGTCTTCGTAGGATAACTAACACCCATTGGAGTGAATTCAAATCGAATGATAAAATCAGAGAAGAGACACATCAAAATTTCATTGGATGTTATCAGAAAACACAGTTGGTCCTACATCGGGCATGTCCTACGCGCAGACACCAACAGAATACACCACAAATCTCTTGAATGGATACCTACAGGCAAAAGAGCAAGGGGTAGACCAAAAGAAACACTGAGTAGAACAATACTTAGAGAAAGTAAAACAATCAATATTCCTACTATTCAAGAACTGCACAGAATAGTTTTGAACAGACAGAATTGGAGAGATCTGACCTCTGCCCTATGTGCTAACTTCAGCGCAAAAGGAAAATGAGTGAATGAATGAATGAGGTACTGCCAAGCTTCTAACAATATTTGTTCACACTCAGTCACAGATAACTTGTATGACTTGGATATATCCAAAGGATGAATAACAGACATATCTCAAAATAAACACTGTATGGAGAAATTTCACACAGTGTTAGTAGAAGAAATTCAACAAAATTTCAATACAAAGATGTAATGTAAATCATGTAGAATGAAATGGAAATTATTCTGGGAAAAGCTGGTAGAAGATGCGCCACATGGAGAACAATCGTGTGTAATGGTGCTAGGACATTTAAGAATTAAATATTCAACAGCATAATGAAGGTTCTCTCATAAGGAATATTAGACAAAAACCAGATTATTCATGATTAGAAGATTTAGTCATGAATAGACATGTTTGGCTCATACCCGATTAACTTCACCTGGTACAGGCTTGGTTCAGATCATCTGTCAAGATGATAGGGTCATAGAGCCAAGTACATATATATTTATGTTGACTTTATTGTACTCAGTCCCTCTAAAAAAAGAAACATTTATCTTGTAGCATGTAACTTTACAGGTGTAGTACAAGATTTCTGGTACGCATAATTCCTGACAATCAAAACACACACATAAAGTTCATTATAAACATATATGGTGATTATACAGTGACTAACTGTCCACTATCATTGATTCATGTCTCAGTTATGAAAAAACAACAACAATAATGAAGAATATATCACACATAGGCCTACCACTGAGGATGTTGAGAATATAACCCAAGACTGGTCCACTTCCTGGGGGTGGCATGGAATATAAGCTTATATTACCAGGAAAGGTCATCACAGATGGAGTTGTCCATTTCACAGTGTAGTTTATCATGTCCTCTAATGTTATTATACCTCCTTTGACAAAGAAGAGCCACACAAATTAATTAGAATATTATTTAATTAGGACATTAAATAATTACAGTTAAGAATTGAGTAATTAAAGTAAAAGTAATTAGTCATTGTGGGAATAGTAGCAGAGTTGATAGTGATCTTGCCTTGTACACCCAACTATCTGAACTAGGTTATTGAACACCGACTATTCAGATTGTACTGATGATACGATTGGATGCATTAATGGTGCCTCAAAATTTAACATTAGTTGAATAGTAATAACCTGTACAGGATATGCTTCAATTATTTTATCATTAATTAGTGAAATTAAGAGATTAATTAGTGAAAAACAATGAATCTCTATCTAAAGTATTCAGCACTGTGTTGACAATACTTCTTTTTTGGGATTTATTTTCTGTCATGATTGAGGATAGAAATTATATAAACAATAGTTTGGTCTACACAAACTCTCTGCCAGACTCACTGAAAAAGATACTCAAATATACTGCCTTGAATTTACAAAGTGCATTTTCAGGCTTCAATATGCATGGAACAACGTTTGCTGTTTTTGAAATGATTTAGATTATTTTCATTCTGATGGAATTAAAACACTTCCAGTTTTTAATGGAAGCTGGTCACTGGTTTCAATAATCCTTGCTGGGTCAGCAGGTTCCAGATAGAATTCAATTAATATCAATACAATTGTACCTGTTGTTCTATTATGCAAAAAAAAAGTAAGGTAGCCAGGGAAAAGCATCACACTTTTCACGTTTTAGCATATTCTGAAAACTAGACTTAACTATGAGAGACCAAACTGCCATCAGTGTATAGCTTATCCATCCATATTACATTAGTGAGGTTATCAAAAACATACAACACTGAAGAGGGATGTGTCGGGCCATTGGTGCAAATAAAATGGTGACACAACGCGTTTCCATTTTATGGATTACATCCTGCTGGAAATCTAGTTGGACCACTGTCCTGCTATAAGAGAGATCAAGTGGGAGTTTGAGAATGAACCCTGAAGAAGAAAATGTACAGTTACTAGTAGAAAGTAGAATGAGAATTTATGAACATGTGAAAGAATAACGTTTTTTGTGATGCAAGCAAAAAAAGGTGATACAAGTCATTATAAAATTTAGGGAGATCACAACTGCGACAGGTCTAGCAGACCAGCAGTGTGTAAATATGTGCTAAGAATAGATTGACTAAATAGATAGACCTAGCTTCGCAACTTTAATCTGAAAAAAAGTTTGAATAAAAAATAGTTCATAAGTTCCATTTTAAAGCTAATAATGTCTTTGTAAGATTGGATGATCGTTATAATTATATATATCGATCATTTCATCTTTAGATCTACATTGGCAACTTCCTCAAGTCATGACATCTGCATGTTTTCATACATTTTGAATGCGACACTTTGCCCCGATAATGAGCATCACTTTAACCCAAAATCATATTGTTAGCAACTATTATAAATTCCAATGAAAATACAAATTAGTCCACACATAGTGAAAAAATATTACTCTGTACTGTTGAAAATTCACTCTTCCTTGATCTATCAAACTATGTTGTGTCAAAGATTGTAGTTTTGGCATTTGCCCTAGCCATGTGTGTTGACAGCAAACCACATAGATCCAGAAAAAAACCCGCTGCAATGTTTTGCCCCTTGCTACCCTTTGCCCCCAGCAACTCTATGCACTAGACTTTTCAATATTTCAATATTTTTATTTGCAATTTGATGCATTCAATTTTCCCTAAAGATTTTTTGCCGCTTTACGCTATGTCACACACCTGTCACCACTCGCCACCTGAAGTCTTTCACCTCTCTCTAAGGGGGTGTTTCACCAACTTTGAGAATCCCTGATGTAGAATGAATGGTATGCAACATTTCTTACTTTCTTCAATTATTTTTTGTGAAATAACTCACCAGCTTCCTTGATATCCTCTACAATATCTTGAGCGAGAGAACCATTATAGAAAGTAAATGGATCATCCGCTATAGCACGGAAAGTTTTTGCTAGTTTCAGTAATTTGATTGGAGTTCCAACTGGTCGTACATTGCCATTTTCATCAAAATACTCACTGCAAAAAAAACACAAAGTTGAAAGATCTACATTATTTTTCATTTACATTCATTCACAAGCAAGCACACAATTTTGCTGCTTGTCTATTGATTTCATGCCAACAGTCTACATTTATGAGTCAATATTTTCTGTATTTTAGCATAAAATACGCATATCCAGCAATTTCATATCAGATTAGCATTTTGACTACATGTACATTAATAGTGAAATGATATAAATGTGTTTTATTTGGGCATTTAATATGACATAGGGCCTAACTCACTTTCTAAAATTATTTTGCAACAAACAGTTGAGAGAATAAGGAAAAAGGCAGACAAAGAAAATCATGAATTGACAAAATTAAGGAATGGTCTGGGCATGTTTTTTCTACACTCCTCTGAATGGCTGAGGACAGAGGTGTTTGGAGGACTTATATGTGCTGATGTTTCCAATGTGGCATCCTCTACGGCTAAGACTGGTTGTGGGTCTAATTAATTGTTATATCATAAAATTAAATTTAAAACTACATTAATGCATTACTAGTAGCAAGTAAGATGTACAACATGAAAATGAACATAGAAATGTATTATCTCAAGAACAAACCAAGAACATGCATCACAGAATAAAAGCAACTATCATATGACATATAGCCCACATAATACAGACACATACAGCCTACATACTATAGACAGTGTAATCCCGTTAAAACAGCTTGGTTAGGACAGACAAAATATAAATGTAATCACATAAATTTTGTATATACAGTACAAACAATATATAATAAATATAATTGGGGATTTTGAAAAGTGTCATTATCTAGGGAAATTTGTTATAACAGAATGCACTATAGAGGGATTCCACTGTACCACACATACTACAAAGAACCACACAGTCTATGATATCTAGTTAGCCATTGACATAAAACATACAGTCACCCCTCACTACTTCACAGTTCATTTATCGTGGCAACAGTACATCGCAGATTTCTAAAAACATATTTACAGTATGTATACACTTTAGTTACATCTACGTATGTTACACACACACGCACGTATCATATTTATATTATTTATACATTATTTTATGTATGTTATTTATACTATTAATATTTTATTTACATGTTCAAAACTATTCTTTAATGTTCTAATGACAACATATGCACTTATATGGTTTCATATACAGGTATTGATATTATAGATACACAAACAATGTACGTGTGTTAAAAATGAGAGGATGACACTACTTCACGGTTTTTCACTTATCGCTGCCGGTTCTGATCCCTATTAACCGCAATAACTGAGGGATGACTGTATATCTTTAGAAAATTAAACTCTTAAGATGGAAGAAAATATTAAAAACTACAGGTTTGAGGTAGGTCTATATCTTATAAAATATGATAGGACCCACCTATATCTTATAAACAATTATAGGACTCAATTAATATCTTATATAAAATAGTTTGTTAGTTTGTTCCTTTCGTGCCACAAGTGACACATAGGGCAGAGGTTCTGGTTCTCCATATGATGCGGTTCGCTGCCTGCAGCTTTAGTTCCTGGATGGTCTTACAGCCTATTAATTCCCCTTCTTTAAGAATGGTGTTTTTAAGGGTTGTTTTAGGACTTCCTCTTTTTCTTTTACCCTCAGGTGACCACATAAGGGCTTGCTGGTTTATTCTCTTTACATCTAGTCGTAAAACGTGGCCAAAGTATTTCCATCTTCGTTTTCTTATGATGTTGATGTTTGAAACATATTCTTGGTGTGTTTTGTCTCTTAGATCACTATTTGTGACGAAGTCGCTCCATTTTATGTTCATCAGTTTGCCAAGATATTTGTTTTCGAAGCTGTTTAGTTTGTTGTCTGTTGCTTGAGTTGATTTCCAGCTTTCACTACCATACGTTAGCACTGATACAATACATGAGTTAAATAGCTTTAGTTTGGTGTTTGTCCCTAGATCTTTTCATTTCCAGATATTAGTTAATTTAGCAAATGTGCTAGCTGCCATTGCTATACGTGTTTTTATTTCTTTCATTGAGTCTCCGTCAACAAACATTCGGCTGCCCAAGTAATTAAAGCTGGAGACTTTTTCCAGTATTTGGTTATTTACTAAGATGTTATTTGTTGAGCTGTTAAGTTCCATGATGTTTGATGTGGACGTGTTGATCTGAAGGCCAATTTGCTCTGCGAGTGTGCATAGAATGTTGGTTTTATCTTGTGTCTGTTGATGAGTAGAGTTTAATAATGCGATGTCATCTGCAAAAACTAGATCAGTTAAAGTGCTGTTTTTGAGCCATTGTATACCCGCTTTTTTATCATGAATGGTTTTACGCATGATCCAGTCGATGGCTATTCCAAATAGCATTGGTGATAATACGCAGCCCTGTTTCACTCCTGTGCTGACATTGAACCATTCTGAATTTCCTGTATCTGTTCTTATGCAACAGGTTGCTTCATGGTAAAGGGCTTTTATGATGTTTATATATTTTAACTGGAATCCATAGATTTTAAGAATCTCCCATAGTGCCGGATGATGTATACTGTCGAATGCCTTTTGAAAGTCTATAAAGTTAATTATCAAGGGACTTTGAAACTCAATTGAATTTTCTATAATAATTCTAAGAGTGAAGATGTGATCTACACACGAACTGTTAGGTCTAAAACCCGCTTGTTCTTCTCTAAGTCTTTGATCAACAGCAATTTTCATTCTTTCCATTAAGATGTTACAAAACAGTTTTCCTGGGGTTGATAGTAAATTAATTCCACGCCAGTTGTTGCAATCTGACAGGTCACCTGTTTGTGGTAGTTTGAAGATTACATCAACTTTCCAGTCTTTTGGAGGAGATTCTGACTGTGATACAGCATTCATTATAGCAAGTAGGTGGCCCAACGAGTTGTCGTCTGCTGCTTTTAACATTTCACCGGAGATTTCATAATTTCCACAGGCTTTGTTGTTTATTAGTTTCTTGATGGCTTGTTTCATTTCATTTACCAAGATAGGACCCAATTCATAATTGAAACAAAGAAATGTAATATAGATTTGCAGAAAAGACACTACCGGTATTTATTTTGGCTGTCTCTTATTAGGAACAAAATGGAAAGAAAATTTTCAACTTACAAAAATGAATCTTTGAGCTCCTTAGTTGTAATTTGACTCAATGCATTATATACAGCACTAGTAAGTGGTACACCTTGCTCACACAGTCGAGCAGTTGGCATAACAACTTCTCTCCACTGGACTTTACCAAATCGTTGGTGAATTTCATACAGACCTTTCACTTCGCCAGGTATTGCAACAGCCATACCACCTGAAAAATATATGAAAGTTGAAAGAATTCAATGAAATATTGCAAATGTTTGTCATCAGTTGCAAGAAAATAAAGATAATAAAGTAGTGCACTCTTTCCAAAACGAAAAAGGAATTAATTTTATACCAAACAAAATATGCATATTTTTTGTTCATGCCCATGATTGGATAGATTTATAGCTATAGATAACACCAAAGTGAAACAAGTTAAAGACTTTAAATATCTAGACATAATTTTTTCTGGAAATGGAAGACTAGACAGAGACATAGAAACAAGGTGTCAGAAAGTAAACACAGTGATTTACCAGCTTTCACCATTATTTCTCCACCCAAAGATCAAGATGGAAATCAAAAGACAAATATTTACAATTTTTGTAACAACACTCTGCTACCAATGTCAAACATGGTCTTTCACAGTTTCATGGCAAAGAAAATCATTACATGTGAAATAAAATCATTGAGAAAAGCTGTAATTGTTACTAAACTATAAAAAATAAGAAATGAAGAAATTAGGAAAAGAGTTGGTATAATATCATGTATTGAGCATATTGAGAGACAGCAAGCAAAATTGTTTGGTAAGAAAATAATATCCATATATATAGCCAAGGGTATACCAAGAAAACGGTGGATAGAAAAGATAAAAATAAATTTGAAAAAACATTGACTCAACACAACCAAGGTGACACATTTGGACTTGGAATGACAATTGAGGTTCCCACCCCTACGCTTAATGGCAAGTGTGGATATGATCAACCATCATTCAACTGAGGAAAGACAATAGATGATAGTCCACTAATACTCAGGAATTATGAACAATGAAGTAATTGTTTCGCATGTACAGTTAACCCCTTAGCTGTGGAGGTATTCTTAAAGATATGATGAAAAGCCACTGCTATTTTTCCTCCTCTTCTTAGCTACCAATGGAAAAAATGTGTGGAAGCTTATAATAAAGCATCTAGATGAATTGTATGCCTGGAAAACTAAGACAAAAAAATATCAGCCAAATGGTGGCAAACCATCATTGTATCTTTAAGGATACCTCCACAGCTAAGGGGTTAAGAGCTTCTCTATAGCTATCTTTAACTCTCATCAGTACACAATGCTTTGAGAAGAAACCTACTCAGAGGTGGTGATGTATGTACTCAGAGGTGGTGATGTACGTACTCAGAGGTGGTGATGTACGTACTCAGAGGTGGTGATGTACATACTCAAAGGTGGTGATGTATGTACTCAGAGGTAGTGATGTATGTACTCCGAGGTGGTGATGTATGTACTCAGAGGTGGTGATGTATGTACTCAGAGGTGGTGATGTACATACTCAGAGGTGGTGATGTACGTACTCAGAGGTGGTTTATGCACGTACTCAGAGGTGGTGATGTACGTACTCAGAGGTGGTGATGTACGTGCTCAGAGGTGGTGATGTATGTGCTCAGAGGTGGTGATGTATGTACTCAGAGGTGGTGATGTATGTACTCAGAGGTGGTGATGTATGTACTCAGAGGTGGTGATGCACGTACTCAGAGGTGGTGATGCACGTACTCAGAGGTGGTGATGCATGTACTCAGAGGTGGTGATGTATGTACTCAGAGGTGGTGATGTATGTACTCAGAGGTGGTGATGTATGTACTCAGAGGTGATGATGTATGTACTCAGAGGTGGTGATGTATGTACTCAGAGGTGGTGATGTATGTACTCAGAGGTAGTGATGTATGCACGTAAGTTATATCCTATCATTGTCTATGCAAACATTAAATCACATATGAAAAAATTAAAAGATTGCAACAATTTTGTGGTGTCAATGTTGATCACATTTGACCACAAAATCCATATGACTGTGCCCTATCTTGAATATGGCTGCAACCATAAAGGCCTAACGATAATTACTTTTCTTTATTGAGATAGTACTCTTTTCCTCAGTTAGCAAAATGTGCACTCAAAATTTAGCTAAATATGCAAGTTAGACATAGCCCCAAATTACTTTTGCGAAAAATACTTTTCCTATTTAGCATTAGAAATCACTTCACAGCATCCATCCCTGTAGTTTTCTAGCAGGAAAATTGCAGCATTGACAGTTTTTGAGAAACAGTTTAAAAAGGCAAGGAAAGTATATTACAAATGAGTGTAGTCTTTATAGAAGAAAATGTGTTCTTAAATTACAAATACAATGGAATCCCTCTAAACCACATACCGGTATGTTTATAAGCAAATTCGGTTCATGTTTGCTTAATCAACCCCTTAGTTGGTATCCTTAAGGATATGATTAGTTGCCACCATTGTGCTGTGATCTTTTTTCATCTTAGTTTCCAAGGGAAACAATTCATCTTGATGTTTCATTATAAGCATCCAGACAGACTTTTTTCCCCTGGGAAACTAAGAAGAAGTTCTAAAAAATGGCGGTGGCTTTTCATTGTATATTTAAGAATATCTCCGCCGCTAAGGGGTTAACATGAAAATGGTTATTCTCTGTCATTCCAACGTTTTGTACAATTTGTGCTGATACAAAATATTTTTACATTTTGTGATGTCACTGATTATCATTTTAGTTTTAGATACAAATTTCCGCAGAAGACGGATGTGTCGGGCCATTGGCTCATATAAAACGGCGACACAACGCATTTCCATTCTTTCGACTATATCCTGCTGGAAATCTAGTAGGGCCATTGTCCTGCTGCAAAAGATATCCAGCGGGAGTTTGAGAATGAATGCTGAAGAAGAAGATACAAATTGGCAACCAAAGTTTCTTAATACTATCTGTGACCGACAGAGATGCAGTATGTAGGAAATGAAGAAATAAAGAAATGAAGAAATACTACAGAAAATGAGCAGATACTGGCCACCTACATACATCATACCTTAACCCCAGTCTTTCCCCACACATACAACCTTTCCAAAAATCAGTCCCCTGCCATCCATACAACACTCCTGAAAATCAATCTTTAACTAAATAAATATCTCAACATCCACCACTAATGGATAATTATAGCCAAGGGAAATAATAAAAAAAAACTAAAAACGTAGATTTGTCTACCCCTTGTAATTTATTTCATTTCACTTTCTGAAAATTAAAAAAAATGTAAATGCATTAAAGAAAATGTGAACCATCTTTTTCATTTGTAAAAGCACTTTAAAATCCATAATTAGTTTATTTTTAATGAATATAATTGTAGGTATATATAGCAAATTTAACCTAGTTATTACATGCATATTTCATTGGTTCTGATCCATTTTATAAAGGGATTTGATGTATTGAACTTTTAGCATGATCTTAGATTTACGTACCATAGAGTGACTTGTTTTTGTTTTCTGGGCTAGAAAACATATCTTCTGTGGCTGCAGCTGGTGCTGTTTCTCTGCTGTCAACTGCATGCCAACCCTTCTTTCTATGAAAGACACACAGTAACACACAATAAACTTTATAAACATGCATCTGATATTTAAAACTAAACAAGGTACTAATTGCATGTTTATATGTTTAACTTATCAAGAGGGGGTAAGACAAGGATGTATTTTAGCACCCAGCATATTTAATATCTACACAGAGAATATCTTTAAACATATAGAAGGAATGTCAGGACTCAAGATAAATGGGAAAATAAAAAATAAAAAAACCTGAGATATGCAGATGACACTGTTCTTTTAGCAGAAAATGAACATGAACTACAAAAACTAACGGATCAAGGCGAGATGTAGAAGATATAGAAGAATAGGGAGAACATCATAGAAAGAGTAGAAAAAAACACAAAGAGATTCTGACAACATTTAATATGAAGAAAGAATTATTAAGGAAATAAACATCAGGCAAATAAAATATTTTTTTTAAACATTAAAAGACATGACACCTTATTGAAGACCTTACTTGAGGGTATAGTCGAAGTGAGGAAAGCAAGATCTAAGCAGAGATACAAGTGGGAGAGTAACATCACAAGATGGATATGTTACAGTCTAGCAGAGTGCACCACCAAAACATAAGACAGAAGAAGTTGGAGATCTGTGACAGCCAACCTTCGTTGCTTAGATGACACTTGATGATGATGATGATTATAGGAATCACAGTTAGTTTTGTTGACCTGTTTCATGCATATATGAATTTTAGCGGGAAAGTGCATCAACATTTGTCATCAGAATCTATTAGGGCTGTGTTTCTTAACTTTTTGTGTATGTCGGGTGGGAATTTGTTTCTCAATCTGCTAAGTACGGGCTTGGGTGTTGAGGATCACATGTCTTATGAATGTACACAAGAACCTGCACTGATGGCAGGCGAAACAGTTACTGATGTCTCACGGATCGGCACCGGTCCATGGACCACCAGTTTGAGAAAAGACCCGCAATTTGTTTTCCAATCTGTTAGGAACATGTTTAGGTGCTGAAGATCAAATGTGCTATATAATGGATATAAGGACTTGCACTGATGGCTTGCAGACTATCGGACCAGTCACAGATGGCTTGCCGAACTAACACCGGTCCACGAACCACCACTTTAAGAAACACTACATCCGCTTTGGTAAAAAAATTATTTTATAAGACCAGGGCCCGGTAAAAAGAAATGATATATACAAATAAATAGCTTCGAAAATCAGCTCAAGTTGCCAGGTAGACACGTTGCCGTCGTCCAGAACCTGACCATTATCTGTTGGTTGAGATACACTGCATTAGAAGATATACTCACTCATTGTCATAGATGATAATAAAGGATCCTCCACCGATCCCACAACTATGTGCACTCAATAAACCAGTAGCAAACAGCGATGCTACCGCAGCGTCAATAGCGTTGCCTCGTTTGCGGGCTAGGATATCGCTGGAACAATAAAGATCATGAAAATATATATTGAGAAGTGCATGTATGTTAGAAACATGGTAGCAATGAGTCATTTTCAAGGTAGCAACATGGCAACTATGAGTCGAATTTTCAAGGTTATGGTAGCAACATGGCAACTATGAGTCACTGATCAAGTCTAATAATTTACTTAATTTAGTACGGAGATATTCATAAATTACGTCAACAATCAGGGGGAGAGAGGATCTGAAAACGTTTGACAGTTAGACAAAATTTGATGTCAATAATAAGATTAATTAAAATACACCCATTAAATTGCTTGAATTCTAAACATTGTTTTAACACTGTGAAACAAATTATGTAGTTTTCTCGTTGATACACATATCTCCCTCAGGGTTGATACATGTATATCTCTCATGGTTGATGCAAGTATCTCCCTCATGGTTGATGCAAGTATCTCCCTCATGGTTGATGCAAGTATCTCCCTCATGGTTGATACAAGTATCTCCCTCATGGCTGATGCAAGTATCTCCCTCATGGTTGATGCAAGTATCTCCCTCATGGTTGATACAAGTATCTCCCTCATGGTTGATGCAAGTATCTCCCTCATGGTTGATGCAAGTATCTCCCTCATGGTTGATGCAAGTATCTCCCTCATGGTTGATGCAAGTAACTCCCTCATGGTTGATGCAAGTATCTCCCTCATGGTTGATGCAAGTATCTCCCTCATGGTTGATACAAGTATCTCCCTCATGTTTGATACATGAATCTCCCTCATGGCTGATACATGAATCTCCTTCATGGCTGATATAGCTTGTTAGACGTGTAAAGTGATGTACTTCTTCTATTGCTATTTCCTTTCCTGTATTATTAGGCTCTTCATTACTTTTAAATATGGCCATGGGGATAGAGATTTCTCATAATTGTGAGATCCAGGGTTCGATTCCCGGTAAGGACAGGGTTATTATCTATCGTATGATAATTTAAAATTCCATCCTTTTGTGGTGAAAGCAAGGTCATACCTCCTTACACTTCCTAACGGAAAAAAAATACAGTAATGATAGAAATTACAGTGTTCAGTACTTATATATGATAAACATACCAAAATACAAGATACAGTAGCCATACCCACGCGCAAGATATACTAGCCGTGCAAACACACACACACACGATACAATAGACATTCCCGCACACAAATTACAGTAGCCATACCCACAATACAAGATATAATAGCCGTACTCACCAGTGGCGTAGCGTAAGTTTTTAGAGATGGGACGCCGAGAGACCTTTTTATTAGTATGTAGGTAGCCCGCTCCCATTTTTTGGTAATCCCATAAACACATTTTTACTTCCCTATATACTTCCCTATAAAACAGACTGCCACTTACAAACATTGAAATGGGTACCAGATGGCAAATAAAAAGAGGAAGACTAAGAGAGAGTTTTCGCAGAACAACCATCAAATATCTCAAAACATACAATAATTACACACAGTAGAATCACATAGCCCGAACTGGAGAGCTCTGGTTTCTGCCCTTACACCGTCTTCGGCACTGAAGGAATAGATAGATAGATAGATAGGTAGGTAGGTAGATAGATAGATAGATAGAATATATATAAAAATATATATTAACAATATATTATTTTATTAAATACTGTTTTTATTAACAAGTCTGATTTACTTGAGTCTGGTAAACTTCTTGATTCTTGATTAGAAACTGGCCTCACAGCATGTGGGGCATTCCCATAAGTGCTCGGCCCTCTGTTTTAACAGCAATTCGACCCGATGGTGTTTCGAGTCCAACGCCACCGAAACAGACGTCGACATCAGGGCACAACTCTGGCCCTTGCGACAGGTTTCTTTGTTGTTCCGCCCACTCACGCCGTGCCCGTAACTAGTTCAAGCACAACGTTCGCCTGTCGGAACAACATGGTAACTGTTATCGAAGGTTACGACTACGAGATTGTATAGATGATGTGCCATGAAGCTTCTATAAGAAGATAACCTCAATATAAATACATGCCATTACTAAGGTTTAGGTTTTCTGTTGCATGGTTGGTTTATCTAGTGAGCCATTGGTGAGACCCACAGATTCTCTGTTTCCATAATTCAACAGTGATGGTTGCTGATCCAGCGGTCCATGGGCTCATGCCCTTTGACCCATTGGTTGGTTGGTTGCTGATCCAGCCGTCCATAGGCTCATGCCCTTTGACCCAATTCAACAGTTATACACAGCACAATTAAGTACACTAACACAGAAATAATAGCATGACTTATGCACGGTGTAGCAGATTGAGGTTTTCGGTTTTCAATTCTCAGAAAACGGGTCATTATATAATATTTCTAGCCGTATGATTGGTCTGAAGCCAGCGTTCTATATGATAGTGCGGTAGATATTTATAGAACAACGTATTTTCCAACTTCTTCATTACCAGGCATTATAGGACGTTTTTTCCCCTATTGTCATACATTTTTTTTCGACGCTAAAGATTCTTTGCGTCAAACTATCAGTTTATTTTTTCCAGATAGATAGTTTTATTATGGACACCAGACTTCTGGCTTCAAACTGTAAGGCCGGATACTTAGTGTGTTCCTCAAGGTCGGATACTTTATGTGACTCAATGGCGGATAGCTGTCCAATAACGAATAAGTCTGTCATGTGACGTATTTCTTCCAGAACGTTGTCTTCCCAATGAACCCTCTGAAACTCTCTCTGTCTTGGGCGATGTGGCTTGCATTTTCTAGCGATGTATTCATGTTATCTTTAATGTC
This sequence comes from Meghimatium bilineatum, assembly GCA_034231615.1. Classification (NCBI taxonomy): domain Eukaryota; kingdom Metazoa; phylum Mollusca; class Gastropoda; order Stylommatophora; family Philomycidae; genus Meghimatium; species Meghimatium bilineatum. Next base: position 58,019,627 of record CM067316.1, read on the forward strand.
GTCAGTCCATCGTCTTCTTGGTCTGCCCCTTCTCCTCTTCCCAGGTACTCTTCCCTCCATTATTTGTCTTTCTAAACAGTTATGTCTCTTTATATGACCAAATCCCGCCGAAGACGGATGTGTCGGGCCATTGGCGCAAATAAAACGGCGACACAACTCATTTCCATTTTCTGGACTACATCCTGCTGGAAATCTAGTAGGATCATGGTCCTGCTAGATCCAGTAGGAGTTTGAGAATGAACGCAGAAGAAGAAGAAGAATATGACCAAAAAGGCGTAGTTTTCTTTTTGTTATTGTGTTTAGTAACCAACACTCTGGAATATTCAGTGTGTTTATAATATCTGAGTTTCTGATTTTATCCTTCCATGATATTATAAGTATCTTCCTGTAGTATTTCAGCTCGAAGGCGTTGATCCTCTTTGCCGCTGTTTTACTTAGAGTCCATGTTTCACAGCCGTATGTTGCAACCGGAAAAATAAAAGTTCGTAACATTAGCACTTTCGTTTCTATTTTGTATTTTTTCCTTATTTTTTCAGCCGTGTTATTTTGCAATATGCCATTGCCAATCTCTTCCTTATTTCTGCCATGCAGTCTCCTGCACCGTTGATGTTTGCTCCTAAGTATTCAAATTTATCCACACATTCTATCTCGGTATTGTCTATTCTGATTTTTGGTTGTTGTGTTGTTATATCTGTTGACATGATTTTTGTTTTCTGTGTGTTTAAATTTTGTGCTTCGCTATATTTCTTTGTGTTCTTGATTAGTTGTTCCAATCCCTTTATATCGTTTGAAAGAAGTACTGTGTCGTCTACGTAGCGTAGTTCCGGGATTAGGAATCCACCTATGTTTAAAGCGTGGTAGTCAGTGTTGTGTATGTCTTCTCTCACGTTCCTCATTATACTTTCAGCGTAGATGTTGAAGAGGTATGGGGAGAGTGTGCACCCTTGCCTTACTCCACTCTGTACCTCAAACCACTCTGAGAGATCGTCCTCTAACTTCACTGCAGCCTTTTGATCTTGGTAAAGTTCCTCTATTAGATGAATCAGATGTCTTGGGAAACCCACGCTGTTCATTATCTCCCATAGTTGCTGGTGTTGGACGCAGTCGAACGCTTTTGAGTAATCTATGAAACACATGTGCAGGTCAGTTGAAAATTCCCTACACTTATCTATGATCAATCTCATAAGGAAATTTCCAATGGATAACGAATAAACCAGCTATTATTTTTCTGTAATGTTTATACCAAATAGATATTAATTTGTGTGTGATACTTGCGTTATTTAAAGGGGAAGATGAGAGTTTTTGGCGTCTATTGACGCTAAGTCACTGGTATTCACACACAAGATACAGTAGCCATAACCACACAAAAGATATAGTAGTCATATCCGCACACAAGGTACAGTAGCCATAACCAGACACAAGATATAATATCCGTATGCACACAAGATACAGTAGCTATACCCACAAACAAGATATAATAGTCGTACCCACACATAGGATACCTTTGCCGTACCCCCGACACACAGATACAGTAGCCATACAAAACAAGATAGAGTAGCCATTTTCACACACAAGATACGGTAGCACTACCCACACACGATATATAGTGGTCATACTCATACACAAGATACAATACTCGTATCCACACACAAGGTACAATATCCGTATCCACATACAATGTACAGTAGCCATACCCACACACAAGGTACATTATCCGTACCCACACACAAGGTACAATGTCTGTACACACACACTAGGTACAGTAGCCATACCCACACACAAGATACAATAATCGTATTCACAAACAAGGTACAGTAGCCACATTCACACACAAGGTGCAATATCCTTATAAAGAAGAACAAGCACAACACACACATAAAAAGACACAGCAGAACAGAGCTACCACACGAGAACAAAGTTGCACTCACTTGCCAATATCCGAAGCAATTTTAGAATCAGCGACAACTGCTGCATACTTAAATGTTGCTGAAGCAGATTTGCTCTCATTATCCTGTGGTCTAGTTTGTGGTCCAGTTGTTTCACATTTCTCGGAGTCATTCCTCAGTCCAATTCCAAGTCCAACCCCAAGACCGACAGCGATGATGACAGCACCGGCAAGAATAGCAAACAGAATATATCGGGTAGACGAACTGTGGGAAAACAAAACGAAACAAGAGTCATGATTTGAGAAGTGGATACATGATTGGATAATGAACAAACTTATGGATATATTATGGATATCTAAGTAGGGTTTTCTGAGTTCTGAGGTCCATCTATTCGCTAAACCATTTTTTGACTTTTCAGCGTCAGGGATAGAACAGTTTTCTGAAGATAGTCCTCGTGTGTGTTGATTATATTGTAGAATTTGTTGGGTCTTTTATTTCGGTGGTACATCGTTTTCGTGGTCGGCCTCTAGGTCTACATTCACTGTAGCTGTATAGCATAGCTTGCTGTGGTATGCTATCTGATGTAGTAGTCTGCTAATGTGTGCAAACAATTTGATGTTGTCTCTTAATATATTCCAAGACTGGGGTGGTTCCGGTTCTTTGTATAATGTTCTCATTCCTCACCCTGTCTTTTAGCGATATTCCTAGGATTCTACTTAAGCATGCCAATTCAGCAGTCACAAGTTTAGGTTTGTCGTCTGCTGTCGTTGTCCATGTTTATCTTGGTAGCGGAGCGTTGGCTTAATAATCGTTTTGAATAGTGTTTCTGAAGATTGGTGTAATTTGCCCTAGGGCTTGGTATGCTTTACTACATATATTGTGTATTTCTTTGCAGCTTTTGCCATATGTTGTTATAATACTTCGTAGGTATGTGAATTATGTCACTTGTTTGTCTGTTATTTCCAATATATATTGCTGTTTCTTTCTGTTTTTCCTATCTTCATTACTTCGGTCTTTTCTATATTTATCGTCAAGTTAAGGGTTTGGCATGTTTGATGTAATCTGTCTATATGTCTTTGTAGTTGCACTTCTGATGATGCTACTAGTGCTTGGTGGTCTGCAAATAGCAATTCGTTTAAGTTATCCTTCAGATTGTTTTCTTCTGTTGTCTTTGCTACTGTGCAGATGTGATCTATGTATGTTATAAACAATAGGGGGGATAGTACACATCCCTACTTCACTCCCGAGTGAATGTGAAAATCATCAGATGCACCTACGCTCGTTCTTACTGCGCATTGACTATTGACGTATATGCTGACATAGTTTTATCAGATGCAAGGGAACTTCATATGTCTTTAGTGTTATCCATAGTTGTGCTCTATCCACTCTGTCAAAAGATTTTTCTTTGTCCACGAAAGCAAAATATAAGTCTTGGTTATGTTCTGTCGCTCTTTCTGAAAGTAGTTTTAGGGCAAAGATTGCATCTGTACAGCCTTAACATTTCGGAAAGCACAATTGAGCTATGAGTCGATGCGTTCTGAGATAAGAGTATATATTACTGTTAGATACGCATATGGTTGCATCTGTGGGTCTCACCGATATCCCACTAGAAATAACCCATCAAACAGAAAACATTAGTACATGACATGACGGTATATTGAGGATATCTTGTGGAAGCTGTGTAGCATGTAATCTATACAATTATAGACCTCCTCTGAGTAGAAGGTTCCTTCAATAGGCATTGCACTAAGCTGAAAGCTGAAGTCTCCTGGGTATGAAAGAAAGCTCAGAAAAACCACCCCACTGCGCATACGAAGTAATAGCTAATAACTCGATTTCCTGGGGTTCTCAAACAAACAATCATCATCATCAGGTGCCATGCCGGCAGGCGTAGGCGGTCATGGCTCTCCATAGCTCTCTGTCCACAGTATTATGTATCAAGGTCGTTGTTGTTTCTTTGCCGTGTCAGGCTGTCAAACTGTCTAATATTTTCTCACGTTGTCGCCCTCTGTCTCTGTTGCCTTCAATTTTTCCTGTTGTGACTATGTTCTCTAAACCTGCCTGTCTCATGAAGTGGCAAAAAAAAAATAAGATTGCAAACAAACAAAGAAACTGAAAAAAAATTACTGTTAGATGAATTAGACGGGCCATCGAAATGGCTTGGTGAGTCGGAGTTTGCCCACTGACCGAACTTTGTCCACCTCTGCAATATTTTAAGGTGGGTGGAGGGTTGTTTTGAGACGTTAATAAACACCTTCTCCCATTTTATGAAAATAGAACATGACACTTAACACTAAGAAACAAGAACATGACACTTAGCACTAAGAAACAAGGACAAACAATAGAGGGTACAATTCCCCTTAAAGTAGTAAAGTTTACAAGTTTACATCACTTGATTGTATACTCGTGTAAGTAGTAAAGTTTATTTTGAGGAACATTTTTGTTAAAAATAACATTAGTAACTTGTGTGCTACATGATTCCCACATGAGACACCTGTGTTATTTAAAGATATGGTGTAGTGTTCTTTTGTTTACGTTAGTGAGGCAGGCATGCTTTTTTGAGTTGTATAAACATAAATAAAATGTGATAATTATCATATTCAGATTAAGAGTAGCAGAGTTGGAAAACGCTTGTTGATAATTTTAATCAGATAATAATCAGTTCCTGACATTAATAGCGGCTGCGGCGGGGCTGTATAATAATAGTAATATTAATAGCTTCACCAAAGACCAATGTGTCGGGTCATTGAAGCAAATGAAAAGGCTGAAAAATCCATGGTGAAAAAAATCTTGCTGAAAATCCATGGTGATTTCAGTTTTGTAATTCAGCGACCATCCAGCTACAAGAAGGATTCACTGGGTAATTTGAGAACAAACCAAATAATAATAATAGTAATAATAGTAATAATAATAATAATAATAATAATAATAATAGTAATAATACCAATAATAATAATAGTGAACCAATTTTACAGTGCATACGCTTATAACAAATCTCCGTATTTAACAAAATATTTCAAAATCCACAATAGGCGTGGTTATTGCCAAAATATTTCGTTATCCGGACAAATTAATTATATTGATATTCCTCTGCACTAATAATAATAATAGTAATAATAATAATAATAATAATACCAACACAAATAATAATATAGCCCATGACAGGGGTCATATGGATAGCCCATGACAGGGACATGGGTATAGCACTACGCACTGGAAGTACCAGTGCTCTGTAAACTTCAAGCTTAGTCTGTAGGTTAATGCGTTTTCTATGCTACATATTTGCGTACACCCTGCTGAATGTGCTGCATACCTTGGCTATCTTTTTATATCATCAGCGTTGTCGTTTAGAGATAATGTACTGCCTAGATATGTGAATCTATTCACAACTTTCATTGCTACGCGATTTACCTTATGCAGGGCTCGATATATCTTTTGCCAAGTGCTGGTTGTAAGATGCATCTGTTTTCATCGTGTTAATAGTAAGCCCAAAGGTGGTACACGCTGTGGAGAAGATGTCTATATTACATTGTAGATCAGCCCCAGAGTTGGCATTTAAGGCACAGTCATCAGCAAATAGGAGATCCTTGATTGTGTGTGATTTGACTTTTGGTTTTTGTTCAGAACTGTCGAAGGCTAAACAATTTTCCATCGATACAATACATGATAATTATGAGTATTAGTTAGTCAGACAGTAATCGCAGTACACAATGCCATGGAAATATTGGTATCGATCCACTCTAGTTTATCCGTAATTACACGACGGATGACAATCCCCGTTCTCTTTAGACATTTTTCTAAACCTAAAATAATTGAAAAACTATATAAACTTCTCTTTAGGTTATTAATAACACCGTCACAATAGTTGTATTTATAGATTACAAACAAAACACATTTCAATCTCTAAAATATTTTAGGGTGAAAACTCTTAAGTGTCACGCCTGCTTTGCCGTTATACGATTATCAGGATGTCCGTGACTCGCGTTGCAAACACGACATTTGAGTTTATTTGAATACAGTACCTACATTCTATGACCTCTTCCCATTTGTTTCTGGTCTAATTCCTGAAAACAAAAATAAAACACGACTACAAGCCTAATTTTACAGATTCACAAGTAGATCGGGACCGTCGTGAGTATAGAAGACCTTCCAACATAATTAATTAGGACCTCATTCTTTACGTGTTTGATTACTATTTGACTTTGGTTGGTCACTATTTCTATACTTGAAGTTGCCTTGGCTAGGTTTAGTATTATTGGAGACGGTTCTGAAGTAGATTAAGTCAATTGTGTAAATTAAAATTTACGCCGATCCTGAACCACACGTCTGTCCCAATGAAAACCAAAAGACAAACCATAAATTCAATCTTCACTTCAACATTGTGTTATCAATGTCAGACATGGACACTAACAAAAGAACGTGAGAGAAAACTTACCAGGTGTGAAATGCAACAAACATCAAGAAGAAGTCGTGTGAGAAATTAAGAGATTACAAGAACTCTTGAAACAATATCGGTGGTAAAATACATAGAAAAACAGAAACTGAAATGGTTCGGCTACTTAATCAGAATGAACCCGTATTGGTCAGCTGCACGAGCATACAACATGAAAATGAAAACAAAAAGAGTCAGAGGAAGACCGAGAAGAAGGTGGATTGAAGGAGTTAGCAACGTTCTGAGACGTCACATCATTACTGTATATCAAACGACCAAACATATCATAGCCAGAAAACCGAACGTCCTATAATCCTGCGACGCATAACAGCAAACATAGAGAGAATAGATTGGCAAAAGAATGGGAGTCTTTAATAGTGAATGCACGTATACGAGAACATTTCTGAGCTGCAATGTATTGCAGCCGGCCATGTGTGCGGAAAAACCCGCAGCTGGGATGCAAGAATATAGCAATGTATTTTGGTGTTCAACAGACCATTTTGTTGACACAATTTCTCTGTGTATCAAGTATTCAATTCATAAACACGCGTAATGTTATCATCAGTTGTCACGCATAGCTTTTCCCCACTACTCCGCCATAACGTCTTTCCATAGTACATTTACTTTCCTTGATTTACTGTTGCTTTTTCAAGTTGCTATTTCTGCGGTAAATAGGGTATTTCAATAGTGAAGAAAAAAAAAATAAGACCCATTCGAGTAGATAACTACATGACCCTCAGATAACATTTCGTGAAGTAAAGATCGTGCGTATACTTGGACCGACTGAAACATTCAGCAATATTTGTGCTCATACTAAAGTTGGGTTAAGAAATTCGAAAACAAAAATCAATCTTTTCCATTTTCTGAAATGAAAAATCTGAACATCTCGCCAGTGGTCCATCACACCAACCACCATACTATAGGAAACTCATAGTAGATAACATGTCTATATAGTGAGACTTCCTAATGTGGAAACACCACATAATTTAGACTGTACAAAAGGGGTTTTTAATCCATGTGAGAGGTATGTCCTGAAAACATTGAGCACCAAGTAATAGTTGTAGTTTTCTATATGTGAAACATTGAACACCAAGTAATAGTTGTAGTTTTCTATATGTGAAACATTGAGCACCAAGTAATAGTTGTAGTTTTCTATATGTGAAACATTGAGCACCAAGTAATAGTTGTAGTTTTCTATATGTGAAACATTGAGCACCAAGTAATAGTTGACTTTGCGTTTTCTATGTGGAAACAAGACTTGATTGTAGACTGACGAGAAAGACAAACACGGATGCATTTATGACAGGACTGCGTGAACTGCGGACCCCCTTGTTTTCACAATGAATATGCGTCCTTGATTGAGAGTATCATGCATCACCAATAATATGTTTGAATTACTTACCCGCCAATCAGCTCATGGTAAAGATGAAGTCAACTAAACAAATGTCTGGACATTATTAAGAGAAAGATATGCATCAGTCTGAGTTTACAAGTATATGTATGGACATAAGGCATTGAAGATCTGTAGATGCCAGCAGTCAAAGTAATGAATGACAAATAATGTCATGAAAAAAGGGTCTCAATTCGAACCACGATGAGCTTAGAATTAGGAATGGTCATTTTTTTAAAACCATAACTGCCTATGTGTTGTACATTCTAAACAATTACATGTTAAGAACATCAGAAAACAAACCTGCAGATACTGAAGGTAGAACATGATACTTAGTACAGAACTAGTATACTGAAGGTAGAACATGATACTTAGTACAGAACTAGTATACTGAAGGTAGAACATGATACTTAGTACAGAACTAGTATACTGAAGGTAGAACATGATACTTAGTACAGAACTAGTATACTGAAGGTAGAACATGATACTTAGTACAGAACTAGTATACTGAAGGTAGAACATGATACTTAGTACAGAACTAGTATACTGAAGGTAGAACATGATACTTAGTACAGAACTAGTATACTGAAGGTAGAACATGATACTTAGTACAGAACGAGTAAACATTTACGGTCATTAACCAACAAATTTCGGTAAAAACTCTGAGAATATAAATATATTGCAAAAAAGTGAACCAAAACGTAACGAAAAACTTTCTTTAAACATTAACGCCTTCCCCTTTTCCATGGTTTACACAAAATATATATTAAAACTGCATCTATAGCCCTTCAAGACTATTTTTATTTTGTCCTTTATCGGAACTTTCTTCAATACAGGTTTTACGAGACAAATAGATAACATTCAGCTGGTTGGTTGGTTGGTTGGTTGCTGATACAGCGGTCACATGGGCTCATGACCTTTGACCTAATGCCATTAAATGGCATTATATTGCTGGAAAGTCTGTGGATTTTCGGCCCACCTTTTGACAGAGCCAGAGAATAACTATCACACCTCCAGGAAGGTAGGTTTCAACCTATGCACTGCTCCTAGCCACTGTAGCCAAGATAGTGTTCACTGTGTTCATTCCCCGCCACCAATTGACTACTGGTTATGCCGAACTTCTCTATAGCTCCAGGCATGCAACCAAATGTTCTAGTCAAAAGGATTGTCACGTCCTGAGTCACTGTGCCTCTATGATGGGTTTCAGCCATAGGAAAAAACAGTGATGTCAGTTTCCTCCTCCCCAGTGCTGCACAGTACATCTCTGGCTCCCTCCCAACCACAGAGTGTGCATGCATATTTATTCAGGTAAACATGAATCATTTCAACAAAATAAAAGCATAATTGTATAGATGGCGTGCCATGAAGCTTCTCTAAGAAGATAACCTCAATATAACGGCATGTCATCCACTAAGGTTTTCCGTTGCATGAGTGGTATGTCTAGTGGGACATTGGTGAGACCCACAGACGCAACCACATGCGTTAATGTTCAGCTAGAGGTGTAAACAAGATAAGATGCCGATATACTTATCTCGTGGCGCGACATATTTCCATCTTGTTGAGATATTGCATTCCTAAGCATTCCGTTACAGTGCTTTCTTTTCGAGTGTCTCATATGTTGTAAAAATGTGAATATATACGTGAAAGTGAAGCGAATGGGTTGGTTGGGACGAATAGAAAGTGAATAGACGTGGATGATTGGGACGTGTAGAAAGTGAAGAGACGTGGATGATTGGGACGTGTAGAAAGTGAAGAGACGTGGATGATTGGGACGTGTAGAAAGTAAAGAGACGTGGATGATTGGGACGTGTAGAAAGTGAATAGACGTGGATGATTGGGACGTGTAGAAAGTGAAGAGATTTAATGATTGGGACATCTAGAACTGTAAGAATTGAATAGACTTGGATGATTAGGAAGGTGAAGAGACTTGGATAATTGGGACGTGTAGAAAGTGAAGAGATTTAATGATTGGGACATCTAGAACTGTAAGAATTGAATAGACTTGGATGATTAGGAAGGTGAAGAGACTTGGATAATTGGGACGTATAAAGTGAAGAGATTTGGATAATTGGGACGTATAAAGTGAAAAGATTTGGATAATTGGGACGTATAAAGTGAAGACATTTGGATAATTGGGACGTATAAAGTGAATAGATTTGGATAATTGGGACGTATAAAGTGAAGAGATTTTAAGTGTTGGAATATTTAGAAAGTAAAGAGATTTTGATGATTCGAACATGTAGAATGGAAAAAGACTTGGAAGGTTGGGACATGCAAAAAGTGAAGAAACTGCGATGACAGGGACATGCAGAAAGAGAAGAAACTGCGATGGCAGGCACATACAGAAAGAGAAGAAACTGCGATGGCAGGGACATGCAGAAAGAGAAGAAACTGCGATGGCAGGGACATGCAGAAAGTGAAGAAACTGCGATGGCAGGGACATGAAGAAAGTGAAGAATCTGCGATGGCAGGGACATGCAGAAAGAGAAGAAACTGCGATGGCAGGCACATACAGAAAGAGAAGAAACTGCGATGACAGGGACATGCAGAAAGTGAAGAAACTGCGATGGCAGGGACATGAAGAAAGTGAAGAAACTGCGATGGCAGGGACATGCAGAAAGAGAAGAAACTGCGATGGCAGGCACATACAGAAAGTGAAGAAACTACTACGGCAGGGACATGTAGAAAGTAAAGAAACGTGGATGGTTGAGATATGTATAAAGTGAAGATATTGGGACGGTCTAAAATCGTATATTTCTATTAGAGATGAGGTGTGTTTGAAGAACTTAATTCAAATCCCGTTTGCGACATAATTTTTCTTTAGTAATAAAATCCTCGATGTTTCTATATTACATTTTTACTACAATTGTCTTTGGTTTCTATAAGTTTTACTACAATTGTCTTTGGTTTCTATAAGTTTTACTACAACTGTCTTTGGTTTTTATACGTTTTACTACAAGTGTCTCTGATTTCTATACGTTTTACTACAAGTGTCTTTGGTTTCAATGGGAAACTATATGACACACGCTGACAGCGTTGACTAAGAAACAATGTTCTGTCATTGAACTATATGGTTCACTCTGAGAGTGTTTAACTAAGAAACAATGTTCTGTCATTAGAAATAATATCTAGGCCTATACAATTACTTGAATGTAGGTCAAAATAAGCTTTCAAATATACGCCAATGACAACATATAGAAAGTGTCGGTGCAGTGTGTCTATGACAGTAATGTGACACACCTGTATATTTGATCACCTGTATATTCGACCTTCACTTTCATTACACTAAAGTCTGTTCTAGTTTTATTTTTCTATTATTCACCTGGACGGAATCTAGAAAATAGATATTTGGCTGTTTCAGATTTCTAAAAAGGTAACGAGTGTGAAAGTTAACTTACTAGACAACATTTGATTGGATTAAGCCAATCCGTTCGCTCTGTGCTCAAGATTTCGCGGGTTAGAATCCCGCTTTGTATCGTCTTATTCATAAAGTGGATTTCTTTTTTAGAGGTCTGTGGGGATCATTGCTTGAAGCAACGGAGTTACATACTCTCATCTTACGGTGTTCCGGTTCGTTGAGAGGGACTGAGTACATATGATATAACCCGGGTACAATAAAGTCAATCCTCTACACCATTTTGACTTAATGAGATAAGAAACGAAATGAAGGTGTCTGAATAGATAAGCATATGTGTAGTATTTCGTATACATAACTTTGTTCTACATCAGCCGTTATACCCTGAGAGATTTTCTGATGCGGAGACCTGAGCACCTACGGACGTGTTCGGTGTGCGAAGAGGATAATCAACATACCTAATACCTAATTAGGACCCCACTGGTCACGTCGTTTAATTATTGTTTGAATTTCGGTTGGTCATTATGTATATACCAGGAATCGCGCGCCAAAAATATTCAAAGCCACTTCAAGTATATAAATAGTAACCAGCCGAAAGTCTAACAATACTCGAAAACGTAACGAATGGGGTCCTAATTAAATCTGTTGGAAGGTCTTCTATACAGCCGACATTTCGACCGAGTTCAGACTTGCTTAAAGTATATTTATTGGTCTTTCTTTAAAACATAACCAGTTCAGATCGTAATATAAATCCATGAAGCTATTTGGAAATGATTCCTTCTCATGGTTGGTTGCTGATTCAGAAGTCTATAGAAACCATTTCCTTGTCTCATCTTAATACATTCAATGCAGGATGTTATACTTACTCTTCTTCTTCTGCGTTCGTTCTCAAACTCCTGCAGATTAGCAGGATGTAGTCCTGAGAACGGAATACGCTGTCATGGTTTACAGCTGCGATATCTGCGCCTTTTGGCCTGACACATCCGACTTCAGCATGTTATACTTACTCTAAATGTATTGTATTGTATGTATAACGACAATATAACATTGACACAAACAGACATCAATATTGTGATAAATAACGGTGTGCATCAAATTACTGTCTCGGGAAAGGAAACAAAGAATAAATAGTAGTCAGAGGTTAGGCAAAATGTTCCTGTCGGTCAGTGTCAGATTGTCAGTCTGGGATATGACACAGACGTCTGAATACAAGGAAAGACACACATTACACTAAGGGGTATTTGATTCGGAATTTCTTGTGCTGACCCAATTCTTACTAGAAAACAAGTCCTCCTCCAGGATAGTTTTCTCACCCTGATCTCATACAATGTCACTTATCTGGATATATCTGAATTTTCAGTAATTTTCATTGGCTGGCGAAATGTAGTATATGCAAAGTGACCAATGATACGTCGCATTATTCAAGAATGTAAATAACCCAAATATCGGAGGATGTCCGACAAATTGGAAGTGCCGCAGCAACAAGACAAATAGAGGTAAATACTAAATAAGGTAGACAGGTTACTGAAGAAAACTGTCAATATAAAATAATAAAAACATAGAAAATAACAATAAAACAAAGAACAAATACAACTGTCGACGTGTCAGTCATATTGGGACCTTTATCAAGACACAAAAACAGTTAAGAAAACAAACCCATAACCAAAATGGCTGGGAAAATGATTTCTCTCACCAAAAAATCGTTACCCAGTAACATATTTAGCGCAACACTTATAGTGTTTTTTAAAACTGTGTTTGTATAGTGTTTTTGAATATTTGCATTATTCAAGATGAGTGTGATGCTAATTGAGATAACACGAATGACTCTTCTGAAGAAGAAAGTAGAAAATTTTTCACGTAAATTCCAGGCAATTTTTGATAGTAACTGTTTCTGTGAAGTTTTACAAGTGTTTTGGTAACAACTAACTGTTTCTGTGAGGTTTTACAAGTTCGTTTGATACCCTTATGTATAGCTATATTTTCCAAAGATAGGGTCACACATTAACAAAAGAAAAATTGGTAGCCCATCCTATTCAAGACTTAGCCATCAACCCAGAATTTTTTGGCTGTAGTAATTTTCTAGGCAATGTAAATACGTTCAGTAGTTTACATTGCTTTCTGAACGGCCCGGATGCACAATTGCCTGTGGCGGGGATCGAAGTACATTTGTCATAGACGTACTCTGTACCACGTTGCCACAGAACCGGTCACACATTGCATCTGAATTATTCAAAGATATTTGTTTGCAAAATTGGTATTGCTCGTCCAAGATAAACGTTACTGATTTTGTCGCATTTTCATGTCAATGATTAAAGCTACCAATAGACAAAATAAAATTGGCCAATAAAATGGCTTGTCGGCCGCATTTGGCCAGCAAGTCGTATTTTGCCTACCCTTACTATCTATCTATCGGCAAAACCATTTGTTGCTTTTCAGCATCAGGAGTAGAAGAGTTTTCTGGAGAGACACTCGTGTGTGCTGAGTATTTTGTGGAATTTTTGCCTCTTTTATTTCGGTGGTCCATCGTTTTTGTTGTCCGCCACTAGGCCTGCTTTCATTGTATCTGTGTAGCATAGCTTGCTGTGGTATGCTGTCTGATGGTAGTCAGCTATTGTGTGCAAACCATTTGATCTGTTGTCTCTTAATATATTCCAAGATTGAAGTGATGCCGGTTCTTTGTCAAATGTCCTCATTCCTCACTTTGTCTCTTAGCGATATTCCTAGGATTATGCGTAAGCATGCATACCCTAACAATAGAGCCAATACAATCAACTATCTATGTAGATATTCCCCTCCGTGTGACAGAAATGAAAACCAATCACAATTTCTAATAATAACTTTGAGCTTCATAATAGGTACAGTTCGTTGTCAAAGTCGTTATAGAAATCATTCCTAAGAAATCATCCCTAATAAATCATCCCTACAACATTCCAATAGAAGTACATGTACATTAGCACACATTCTTTGAAGTGACTATTTGAACTGTAGAATTGTCATACTCTGTGCATGAATGAAACAAGTCTTCAGTTTGGCATATATTCACATTAAGTGTAAGCAAATAAATAGGATAAAGCAAGTAGACTTTTATCCGGGATTTAAGATGGTGATGGTGATTGTCCGGTGAAGGCTACATATAGTTTCAGTGGTTCTAAAAATGTGTCGAGAACCACTGCAAGGTATTTTATGAAATATCGATAAATGTTATGTTTAAAAAAAAAAGAATAAGAGAACAGGAATGAAGCATTGGCATAATTAATTCACACCAATACTTTCAGTATTTATTTATAACAAGTAAATAGTTACACTGGAAACGATAACACACGTACATTATGCAGTTTCCTTTCAGAAAGATGGTATTCCCGCCAAAATAAATACTATCTAAGAAAGACTGATTATTACATCATGTCAACAGAAATCTACTGGTAGAGTTCATACTAATATCATCTGGGAATTTGCATTATAAGACTGTCTTACCTTTTGAACTCCATGTTGTTGTAAAACAAGATGAAACGAATTATCTGGAAAAAAGAAAAAAAAGGCAAATAATATTTCGTGAGAATAAATGATCAATCCTGCGCAGATGTGGTTTTTAAACAGATTTCTTTTGAAATAACCGTTGGGTCTGAACGCGTGAAAGCTTTATATTTGGTTCAAGATGGCTAGCCAAGTGCGTTATTTGTTTATGTATGCAGTTTGATTTCTGTTGTATGTCAGTTTGACCATTCACGTTTCTCACAAATTCCTTCCAGCGGATTCTTCTCATGGATGTGAAATTCGATCAAAGTTGCAAGTGGAAGAGCACTTAACTCGGGGTTAAGTTCAACAAGATGGCAGTAACAGTCATGCTAAGATGATTGCCCTTTGATATCTATTTCTTAGCCTATTTTGATGACGATGTTGTGATGACATAATATTTTTATCTAATGAATTATTTGTCCCATTTACATTTCCTCGACAGAGTGCCGTTCCTACATAAGCAAATAAGAGAAGATACCAAACAGCAATATGTTTCTACAACAATAATAAGAAAGCGATTGTCATATATTCCGATATATGGATTTATAATAAATGAAAAACTAATGTCATTACACTAATTGAAATTGGTACCTCGCCCAAGACGGATGTGTCGGGCCATTGGCGCAATAAAACGGCGACACAACGTATTTCCATTATCTGGACTACATTCTGCTGGAAATCTAGCAGGGTCCTGCTACAAGGAAGATCAAGTGGGAGTCTGAGAATGAACGCTGAAGAAGAAAAAGAAATGGGTACCAGATGGAAAAAGAAAAGAAATACCGCCAAAGAGGGTAAAATTATGGTCTCAACAACGTGTAAGAAAATCACATCACTCGAACTGTATATCACTGGCTTCCGCATTATACACCGTATTTGATATTGAAGGAACATAGATGTGACAATATGTTTGTGTGAATGCAAATGTTAATATATATATATTCATTTATTTTCCTATAGCGCTGAAATTAGCTCATAGGACAGAGGTCACATCTCTCCAATTCTGTCTTTTCAAATCTATATTGTGCAGTTCTTGAATAGTATGAATATTGTTTGTTTTAATTTGGTGGTGTATTCCATTTTAAGTCTGAGCGTAGGACATGTCCGATGTAGGACCAACGGCGTTTTCTAATAACATATATATATATATATATATATATATATATATATATATATATATATATATTGTATATATATGTGTGTGTGTGTGTGTAGAAACATATGAAGATACCCGTTCCCTGGGATTCGCATTAGTGTAGTGTTACGTCACTCGACCGCCAACCAGCATCGCCCTGTTTCGAGATCAATGGTTTTTGTGGCTTGAAATAAAATTTATCCCCGTTGTTCCACAAGGAAGCAGAATACCAGAGTTCAGGCGCTTGCTAAGTCCATGAATGGCACCATCATTAAGTCCATGAATGGCACCATCATTAAGTCCATGAATTTGATTGATTCTCAAATGATTTGTTTAGTCCGTGCCTCATATTCAAGCCATTTCTGTTTCCATGACCTAATGGACATCACTACTGAACAAGAGCGGTAAGCGAGGCTACTCTTGTGCTTTCTGAACTGCTTTGACGCTGGCTCATAACTCAACTTTCCATAACGTTTTTTGAATTCCATTTCTCTGTTTTATTTTCAATGCATCCAAGACCGATGACCATTTTAAAGACCGGTGTACATAAAACGTAAACATGACCTGAAAAGACGATTTTAATTATTTCCGTGAATATCATTGGTCCTCCTTGGCTATATCAGGGGGTCGCATATCGCAGTGGTTAGTTCAATGGCTTCGCATATGAATGGTCCTGGTTTCATTCCTCAGTTGAAGCGGAAACGTTTTTCAGATCGTATCGACTTCCGGGTCGACCCAGACTTAATTGGATACCTGATTAATCAGGGAAGTAAGGACTGCGAAGGAGAGGAGATGGCTACAACTCTCATATAGCAGAGCCACTGAAATGTGATATCGCTAGTATCTAACACCCATACGATATTAATAAATGAGATTTTACCTACTTTACCTTACTATTTTTGACATACTACTCCAGGTATAGAAATAGTAACCAACGAAATACACGGATATAATGGAAAACTAAGTAATGAAGTTCAGCACAGAGGTATTCTTTACCGCTGACGGCCTTGATTTACCGTTTGTGTTCTCGTGTGCCAGCTGACTGACATTTACTTTCACTGGTTGTTCTACTTGCATTATTACCAATGGGGAAATTTTCTATAGGTTCTATATTTTAAAAAATTAATATTTAATACATTTTAAATCTAGGATACAATTACACGAGATGAACATTAATACACTGTGTATTATTATATGGTGTAGTTACATAGTGTAGTTACATAGTGTAGTTACATAGTGTAGTTACATAGTGTAGTTAGTTACATAGTGTAGTTAGTTACATAGTGTAGCTAGTTACATAGTGTAGTTACATAGTGTAGTTAGTTACATAGTGTAGTTAGTTACATAGTGTAGTTAGTTACATAGTGTAGTTACATAGTGTAGTTAGTTACATAGTGTAGTTAGTTACATAGTGTAGTTTGTTACATAGTGTAGTTAGTTACATAGTGTAGTTACATAGTGTAGTTACATAGTGTAGTTAGTTACATAGTGTAGTTACATAGTGTAGTTAGTTACATAGTGTAGTTAGTTACATGGTGTAGTTACATAGTGTAGTTAGTTACATGGTGTAGTTACATAGTGCAGTTAGTTACATGGTGTAGTTACATAGTGTAGTTAGTTACATAGTGTAGTTAGTTACATGGTGTAGTTACATAGTGTAGTTAGTTACATGGTGTAGTTACATAGTGCAGTTAGTTACATGGTGTAGTTACATAGTGTAGTTAGTTACATAGTGTAGTTAGTTACATAGTGTAGTTAGTTACATAGTGTAGTTAGTTACATAGTGTAGTTAGTTACATAGTGTAGTTTGTTACATAGTGTAGTTAGTTACTTAGTGTAGTTAGTTACATAGTGTAGTTACAAAGTGTAGTTAGTTACATGGTATAGTTAGTTACATGGTGTAGTTACATAGAGTACTTAGTTACATGGTGTAGTTACATAGTGTAGGTACATAGTGTAGTTAGTTACATTGTGTAGTTAGTTACATAGTGTAGTTACATAGTGTAGTTAGTTACATAGTGTAGTTAGTTACATGGTGTAGGTACATAGAGTACTTAGTTACATGGTGTAGTTACATAGTGTAGGTACATAGTGTAGTTAGTTACATAGTGTAGTTAGTTACATAGTGTAGTTACATAGAGTACTTAGTTACATGGTGTAGTTACATAGTGTAGGTACATAGTGTAGTTAGTTACATGGTGTAGTTCCATGTAATTACGTGGTGTTGGGCTATATACTTAAAGTACGAGAAATCTGAAAATAATTACTGAAACACAACAGTTAAATGTTCTATAGCAATGATTTTCAAATGATTTGTTTAGTCCGTGCCTCATATTCAAGCCATTTCTGTTTCCATGACCTAATGGACTTTAATAATTAAAAAAAAAATCTTTCTTCAATGACCTTGTCCTGATAACCAAACTTTGTTTATAAGCATATATTTTTGCAATATATTGAAAAAAATGATGTTTTATTATACTTTATTTGATAGTGTCTAAACAATTTCAGAAGGTGACATTTATGTAGCCTATTTAGACATGTTTGTAAACACCCCCCTCTCCAATATCCATGGTTTTTGTTTGTGGAATTCTGTGGTCCGTTGGTAATCTTGATCCATTGATAGGTTATATCGATGGTTTCGGCTGAGAACCATTATTCTAGAACAACCTGGAAATTAATAACGGAAATGATGTAGGCAGGTGATCACAGGAACCTGGCACCCCTAGTGACATATTTACAAACATTCACCTGTCTTGGTTATCTATATTGTAAGCAATCTTGGATCACAGCAGCTTGATAGTTTTTCTTTAATGAGGGCCAGCAACAACCGTGTTCTACATTAATTGAGCATCATGCTTCTGTATATTTTAAATGTTCCAATCTCGAACTGCAGGTAAACATTAAACAAAATGTGTAGGAATATATTATATATATCAGACACATTTTCGATCTTGTGTTGTCGGGGACCTAAAGGGGAGATAAGAACAGTGACAATGTTTTCAATCATGCAAGTCGTAGGACTATCGAGATCAAGGCTGTGCAGTACTATAATATAGAGAAGTGGTCACATCAGGCGGCACCAATCAAAATATATTATTAGGGGCGGCATTTCGAAGAAAAACCATTTAAATGTGGCGGTATTTTCAAGACTTGTATCATACTGAAAAAATCCACCGCACGCTTCTGTTGTCCACCGCATGGTTCTGATGTCCACCACACGGTTCTGATGTCCACCACACGGTTCTGATGTCCACCACACGCTTCTGATATCCACCACACGGTTCTGATGGAGGTTTTGTGGGTGAAGTAAGCTATCCCATGTCATAGAGGACCAAGTGACACAGAAGCCATGCTTAGGTCGGATGTCTCAGGCCAAAAGGCGCAGATACTGCATTCAAGCTGTAAACCATGACGGTGCATTCCCAACTTCGGGCTACATCCTACTAATTTGCAGGAGTTTGAGAGCGAAACTCCCAAAACTCGGGTAGAAGATCTACGAATTGTTCGCAAATTCCACTTCCATGAGTTGTGATTTTGTCATGATAACCTAGCAAGCTGATTTTCCGGTATTTGGATTATTTCTATGAGTTTCATTGGTCGGACTTGCCTATTTTGGGCGGGCGTCTCCAAGTATATAAACAGTGGCCAACAGATCGCAAGACAATGAGGAAAAACGTAAAGAATGAAGTCTTGTTTACTTTCTGCAGCTAGGTCTTCTATACAATCAGATAGTCATAGTATATGAAACTGACACATTCAGATAGTCATAGTATATGACGCTGATACATTCAGATAGTCATAGTATATGACACTGACACATTCAGATAGTCATAGTATATGAAACTGACACATTCAGATAGTCATAGTATATGACGCTGATGCATTCAGATAGTCATAGTATATGACACTGACACATTCAGATAGTCATAGTATATGACACTGACACATTCAGATAGTCATAGTATATGAAACTGACACATTCAGATAGTCATAGTATATGAAACTGACACATTCAGATATTTATAGTATATGACGCTGATGCATTCAGATAGTCATAGTATATGACACTGACACATTCAGATAGTCATGATATATGACACTGACACATCAGATAGTCATAGTATATGACACTGACACATTCAGATAGTCATAGTATATGAAACTGACACATTCAGATATTTATAGTATATGACGCTGATGCATTCAGATAGTCATAGTATATGACACTGACACATTCAGATAGTCATAGTATATGAAACTGACACATTCAGATAGTCATAGTATATGACGCTGATGCATTCAGATAGTCATAGTATATGACACTGACACATTCAGATAGTCATAGTATATGACACTGACACATTCAGATAGTCATAGTATATGAAACTGACACATTCAGATAGTCATAGTATATGAAACTGACACATTCAGATAGTCATAGTATATGACACTGACACATTCAGATAGTCATGATATATGACACTGACACATCAGATAGTCATAGTATATGACGCCGCTGACACATTCAGATGATCCTAGTGCTGAAGAAACGCTAACTATAAATAAATGTGTTGTGTTTGTACATTATAAGTTCAGTGTTTGATATACACATCTATACGGTAACTGATATCTATATTGCTAAATTATCGGTGACCTATTTCTAACGTGGCGCATTTGACGTTTCCCGCGTTTTCATTGGACTTTTGTGTATAATTTATATCAGCAGCCAATGGAAATCACGGGAAAAGTCAAATGTGTCACTTTAGAATGATTATTCACTGGATATCCCACAGATTTTATATTTTCGATGGCCACGACTGAACGCACGTTGTAAACCATTCACTTTGGGGTTACTATAAAGTCAAGGTGGTTTTCTGTGAATACATAGGGCATACAGTTAATTCCGAACCGGGCTCTTTGATGTCGAAATTCTCGCTTGATGAAGTCAAGCATGTAATTGAGAAGTCACGTTAATCTATAAAAAAAACCTAACACGTCGGTGTGCTTAGATATCACTTCCTTGATCTGATACTATCATACGACATACACTAAAGACCTTTGATAAAGACCTTTTGGTTGAAACGTTGAATGTGATTTGTTTATTGTAATTTTTATGATTTCTTGTGTGCGATTCATTCATTACCTACTAGTGTTAGTTATAGTCTGTCGTGTCTCATTGAAACGATATATAAACCTGTGTTTTACGTAAGTCTAATTGACATACACTCAAGAGATTTACTGAAGCGGAGATCTGAGCACCTATGGAGATGTCCGGTTGTGTGAAAGGATAATCAAAATATCTAATACATGATAGGGACCCTACGATTCCTGGATGTCAGACTCAGTGTTTGAATTGCAATCTTTCGATTCACAGGTATAGCAGATAATAAATACTGTGACCTTTCTTATATACAAGCATATGTGCAGCGTCACTACGTTAGGTCCGCTGAAGACGCATGCGTCGGGCCATTGGCGCAAATAAAACGGCAACACAACGCATTTCCATTATCTGGACTACATTCTTCTGGAAATCTAGAATAAATCATAGTCCTGCTACAAGAGTGATCCAGCAGGAGTTTGAGAATGAACGCTGAAGAAGAAGAAGAAGAACTACGTTAGGCCAATTCACAAACATGTGTGCAGCGTCATTACGTTAGGCCAATTCACAAACATGTATGTAGCGTCATTACGTTAGGCCATTCACAAACATGTTCAGCGTCATTACGTTAGGCCACTCACAAACATGTATGCAGCGTCATTATGTTAGGCCAATTCACAAACATGTGTGGAGCGTCATTACTTTAGGCCACTCCGACTATTGTTGTGTTTCACTGACTGACGAAATTTAAATAAAGTATAAATAAATAATCAATGAAGGTCACGGAATGTCAGAGTGGCCTATTTAACATGCTTACAGGCTTGTGCATCGACGGTCACGATAATTCATAAAAGCACTTCCGCGTTGTACTCCCAGAAACAGCTATTTTGTTAGTTCGCGTGACACAGGTGGCTAACGTTTTAAGGATCGAATCCAGGAAGTGTAGGCTAAAATTTAATGGAAAAAAAAAATTAATTGCAAAAATATATCTCTCACCAGTACAGATCGACCTCTACAGTGTATGATATTGTCGTAACACAGTCCTAAACTCGCGTGGAAGGTCTACGAATTGTTCGCAAATTCGACATTTCCTTCATTTGTGATGTTTTTTGTTTTTTATTTACAGTATTGTTTTTTATTTTATGGTTTGGTCATCTGAAAAGAATGCCGTGTGATTCATTAGTGTATAAAGCATATAGGAAGAGAGGAGAAGCAGAAAGAAGAGCCAGGGGTAGACCTAGAATACGCTGGATCGACAACATCAAAGAGACATTACACGAACACCAAATAACATTATATGAATCTGCCAGAAAAGCGAGAACAAGAACATTGTATCTCCCTCGACACACGTAACGGGTAAAAAAGGAAGGAAAGAAGTAGAAGAAGATTTACAGTACTTTTATGAAGTCTCTATTTGTGATTTTTTTCAACTTTTCTCAAATATCATACACTTCTTAAATACATAAACTGTGAACCACTGTGAATCATTCTTCGTTCATGTTTTTGTGTTATTGTATTAAATATTCTTAAATTTATGAAAAGCTGAACGACTCTGATTTTACGCTATTTTATCACTGAACTTCTTATGATATAAATATATTTCAAACTTCGCTGACATTTTTCTGTCTTTTGCGAGTCCTTCTAGATCTTTCCATAATTTAGCTATTCCTCCGCCATCCGCTTCTAGCTGATATGTGTTTAAAAAAAAATTGTGTGTGTCTTATTGAATGCATGCCAAGTCCGTAGTTTAGGGAGGGGGTGGATATTGGGTATATTCAGCTTCCCCCTCTCTTCAGATAATCAGGAGATATCATTTATACTAGGAATTTTGTAAAAAGACTGATACATAACCCCTCCTTTACCCTTAACTTTTCCCATAAAAAAATTACAGAACATCTCACTAAAATGAGTGAATTGAATGCCTTTTTAATGAGTAAACTTCACCATTTCCCCTCAATAATCAACCATCTAATGAACACGTCACCAAATATATAGTGAATACCGTCATTAAACATCTAATGAACAACGTCAGCAAACATCTAGCGAAAGCGTCATAAACATCTTTGAGAAACGTCATCAATCATGTAATGAAAAACGTCCTCAAACATGTAATGAAAAACGTCATCAACAATCTAATGGAACACGCCATGAAATATCTAATGAAAAACATCATGAAATATATAATGAATAACCTCATCAGTCATCTAATGAAAAACTTCCTCAAACATCTAATGAAAAACGTCATCAAACATCTAATGAAAAACGTCATCAAACATCTAATGAAAAACTTCCTCAAACATCTAATGAAAAACTTCCTCAAACATCTAATGAAAAACGTCATCAAACATCTAATGAAAAACGCCATCAAACATCTAATCAAAAAGAAGGAAATTGTAATGAAAATAGGCGAATGACCTGTTTTTTATGTTTGTTTTTATGGAATCCCTCCCCGCACCAAACTGCGCACATATATCTGCAGCCACGTTGATGAAATAAATATCACCGTTTGACTCGGACGAAGAGCAAGGAGTACCGTTTCCTATGTATATAATTTATTATACCTACAGACATGGAAGCAAATCCTGGTGATTATCTGAAGTTGTGGTCAAGGGAGTTGATCTTCAACACGGCGGACATTACCATGTGAACTTGTTGCACAATTTTATCATTTTTAGTTTTGTTTTTACTCTCAAAATTTTCTTCTTTGCTGCATATCCATGGTACAGATCTCGTCTGTGACGGCGTGGTACAGAGCTCGTCTGTGACGGCGTGGTACAGAGCTCGTCTGTGACGGCGTGGTACAGAGCTCGTCTGTGACGGCGTGGTACATAACTTGTCTGTGACGGCGTGGTACATAACTCGTCTGTGACGGCGTGGTACAGAACTCGTCTGTGACGGCGTGGTACATAACTCGTCTGTGACGGCGTGGTACAGAACTGGCCTGTGACGGCGTGGTACAGAACTGGCATGTGACGGCGTGGTACAGAACTGGCCTGTGACGGCGTGGTACAGAACTGGCCTGTGACGGCGTGGTACAGAACTGGCCTGTGACGGCGTGGTACATAACTCGTCTGTGACGGCGTGGTACATAACTCGTCTGTGACGGCGTGGTACAGAACTGGCCTGTGACGGCGTGGTACATAACTCGTCTGTGACGGCGTGGTACAGATCTCGTCTGTGACGACCAATGTACCAAATTCAATTCCCATCGCAGGAAATTGTTTATCTTATCCGTTCAGAAATCAATAGCAAAACAATGAACATATTAATATTGCCAAGAAAATCACTGAAACCAAAAAATGTCGGGCTGATGACTATGCCCTGGACAGGATATAACGTCAATTTTCAAAACTGCTATATGTCGATTTATGTATATTTTGTAGATGTTTGTCCTTATATTTGTTTACTTGATAATTATACAAATTGTACCTAATCATATCATCTTGATTTCAATTGATCTCAAATGGTCATCTTCGATTTCAAAGAGCGAACAACAACAAAAATTAAAAATAATTATGTTAATTAAATATGACAACGTTTCCCTCATATTTCAAGAAGAAACATGTAAATTTCTTACCTACCAGGCTCACGAGTCACACCAGATGGAATAGTAGGATATCACAGAGGCCAAAGTGTAAACTTCTCATTAATGAGACTTCCCTTTAAACAAGCTATAAAATTCAGCCACTATGAAAGAGGAAGGATAAAGAAAATGTGAGGGTGGGGAAGGTTAAGTGATGAGTT
Source organism: Meghimatium bilineatum (assembly GCA_034231615.1). Classification (NCBI taxonomy): domain Eukaryota; kingdom Metazoa; phylum Mollusca; class Gastropoda; order Stylommatophora; family Philomycidae; genus Meghimatium; species Meghimatium bilineatum. The sequence goes on from CM067316.1 coordinate 58,044,180, forward strand.
GGGGGTTACCAGGCCAGTAGTGAGGTTCTGTCCGATAAAAAGGTGATGATGAATGTAGCAAATATTTGAGCAACATGTGTCTACAAGCGAGAGGTACCCGTGTTTCTGTCTACTTGCTAGAGGTAGCAGTTTTCTGTTTACATTCTAGAAGTAGCAGTGTTTAAGTCCTTAAGGAAATGATTGTCAAAACCATGAACGCAAATATTGTTTTATAAGAATCAGGTTGGGGATGAGGACGGCTATGATTTTAAAGAAAATATGTTTTTGTAAAGTACAAAAAAGCATGTTTAGTTGAAGCGAATCTTTCGTCAATTATACAGTCATGTTTGCTTATTTAGGATCAACCTTCTAAGGTGACGCATTTAATATTCTCATAGATTTTTGGTCACTTTGAGTATAACTTTGTATCGACAGCCAATAAAATTTACAGGAAACATCAAATGAGTAGTAACTTTAGAAGGACGATTCTCAATTTATTATACATATCTTATATTGTCGATGGTCAGGGTTGAAGGGTCGCTCATTAATTATGTAAACAATTTTAAGGGTATGTTTGTAACGTACCTCCTGTAAACAAGTGTCAAGAACTAGCCCCCCCCCCCAACCTTCCATCACCAAGTCAAGTAAAAAAAACACAACTAAAACACGTTCAGAACATAAATAAAAAAATAGATTGTAGCAAAAATAAATAAATAAATAATAACCAAAGACACACACATACATTATCCAGCGCTATCTGAGATAGAAGATAAAACTCGGAGTCCCCGTGTAAATGTCGCGAGCTTTCTTCTTCTTCTTCAGCGTACATTCTCAAACTCCTGCTGAGTTCTCTTATAGCAGGACATGTCCTAATAGATTTCCAGCAGGATGTAGTCCAGAGAATGGAAATGCGAGCTTTCAAGAATCACGGATTTTCAGGTTTGCGCAGGATTTTCAGCACAGGCCGAAAAGCAGGGAAAATAATAATATGGCAACTACAATTTCTTCCAAAATATAAAATATTATCAAAAAGGTCAGTGTATGGATGATGTCTGGATCTGTGGCGGTGTGGTGACGGCCAAGGAATCGAGTTCGATCCCCACCACAGGCATTTGTGCATCCGGACCGTTCAGAAAGCACTGGCAAACTTCTGAACGTATTTATATTGCCTAAAAAATTATGGGTTGATATCCACGTCCTGAATGGGATATGCTACCAATATGGATGATAAAGTTTTTGTGTGATCAATTGTGTAGTGTTCAAAATGTGAGGGGTTCAATTCTTCCAGCTTTAAGAAAATTAAAAATGGATATTTGGCACTAAATAACAAATAAAACGATCGCTAGTGAGGATTGAAATGCGTAGAAGATTGACTTTATTGTACTCGAATTGCAGCATATGTACTCCGTACATCTCGAAGAAGAGGGCTATCGTTTTCCGAAAGTACCACTCATAGCACGTAACTCTGTAGCTTCTAGCGATACTTCTCATGGAAATCTGAAGAAGTCCAATTTACAAATAAAACTCCGCTAGAGGGATTTGAACCCGCGATCTGTAAATCACAAAGAGAATGTTTCTGATGTTACTGTATCATAGTGCTTAAGCCATCCGTATTGTGTTGATTTGGTTACTAGTTCGAAACCTGACGGTGACCTCTTATTTACAAGTGAAATTTTTTCGAAGTTCGCGTGAAGCGTCATAGTGTCGTGCTATGTGTAGCTCTCTCGACAGGTGTCCTGCTCTTCTGACGAGAGGAATGGAAAACATATTGGAAACACGAGTACAAGTAAGTCAATTCTCCTCGACTTTTGAGCCGTGCTTGAGTTCATGCATGTATGGGAATATAAAAAAAACCCCAGAAACTCACACAATGACCTACTGTATAGTAGAAAATCGTTGAAAGCTATCTTGCAGAATTTTTGAGCAGATCAAGACTAGCAGCAACAGAAACCGCATTTCACCATATTCTCGTTGTTTTAAAGATTACTTGTCCCAATAAAAAAATGTTGAACAATTTATGATTGTGTCCCTTGTATTATTTGGTGTTATGTCTCGTTTTACCCTAGTTACAGGAAAGCTTCCTCTCGTTGTTTTGTTTCGTTAAAAATGTATTGGCGTCTACTTTTACAGTACCAAATCGTTAATTCTTATGTTGAGCGAGAGAAGAAGAAACTCCAGGCAACAATATACATATACCATGCCAGTTTTGAATACATTTTCTACAGCCATTTACGTTATATATTTGATACTGCTTCTCTAACACATTTTACATTTAAAACGCTTACTGCTCTAACGTGAGTCTCATTATATGGTCCGCTAACCAAAACCCTAAAGCGATTACACATGCTGTACCCTGGAGGATATCAATTTTAGGGTTATGATTTTCATGGTCTACGCATATGATTAAATTAATGATTCCAAAGTTGTAAAGTGGTTGGATTAGTACACGACATCTTCAATTACCACTGATCTCACAAAGTACCCGAGTAAAAGGGGATTAATTATGTTTCGTATTCTGACACGTACTGGCTACTCTTGTAAATAAGTCTGACCATCGCATTCTGTGCATGTGGGTTTAATTCTGTTCAGGGAAGGCGCGGCGAGTATTTACTTAACACAACGCCGAAATCAGATGTATCGTTCATTGGTGCAAATGAAACGGTTTGATTTATCAGAAAAAGTACGAACAAACTACATGATTTGATTTAGCAGAAAAAAGTACGAAAAAAACTACATGATTTGATTTAGCAGAAAAGTACGAACATACTACATGATGTGATTAAGCTGAAAAAGGACAAAAAAACTACATGATTTGATTTAGCAGAAAAATATACCTAAGTCAAACAATTAGTTCATACATAACTATATTAATGATACGTGACCTTTGACCTTAATATAGTATCTCTGTACTGAATTAATTAGGACTTTATTCGTTATGTTCTTGATCATTGTCGTGTGTTTCGTTAGTAACTATTTGTATATTTTGAGTCGCATGCCAAAATGACCAATGAAATTCACGGAAATAATCAAAATCAGCATTTCAGACCTTGTTAACATATTTTGTACACAGGTCTTATATACAGGTGATCGGTCATATTTCATGTCAAATTTTGTCAAACCTTCCCCTTGTCAACAACTGTCATACTTCCTAAGACCCCTCCTATTTAATTATTGATGTCATTTATAGACAGCCCCTAAGCAAGTTAGTTATAATGGCAGTAGAAAGTGGAAATCAGAGCTGGGAAACCTTTATGTTAGGTCGGCGGGCCAAACACTGTTATTCAGGTGGCAAGTTCATTGTAACGGCAGTGGAAAGTGGAAATCAGAGCTGGGAAACCGTTATGTTGGGTCGGCGGACCAAATCCTGTTATACGGGGGAGGGGGGTGTCATACCTGAAAATTTAAATATCTGATGTGAAGTGTTATTTTTCAGTGATAGAAAGAAACGCACCGGCATCAAAATCATATAATTTGACACTTCACTGTTTGTCCTCTCATCATTAAAAGGTGTCAAACAATGTTCTCTCCACAAGTCTCTTTTTAGTTCTTTCTGAGCATGTGTTGTCTTGGAGATCTCCTTTACGCAGTGGTTAAGCCTTTGTTTTTGTGTTCGAATCCGGTTAGGGAAGATTTGTTTACAATGTGAATGTTGTTTTTTTCGAAATCCCTGAAAAATCCCGTGAAGATGCGGAGTTACGTGCGTTGAGTGGTATCACGCAGGAGGGAATTAAACCAGGTCTGATCTAGCGGCGCCGAATCTGAACCAATGGATCTGGTTCAATTCCCGTCAGCCTCAAGAATTTTTCATTTATCCTCATGCTTTCTACTTGAATTTACTCACGCCGTTTCGTTGAGAGGAACGGAGAAATAATGAAGTCAATTCTCTACCCTTTTTCAACCATTTCAACTTGTTTTCCTAACTGCACCACATATTTTACTGATCATTCTTCATTTATCGTATTTTACTGCTTGCCTGCGATAGCTGGTGATTGTGCTATCTTGTAAGCTTCCTGGCCAATGTATAAAATAATTTCCTTTCCTTCAGCAATCATCACTCAGTCAATTGGGACTACGGATTCTATAATGTGGTCTGTTGTCTGTTTGTTGAATTCCACTATGCCATACATCTTCTTTTTTATTGGGGGTGGGCATGTTGTTATCCTCAGGTCTGTATACTGGGGACCTAAGGCGTTATTTCACCCACCCTAGACATAAATCAAAACTGTTAATAACAGTAAATTAGTTAAATAGTTACACAAAATAACTATCAAGTATTAGCAACAGACAGACAAATTAGCCTAGGCAACAGCTTATGAAATCATTCAAGCATAACAGACTTTCATAATCAGGCGTGTAAGTTATTTGTTACATGACACTCATTCATTACACTCACGGTCGAAGTAAGCAGAGGCCGAGATCAATCCACATGCCGCCGCATTTGCTACCATTTAAACGAGTAACAACACAAGCAGGGTCGTAGATATGTTCTCCCCGTTGAGGAAGTTGGGGGGGGGGGGTGGTTACGTAAAGAAAGGTCATTCGTGCGTTGTTGTATGTGTCAATATAAGATAAATCATGCGTGAAACGGAACAACAATATTACTTACGTAGAACACATGTTTTTGAAAGTTTCACTTGAACAAGACGGACTTATAGCTAAGGGGTTATGAGGTGTAAACACGAAAACATACAAATGACACTACACAAGACATTTTCAACGTTTCGAACCGTTAGATCTTTCTCAAGAATATACAAAACAAACAGTGAAAAACAATGAAAACACCAAAGACAATGTTATCATTGGTAACATTGTCTTTTCTGTTTCATAGTTTTTCACTGTTTGTTTTGTATATTCTTGATACATAGCATCAATGTTTTGATGGAAATTGGGTGAAATTGCGAAAAATATCTGGATGTGAACGGGGAGGGAGTGTTTCTAGCTTTTAGTTGGAAGTTCATACGGAGAATCATGTTCTATATTGTTATAGGGGATTTCAAAACCCTAACACCCCCCCCCCCTCCCCAATAACGGGCCTGAACACAAGATTGAATTATCATTTCTAAGATATCTGTTATAGTTGATTTTTTTCCCGTATAAATAATTCCACATGTGTACGTAAATCAACATCCTAAAGTCTCCAAAAATTCCACTCGCAAATATAATATAGTGTTTGAGTATACATTGATGATTAATGATAAGTTGGGATATGTTGCGAGAAAATAAATATAATAAAAATAATAAAAACGTATACAATGTAATATAAACAGGGACAACAACTACGTTACGGTGAAAGGGCCTTTATCAAGAAACGTAAACTGGACATGGACAGAAATAACAAATAATGAAAGATAGATAAAATGTGATATACTATATTTGTGTATATTTGTTAGAATAAAATATGTTTAAAATCTGGTAATATAAAACATGCAGTTCGCTGCAGTCTTGAAATCATTTGTCAATCTGTATCTCGGTTACTATAATATTACTTGCGTCTCTACATCTTTTCTTCTTCCTCTTTGTTCAAATTCGCAGGAGTCACATAAAACATACTGATATAGTTAATAACTCAGTGATCCATATGAGGCTGTTAGCGACTCGAATAAGGAGCTTCAAAAGGAAAGTTAATGACAATGGACACTCTCATCCTTTATTTATATTATTGGAAAGTCTGTTGACGTTGTTATACTGCCAGAAATACTACATGTTCACGACATGCGAACTATTTATTTAAATATACATTATTTTGCGTTCACTTGGCGCAAGTTAAAAATCCACTTTCAATGTATAGTTCACAATTGGTTGATTCTTGAATCAACCATTGTGAACTATAAAATTAGATTTTGTTGAATGTTAATAAAGATTGTCCTGCTCGAAGACAGAGAGCTGCAAATTCCATTTGTGATAGTTAATGTGCCAGATTCAATTTCCGTCGCAGATAGTTATGTCTTCAAAAAGCAATGGCACTGTACTAAACATATTTTCTGCCTATAAAACTAATCAAGACAAAAATGTCTGGATTGATGGATACATTCTGAATATTATTTGCTACACATGTTGAAAATATCGGTTTTATTGCGAGTGTTGAAGTTAATTTCTTTGATCGGTGTTGCATGAATCCAGTACCGATATATACAGGTAGTGTACATTTGAGGAGACTTATACAATGAATTCATTTCCCTACAGCTCTTAAATACTTAAATTGTTATCATTAGCATGCATACGTGTGTTTTGCAAACATACGAATTCGCATGCATGCATGTATTGTGCAAACATACACATTCGCATGAATACGTGTATTTTGAAGACACACAGAAAAATGTCGCGAGATAGAGTGGTATTTTGAGAAATATAAAGAAAGATGTCATCAGACAAAGTGGTATTTTGGGTGAAATATAAAGATAAATTTTCGTAGACGGTGCGATATTCGGCGAAATATAAAGATAAATTTTGGTGGACGGTGCGATATTCGGGACATATAAATATAAATTTTGGTAGACGGTGCGATATTCGGGACATATAAATATAAATTTTGGTAGACGGTGCGATATTCGGGACATATAAATATAAATTTTGGTAGACGGTGCGATATTCGGGACATATAAATATAAATTTTGGTAGACGGTGCGATATTCGGGACATATAAATATAAATTTTGGTAGACGGTGCGATATTCGGGACATATAAATATAAATTTTGGTAGACGGTGCGATATTCGGGACATATAAATATAAATTGTGGTAGACGGTGCGATATTCGGGACATATAAATATAAATTTTGGTAGACGGTGCGATATTCGGGACATATAAATATAAATTTTGGTAGACGGTGCGATATTCGGCGAAATAGAATGTGAATGTTTTCGAGACAATGTGCTACATTGCGAGATGTAAGAAGAATGTTGGCGAGACAGTGTGATGTTTTGCAAGATATAAAGAAATATACGCGACAATGCGCTTTTTCGCGACACAAAAAGAGAAAATTTGCGAAATAATGTGACAATATTATTTTTCGTGAGATATGAAGAAAAAATGTGCGAGATAGTGTAGTTTTTTCAAGAGATATAAAGAAAACTCACGAGACAACGGGATTTTTCGCAAGATATCAGCATGATTTTTCGCGAAATATGAAGAGATATTCGTTAGACAGCGTAATTTTTCGCGACTTATTTAGTGATCTTTCATAACAAATACAAAAAACTTTAGAAACAATTAGTTCTGTATCTCAACATGTCATCATTACCAACACACCAAGTCCCGCACATTACCAGTGTGAGAACCATCGAGTCACGCTAAAATTATGAAAATACCTTGTGTAGGTACTTCAGCCGAACACGAGTGATACTTCTGACGCTATCTATGTTAATGTTTGACATAAAAAAGTGCACTACAGCCGGTAAGACTCTTGAACTCTGTGACCACATTTTGTATAAACAGAATGATATGCAATTCTTAATATGCAAATATTCCAAGACGTCTGGGCCGTTTAACAGAAGTCAAACTAAACATCTAAGTAAACGAGAGAACATGACTGACACATTATTTCAAGACTGATATAGATGGCATAGTTAGTTAGTCGACGGATCATCATCACTGCAAACTGAATACATCCATAGTTGCTCCGATCTTTCCCTGAGTGTATCCGCCACTACACTTCTTCTGCTGACACTACCGGTCCTCTGTCGGCGATCCACTACTTCTCTAAGCTCTCCAAAATGTTCACCCCTAGCAACACAGCATTTCAAACCCCGATCTCCATTCCTGGACATTTAAATGGAATCACCATCCACACTAGTCTCAGTCTCGCGTACTATATCTCTTAATACAAGGTAGTACTGCTAGCAGAACATAATTGAAAATAATACTCATGAGGAAGACAGGTAATGGAGTCCTACTTGATGACAACTAACACACTATCACTGACGGATGTTAACATGAATAAATATGGTATATACAACAAATCAAAACACAGAATATAATAATACAAATGACAATACACAGGACAATATCGACGTTTCGTCCTATATGTATATATCATATTTATTCATGTAAACATCCGTCAGTGATAGCGTGTTAGTCGTCATAAAGTAGGACTCCATTACCTGTCTTCCACGTGAGTATTACTATATCTCTTATGGAGTACAAAACGTCAGCTCGATCCACTGTCTCATCGACCTATAACACATACGCGTATGAGACCACTTCATCTGCTCTTTCATTGCCGCAAACACCCACATGTCCCGGCACGAAAATAAATGTAGCTACTTTAAAACCCGCCTTTCTCTAGGTCTCAATTCACTGTTCCCGAACGAGACCCACTTGTACCTTCCTAATCGTACTCACAGAGTCACTCAAGACGCACACCCGAGTTACCTTCTGTGTGCCTACCCACTCAAATGGTCTGGTCACTGCCATAATCTCCATGGTAATGCTACTCGCAGTCACAACAAAGGTTCCACTCTCCTGATATGGTCTTTACTAGATAGATGATAGACGTCATGTTTTATGTCACTAGACTGCGTCGTGGCCAACTCCTTGAAGTGGAGATGGGGCTTAGTCCAGCCAACAGATGCTGGAAACTAAGATTTATCGAACCAAAAACGACATCGAGTAGAATAACAGTCCTCCCAGGCAATCACTGATGCTAAAATCGGAGATACCAGGCCAAGAGGATCACAAACAATCAAAATATCACGCAACATGCCTAGATAAAATGTCTTCATATGTTACCAGACCTTTAAAACATTTTGTAAACAACCTGTATACTCTTAAAAAGAAAATGACAGCGAAAGGAAGAATAAAACACCAAACAAACAAAACTCACTGGTGGAGCGAGAAAACCAAATAAGCAATACAAAATAAAAGAAACAAGCATATAGAATATGCATTAAAACAGGAAAAAAAGATGATTGCATCCTAAACAAGAAAGAGAGGAGGAATGTTAAAAGCATAATAAAACAAGCAAAAGAAAATGAATGGAAAAAATACGGAGAACATATTTCAAAAATATGCACTAAAAACCAAAATAATTGTACAAGTGCGTAACATCAACAAGAAATAGGGACCAAAAATATAACCTAATGACACTTATAAACAACAAAAATGGTACCCTAATAGTCAGCGAAAGCGAAAAATACAAGATGGCTAGAATATTTACAAGAGCTATAAAACTAACCAAACAATTACAAAAAGTCACTATTCATACCAAAACAAACAGAAATCCGAGAACCAGAAATAATAGAACAAGAAATAGAAAAATACATAAAAATCAGCCCAAGAAACAAATCACCATCCTAGATCGCATAACAAATTGAAGTAATCTAGGAATGTAATCAAACTGGAGTAAAATGACTAAAAAGAATATTCAGTATAACATAGGAAGAAAAACAAATACATGAAGACTGACAGAAAGCAATTATTATCTCAATATGGACAATTAAAGACAACAAGAGACAGCGTGAAACATACAGAGGAATATCTCTACTTAGCCACACATGAAAGATATATGCAACAATTATAGAATACAGAATTAGGTCAATAATAGAGTCACAGCTAAGCAAGACCTAGTTTGGATTCAGAAAAGGGGTAGTGTGCATAGACGCCATCTTTGTACTGAGACAATTACGCGAAAAGGCAATAAAATATGACCAATAGCTGAACATCACATTTGTAGATCTAGAGAAGGCCTTTGACAGAGTTGACAAGGACAAATTGTGGCAGATACTAGAATGCAGGGGCAACTACTAGCAACATAAGAGCACTGTATAAAAACTCATGAAATATAATAAGAATAAACGAAGGACTCACAGAAACATTTGAAACAACAACGAGAGTAAGACAGAAATGTGTACTATCACCACTGCTGTTTGTTACATACATGGACAGGATTGCGAAAGAGGCAGAATCAAGAGGTGAACACATCTAAGAAACATCAAGAGAGCTAGGCAACTCTCTGCACGATCTATTCTGCGCAGATAATCAAGGTGTAATACATGAAACTGAAGACGAACTACAAAGGCACACACATTCACCATAGGCAGCGTGCGAAGAGTACAATATAAGATTAAACACAACAAAAACAGAAACTACGAAAAATAGTAAAGACTATATCATGCATATAGAAAGACAGCAGATCAACTGGTCGGACACATTATGCGAATGGAACCATCACAACTATGCGTACAACAGCAGAAAGAATGGCTACAATGCAAGAGGAAGACCAAGAACAAGATGGAAAGATTCAGTCAGAGAGATTGTTAAGAACTACACCCTGACCATGGCAAGCGCAACAAAGATCGCCAAAGACAGAAAACTTCAGTTCCTCACGATGCCTGACGGCATATGTGCAAAAGACAAAAGATAAGTAGTGTCCACAAAGTCAGTGTGCACTTATTTACATATTTGCTGACACTACGTCATAGGAAGTGTATCCACATCTATGTGACGTCAGTGCACTGCGACTTTGTAAACACCTTATATATACAGACTATATTATATATCTAAATGGAATCATGTAAACAACTGATTTACATAGAAACTAAATGATATAAAGCACCTACAAAAGTCGCCGTGACATTTAGGACAAAAAAATAATATAAATATAGATGTATTAAGGATGGAAGTACAAATATTGAACGAGATTATACCTATAAATATACATGGATAAAGTACAAATATTGAACGAGATTATACCTATAAATATACATGGATAAAGTACAAATATTGAACGAGATTAGACCTATAAATATACATGGATAAAGTACAAATACTGAACGAGATTAAGACTTATAAATGTTAAGGGTGATAGGAAAACTGCTGAAAACTATTAAATGTATCTTGAATGCAATAATTCTACTAATAATCAGAGTAACTATGTAAACAATAGAATAGCATTGATAGTAAAAACAACAAAAGCAGCAACAACACCACCACCACCACCACCACCAATAATAACAACAAGAACAACAACAATAATAATAAAAATAAAATAAGAATCGCTCCATAACAAGCTATCATGACAACATGCTTATGTTATTGTATCTCTCTTGTGTGTGGGTAGACAACTAAAAAGTCAAATTCCGACACAGATTCCCACACTCAGTAAACTTAAAAAGTGAGTAGCTAAACCGTTACATATGGAAAAAAGAAAACTACTAATCGTAAATATTGCTCAGAACTCACAACAATCAATTCATTATGGGTCAATCCCAAGATCCTACATAGAATATATAACAAACATCTCTTCTGGTGTTATTTATTATTTTTATTATTCAGTTCAACTTGAGCGAATTTCTTTTCACTTGTTTAATTTATCGTGAAATATTTTATTCAGTTAAGTTATTCAGTTCAGCTTGAAAAAAGTAATTCGTTTACTGTTATTTAGTTTTTAGAATCATTGCAATCGTGGTTATATCCAGAAATGTGTACCGTGTAGGTGGTTATGTCTGAAAGGACACCAGGAACCAGGAAGAATATAACACTGAATAAATGTCCTCATTGAAAGTGAAGATAGTATATAATATGAATAACAGTAACTTCGGAGGTTGTAGTGTCAGGATTACCTGATGGTAGTATCTAATGCGAGAAATATTGACTTCGGAGGTCGTGGTGTCAGAATTACCAGAACAATGACCTCCATTATTTTTGACACAGTAAAATGTTCTGATATAAACAAGCTACATAACACAGTGTTTGATAGGAGTATACGTCACCACACTATCATCATTATTAAGTACCGTCTCCGCAACGAAGGTTGGCTGCAACGGATCTCAACATCCCCTGTCTCTTGTCTTGGTGGTGCACTCTGCTAGACAATAACCTGTCCACCACGCGATGTTACTTTCCCACTTGCATCTTTGATTCCCTCTTGTTCGTATCTCTTTGACTTTACCCTCAAGTAAGGTCTTCATCAAGGTGTCATGTCTTTTAATAAGTCCAAAATATTTTATTTGCTTGATATTTATTTCCTTTAATAATTCTTTCTTCATATTAAGTGTTGTTACCACCTCTTTGTTTGTTTTCTTCTCTTTCCATGATGTTCTCCCTATTCTTCTATACATCCACATCTGATAGGGATTAATTCTGTCTTCTAATTGTTTGTTTATTGTCCATGTTTCTGAGCAATACATTAAATAAGAGTAGATGTAGAATTGTATAATTCTCATTTTTAACTTGTTTGTAATTTGTTTAGATGTTAATATTTTCCTCATGTTATTGAAGGTACTTTTAGCCATTCCTATTCTCCTTTTAACTTCTGTTTCCCATCTAACATCATTTGTGATTATGTGTTGAAGATATTTATAATGTTCTACTTGTTGCAGTTTCTCTCCATATAGTTTTATATTCTGTGTCTGCTGATTATCGTGGTCTTTATTTTTTTTGGATATTTATATCCAGTCCATATTCTTTACTTGATCTATTAATCTTTATAGTTCATGTTCACTTCTTGCTAAAAGAAAGTGTCTTCTGCATATTTCAGATTGTTTATTATTTCCCCACTGATCTTGTCCCGGTATTTCTTCTATATGTTTAAATATATTCTCTGTGTGTATATTAAATAGGCTAGGGGATTAAAATACATTTTTGTCTTGACCCTCTTCAATTTTTCTATGTATGGTGAGTAGAAAGATGTGGAGCTGACTAGTTGGTTACAAAATCACGTTTAGTGCTTAACTTTTATACGCACAAATGAGCAATATTGAAAGCATTACAGAATTGTTTATTAGATGAGGATATCGTATTGGGCTATACTGCAAGAATATGGAATCAATCGGGAACCGAGCAAGGGATAACGAGTGAAGACACGGATGAGGCACATGATAACTAGCACGAGAGAATCTAAGCATATATAGGTTTGCCAGAATTGCAATGTCATATCTGGAATATTTGAACACTGGCAAAAATATTAACTGCAATACTCTTCTTCTTCTGCGTGTGTTCTCAAACTCCTGGAGATTTTCAGAATGTAGTCAGGAAAACTGAAGGCTGTGTCTCATGGTTTACAGCTTTGCAGAGATACCTGCACCCTTTGGCCTGCTAAATCCGATTTCAGCATAGCTACTGGGTCAATATGACGTTAAATGAATAAAGACTGTCAACGCCACCTCATAATCTTCTTAGTAGCCTCTTGCGACATGCATGGAATGTATTCAAACAGTATTATTGCTCTTTGCTCCCCTTTTGTAGAAGAATGAACCAGACCGAAACGATCAATTGCCAAAACGTCTGTATTGATTATTTAAAACTTCAATACACTTCCAAAGAAACGAAATTATACCGCAGAGAAAAACTATCTGTCAAAAATAGAGAAAAGCTATGTATAGAAAAAAACGAATACCAGCGATTAATATAGTGGCGCAAAGCACAAAATGTATAACGGTTGCGGATATACTGGGTAGACAGCCGGTAGGTATGTCATGTGACGTATTCTCCCCAGAACGTTGTCTTCCCAATGAACTCTTCTATGTCTTGGGCGGTGCCGCTTGCATTTTCCAACGACGTATTCATGTTATCTTTAACGTATGCTACACCACAAGACCAAAATTCTAGAGAAGAAAGTTAGATTAATCCATTTGAAATTTCTAGGCACAATATTCCCGTAGGTTGCCATTACTTTCGGGAAGGAACAACCAGTGGCGTATCGTGGGTCAATGGCGCCCGGGGCGGAATCATAATTTTCCGCCCTTGTGACATTAAAAAAATATGACAGTGATTGTGAAAGCCTGGACGAAAATAAATTTGCCGCCCTCCCAATGATGCCGCCCGGGGCGGTCCGCACCTCCGCCCCCTCTCGCTACGCCACTGGGAACAACCGCTAATCGAACACCGTAAAGAGAACACATTCATTCTAGTCGGCCATTTTGGCGGTAGGTATAGAACCTGGAAACGTCAACCAAAGAAGACACACTTTTCTACTAATGTGATTAACATTATACAGAGAAGCCTACATGATTATATGGGGGCATAAATAGAGAAACCTACGTGATTATATGGAGGCTTAAATAGGGAAACCTACATGATTATATGGGGGTTTAAATAGAGAAACCTACATGATTATATGGAGGCATAAGTAGAGAAGCCTACATGATTATATGGAGGCTTAAATAGAGAAGCCTACATGATTATATGGGGGTTTAAATAGAGACGCCTACATGATTATATAGATGCTTAAATAGAGAAGCCTACATGATTACATGGAGGCTTAAATAGAGAAGCCTACATGTTTATATGGAGGATTAATAAGAGAAGCCTACATGTTTATATGGAGGATTAATAAGAGAAGCCTACATGTTTATATGGAGGATTAATAAGAGAAGCCTACGTCATTATATGGATGCTTAAATAGAGAAGCCTACATGATTATATGGAGGATTAATAAGAGAAGTCTACATGATTATATGGAGGTATAAGTGAAGAAGTGATGTTCTGTGCGTAGTTAAGCAATTATAATTATGTTTACAAGTCCGCCGCTTCCAAACCGAGGCGCCAAGTATGAATTTATACAACGCATAAAATAACGCATCTTAGGTTCTCCGGGGATTCTCACTTATACTTCTGAGTTAAGTGCGGTCAGTAGCACTCTCGCCACATGCTCTGTTGATAATTACGGAGTATACACATTTATGGGAAATAATGTATAATTAAATCAGTCTTTGACGTATTTTGACGTATAATGAAACCAAACCAAATACCAATAAGAGCATATAATACAAGAATATCCTGCCGCAAAGCCAAAGGTAGACCAAGAAAACGGTGGATAGAAAACATTAAGATAACCTTGAACAAACATGGACTAAATACAACCTCGGCGACACAACTGGCCTTGAAACGACACCTTAAGATACCACCCCTACGCTTAACGGCAAGTGTGAATGCAATCAACAATCATTCACCTGGGGAAAGACAATAGACAATAGATAGACGTATTTTGAGTCGTCTTTGGTAGTTCTGTAGTGCCAGATAGAAATATGACGGGAAAAGATGGGTCAAAAATTGACCAAATATGTTAACGTAGTTTATGGACAACCTCTAATTAGAGCATCATTAAGTGTCGTCTCCGCATCGAATGTTGCCTACAACAGACCTCCAACATCCCCTGTATTTTGTCTTGTGTTTCACTCTGCTAGACTGTAACCTGTCCACCACGCGATGTTACTTTCCCACTTGCATCTAATATTCCCTCTTGTTCGTATCTCTTCGACTTTACCCTCAAGCAAGGTCTTCAACAAGGTGTCATGTCTTTTAATATGTCCAAAATATTTTATTGGTGCGGACACTAAATAACATTCTATAATGACTCATTAAATTTTCTCCGCGATTTTTATTGGCCACTTTGCGCAGATAACTAATTAAAATGATAAAATAAAGAGAAAAAGATATGTTGAGTTATAATTTATTTCTTCTTCTGCGTTCGTTCTCAAACTCCTGCAGATTAGCAGGATGTAGTCCGGAGAACGGAATGCGTTGTGTCATGGTTTACAGCATTGTTGCGATATCTGCGCCTTTCGGCCTGACACATTCGACTTCAGCATGGCTTTGGTTCACTGACCCTATATGGGATGGGACAGCCAACTGCACTCCATAACCTCCTAAGTCGCCTTTTACGGCATGCGTGGAAGGTAAACAGTGTTGCTATTATTTGCTCTCCTTTCGGGCCTCGGCAACACATGGACGATAATTTATTTTAGAATGAGTTATTTTAGAAATCTTTTTTCCAATTAGCCAACCGGTCTTACATTGACCATAGGCTCGAGAGAAGTAACTGGATAGATAATATGCAAAAATTAGTTATATCTAAACATTAGTTATATCTAAACATTAGTTATATCTAAACATTAGTTATATCTAAACATTAGTTATATCTAAACATTAGTTATATCTAAACATTAGTTATATCTAAACATTAGTTATATCTAAACATTAGTTATATCTAAACATTAGTTATATCTAAACATTAGTTATATCTAAACATTAGTTATATCTAAACATTAGTTATATCTAAACATTAGTTATATCCTTATATCCAAACATTAGTTATATCCAAACATTAGTTATATCCAAACATTAGTTATATCCTTATATCCAAACATTAGTTATATCCAAACATTAGTTATATCCAAACATTAGTTATATCCAAACATTAGTTATATCTAAACATTAGTTATATCTAAACATTAGTTATATCTAAACATTAGTTATATCTAAACATTAGTTATATCTAAACATTAGTTATATCCAAACAAAACTTGAAATACTTGTAGGTATAGAAAAATAGTTTATCAAGATATGTACATAAGAGAGCAATTGTGTACACTGCGTGAATTTATAGATCATAGTAAATTTAGAGTAAACTTATTTTAAAATTATGTACACAATAGTTTCCACACAATGTTAACAAACTGTTGATTGATACTTACAGGTAACAGGTAAAAACACGGGAGTGAAACACACAAGTGGCTATGTGTATAGTTTAGTATGTTCAAATTGACACGTGACATAAGCACGGATCCATGCAACAAATGTGTAAACATATCCGGGACACATGACCCCATTACTTGAGTCTGATCAACCAGGTGTGGATATTGTATATAACATTGTTGTTGGTTAGTTGTATAATAAGTAATGTGATAGTTGCTATTCTGGATAATTATAAAATAATTGTTGATTAATTACCCAATAAGTAATGGGCTAGTTGCTATTCTAGATGATTATAGGAGAATGGTTGGTCAGTTGCATACTAAGTAATGAGATAGTTGCTAATCTAGATGATGATTGATAATTTTATTTTTGCACAGTATCATAAACGATTTATTGATGTTTAAAACATTTGACATGGGAGGGAAAGCTATACTCAAAATATAAGGAAATGTCCAGGGATTGACGTAGATCCGTTCTTCTGAAATCGGGAGAGGGAAGGATGTGTTTCAAAAGTTAAACTCATGCGTTTTCAAGTCTCATCTCATCTTTTATGATATATTTGAGAACTTTTTAGAGAAAAATCCCTAAAAGAAGGGCGGATGGGAAAGGGGGGATGCTTTTTGCCCTGCATTTTGGCCGAGTTCCTAGTACTGAAAGTCATGTTCCGAATTGATAAGGAGGGAGGGTTTGAACCCCTCAACGTATATATAGGTATATATATATATATATATATATATATATATATATATATATATATATATATATATATATATATATATATATATATATATATATATATATATATATATTGCCTACAAAACTTAAATATCAATGACGCTATATAGTGAAGCTATATATAGAGGACAGATGATGTAACACATCTTGTATATGGATAAGAGTAACTTATTACTAATAAATCGTCGTCACTTTTATCAACAGATTAATTTTGAACAGATGTTGCGATGGTAGTAAAAGGTTAACTAAGTTACTCTTATTCGTATGCGAAATGTTTTAAATCATCTTTTTTAGATAATGAATTCGTCTTTCACTCACAACTCACAGGATACGAAATCAGCAACATGAACTTCGGCAGGCTCTTTGACAGAAACTTTGATAGTACAGAAGTAATAACAGCATCATCATCATCATCTAGTTTCCCTACCGCAACGATGGTTCGCTGCAGCGGATCTTCAACATTCTCCCTCTCTTGCCTCAGTCGTGCGATCTGAAAAATTGTATCTTGTCTATCTCATGTTTCTCTCGCACATGCATCTCTGCCTACCTCCTGCTCTTGTTCCCTCAACTCTACCTTCAAGTAAGGTCTTCAACAAGGTGCTATGTCTTTGTATGTGCAAGATATTTTATCTGGTTGATCATTCAGGCCAGGAGAAAATGGAGATCTCTATGTGTTGAGAAGTTAGTTTAACAACAGGAATTTAAAAAAAAAACTGTGAAGTTTAGATACCAGGGTGCGTATAATTGGTAACTGAATCGATATAGACAAGAGGAGAACCCAGTGTCCACGTCTTTTATACCGTTTTGTGGTGAGATTTAGAGGTATGCCAAAAGATTGGAAAAAAACCATCACATATACCACTTTCAAACAGGGGCAACATGAAACATCACATATAACACTTTCAAACAGGGACAACATGAAACATCACATATAACACTTTCAAACAGGGGCAACATGAAACACTTTCAAACAGGGGCGACATGAAACATCACATATAACACTTTCAAACAGGGGCAACATGAAACATCACATATAACACTTTCAAACAGGGGCAACATTAAACATCACATATAACACTTTCAAACAGAGGCAACATGAAACATCACATATAACACTTTCAAACAGAGGCAACATGAAACATCACATATAACACTTTCAAACAGAGGCAACATGAAACATCACATATACCACTTTCAAACAGGGGCAACATGAAACACTTTCAAACAGGGGTAACATGAAACACTTTCAAACAGGGGCAACATGAAACACTTTCAAACAGGGGCAACATGAAACACTTTCAAACAGGGGCAACATGAAACACTTTCAAACAGGGGCAACATGAAACATCACATATAACACTTTCAAACAGAGGCAACATGAAACATCACATATACCACTTTCAAACAGGGGCAACATGAAACACTTTCAAACAGGGGCAACATGAAACATCACATATACCACTTTCAAACAGGGGCAACATGAAACATCACATATACCACTTTCAAACAGAGGCAACATGAAACATCACATATACCACTTTCAAACAGGGGCAACATGAAACACTTTCAAACAGGGGCAAAATGAAACACTTTCAAACAGGGGCAACATGAAACACTTTCAAACAGTGGCAACATGAAACACTTTCAAACAGGGGCAACATGAAACACTTTCAAACAGGGGCAACATGAAACACTTTCAAACAGGGGCAATATGAAACACTTTCAAACAGGGGCAACATGAAACACTTTCAAACAGGGGCAACATGAAACATCACATATACCACTTTCAAACAGGGGCAACATGAAACATCACATATACCACTTTCAAATAGAGGCAACATGAAACATCACATATACCACTTTCAAACAGGGGCAACATGAAACACTTTCAAACAGGGGCAACATGAAACACTTTCAAACAGGGGCAACATGAAACACTTTCAAACAGGGGCAACATGAAACACTTTCAAACAGGGGCAACATGAAACACTTTCAAACAGGGGCAACATGAAACACTTTCAAACAGGGGCAACATGAAACACTTTCAAACAGGGGCAACATGAAACACTTTCAAACAGGGGCAGCATGAAACATCACATATACCACTTTCAAACAGGGGCAACATGAAACACTTTCAAACAGGGGCAACATGAAACACTTTCAAACAGGGGCAACATGAAACTCGCTGAAATTACATAACAATTTTATTTATTAGTTATACCAGTAAAATACTTCTAAAACGTATTCATATCTTCTTCAGCGTTCATTCTCAAACTCCTGCTGAATTCTCTTGTAGCAGGACCATTGTCCTACTAGATTTCCAGCAGGATGTAGTCCAGAGAATGGAAATGTGCTGTGTCGCCGTTTTATTTGCGCCAATGGCCCGACACATCCGTCTTCGGCGGAACGTATTCATATAAAAAATGAAACAACATATAGATATAGAAATTATTATAATATAGTCCAGTCAGATTTTAGACAGAACAGAGGCAGAATAGCTGCAGCGCAACAGACAGAACAGAGGCAGAATAGCTGCAGCGCAACAGACAGAACAGAGGCAGAATAGCTGCAGCGCAACAGACAGAACAGAGGCAGAATAGCTGCAGCGCAACAGACAGAACAGAGGCAGAATAGCTGCAGCGCAACAGACAGAACAGAGGCAGAATAGCTGCAGCGCAACAGACAGAACAGAGGCAGAATAGCTGCAGCGCAACAGGCAGAACAGAGGCAGAATAGCTGCAGCGCAACAGGCAGAACAGAGGCAGAATAGCTGCAGCGCAACAGACAGAACAGAGGCAGAATAGCTGCAGCGCAACAGACAGAACAGAGGCAGAATAGCTGCAGCGCAACAGACAGAACAGAGGCAGAATAGCTGCAGCGCAACAGACAGAACAGAGGCAGAATAGCTGCAGCGCAACAGACAGAACAGAGGCAGAATAGCTGCAGCACAACAGACAGAACAGAGGCAGAATAGCTGCAGCGCAACAGACAGAACAGAGGCACACTGCTGTAAGTTAGTATAACTGCAGCGCAGCGATTAGATTAAGGTATGTAAGATTCTGGAATGCGAATCCGTCAACATGTGTAATTAATTACGCCGTCGCACAATGCAACTATTGGCTACATTGACTGTGTCAATCGGTCAAACGTATGTGCAGGTAAACGTCAGTGTCATATGTTAACAATTGTCGCTCTATGAGATAACGACGTCACATTCTAATTTGTTCTCCAGATAAAAATAATTATGTAAGTCAACTTTGCGTCTTACCAGGGTAACAAAGTGGCGTATTTTTTATGGAAGTGGCGTATTTTAAGGAAGTGGCGTATTTTATTACTGAATATACACAAGACATCGCTTCGATGTAAGTCAGCGTTTCGAATAAAGGACATTTTTCCTGAACACAACAGAACACATGATGGGTAAAGTAAGACTTTGTCCACGATCACAAAATAATCGTATGTTGATAGAGCTAGAACAGGTTTCAAGGAATTACAAAAAATATTCGTACCATTTACGTCGTAAAATGCGAATAAGGGTGTTTAAGAGTGGGGTTCACTGTCCAATCCCATAGAGAATGAAAGTTACTAAAAACCGTGTTACCGTCTGATTTATTAATCAAAAGTTGCAGACGTCGCAGCCAAGCAGTAAACAGTGATACACGTATTCCATTTCCTAGACTACATCCTATTAATTTGTATGTGTGTAAGAGCGAAGAGGAAGAGCTAATATGTAATTAAACATAAGCCCAACATGGGTCAAGACATTGGTCAGACAAGACATTGGTCAGACCAAAAAAATCAGACAAGACATTAGTCAGACAAGACATTGGCCAGACAAGACATTGGCCAGACAAGACTTTGCTAAGACAAGACTTTGCTCTGACAAGACATTGGTCAGACAGGACTTTGTCAGTAAAGACTTTGGTCAAACAAAACATTGGTCGCACAAGACTTTGGTCAGACAAGATATTAGTCAGACAAGAAATCGGCCAGACAAGACTTTGCTAAGACTTTGGTCAGACAAGACATTAGTGAGGCAATACTTTGGTCAGACAAGACATTGGTCAGACAAAACTTTGCTAAGACAACACTTTGGTCAGACAAGACTTTGGTCAGACAAGACTTTCGTCAGACAAGACTTTGGTCAGAGTTCTAAAACAAACTACAGAAATACCTATTTGCTGCGATAAGAATTCATCTAGATCTAATCAACATCAAAGTAACACACACAAATCACGGGAGAATGAATAACTGTGATGTCACCAACAATTACCAGCCGTTACACTTTATAGCAACGTATAGACAGTAGAAAAGGTAGGTTCTTCAAATGAGGAAGATCTTAGATGGCAGAAGTTGCCCACGGGGATATTAACTGATTCTAGCCGGAATATTTTTAGCGTTTAAACGTAATTAAATTTTGTTCGATTTTTGTGTGTGCACATGCATCACGGAAACAAGAAATAGTACTTCTAAATATATTTACATTATAATGTAATATATATATTTCGAAACAGAAATAGACAGAGAATGTGATTATAACAAGATCATTTTGAAAAAAAAAATTATGTTAATATGTAAAAATTATTTTAGACAGAAAAGAAAATATGTAAATGACAAATAAATATTATTTTAGATATGATATTTGACCTTACCGCATTTTTGAATCAATAAATTCCACTCAAACTGTATCATTTCTGTAGATAATCCAATTACGAACATAATAATGTATAATATATATGCATAGTGCGTCAAAAATTATTATTTAGAAAGAATTTCGACATCTATCAAAAACAGTAGACTTAACTTTACATGAAACTCAAATGAAAATATGGCTAATTTTTCTTACAAAATGGCGTAAATTTGCAAACACGATGTTAGAAGCATTTGCCAGATTGGATTTGATAATAAATGAGACCAAATCAAATAAAATAGTTATTATTTTACGAAAATAAGTAAATTGGAAAATATATATATAACATATAAGGAAAAATGACGTCACAGACCCCCATTATCAAAACTTATCAATAACTTAACAAAATTGATATCAATACACATAAAAATATTGCAAGAAGTAATGTAGACATATTACACTTTTGATTGGAAACATTCTTATGGTGATATAAATACCGAAAACAACAACATGAATGTCATTGGAGTATGACTTATAGAAGTCTTTCCGGCCAGAGACATACGGTTTACTGACTTGTATAAGTCTCCCCGGCTGGAATCAGTTAAGTGTCAATACAGGTAGTATACACGCGTCAAAGACTGGGAGATGGAAGAAGTAGGAAGACGCAATGAAATAAGTTGAAGTAAACAAGGTGAGAACATACTAGACAAATCATGCGATTCAGTTAATAAGTTCTTGTCACGAACGTCCTGCCGCAAGGAATGACATGATGCTGCCGAATTCACATTGTACTCAATACCACAGGATGAAACACACAGGATGAAACACGCAGGATGAAACACACAGGATGAAACACACAGGATGAAACACACAGGATGAAACACACAGGATGAAACACGCAGGATGAAACACACAGGATGAAACACACAGGATGAAACACGCAGGATGAAACACACAGGATGAAACACGCAGGATGAAACACACAGGATGAAACACACAGGATGAAACACACAGGATGAAACACACAGGATGAAACGCACAAGATGAAACACACAGGATGAAACACACAGGATGAAACACACAAGATGAAACACACAAGATGAAACACACAGGATGAAACACACAGGATGAAACACACAAGATGAAACACACAGGATTAAACACACAGGATGAAACACACAGGATGAAACACACAGGATGAAACACACAGGATGAAACACACAAGATGAAACACACAGGATGAAACGCACAAGATGAAACACACAGGATGAAACACACAAGATGAAACACACAGGATGAAACACACAGGATGAAACACACATATGAGACACACAGATGAGACACACAGGATGAAACACACAGATGAGACACACAGGATGAGACACACAGATGAGACACACAGGATGAGACACACAGATGAGACACACAGATGAGACACACAGATGAGACACACAGGATATCAGCCACAGACTTATCGAGACTTGTTACATATTATACATATTTACATATTATTAAATATCACTATATATTAATTAATTAAACTATAAAAATAAGATATATGGTAAAATCAGAATATTGGCCTCGACTTGTATAACATGATATGTAATGTTGTCACTCTGAATAATTTAAAACCTTAAGTAGGCACACAACAAAAGGTTGCCGACCCCTGACATAGAGAGATAGATAGATTCACGGAATGCGTATGTTTTCAAAGATGATGTATTTGATGTCTATTGCTATTGTGAATTTCCGGCTTTCGCATCCATATGTTAATACAGATAGTATGCACACGTTAAGCAGTCTAAGTTTTGTAAGTTTGTTCAATTCTAGTGAGTGCCATATGTTCGAAAACTTGTTAAATGCACCTGCTGTCAGAGCTATGCGGGTTATGTCTCTTTGTTTGTAACACCGTTTTGTGATAATTTTCTCCCTAAACAGTTGAAGGTTTTAACTTCTCTAGCACATGTCCGAGGTTTGACATTCGATGTTTGACGTTCGATGTTTGACGTTCAATGTTTGACGTTCGATGTTTGACGTTCGATGTTTGACGTTCGGTGTTCGATGTTTGCCGTTCGATGTTTGACGTTCGAAGTTTGACGTTTAATGTTTTATGTTGGATGTTTCATGTTTGACATTCGATGTTTGACGTTCGAAGTTTGACGTTCAATGTGCTATGTTCGATGTTTCATGTTTGACGTTCAATGTTTTATGTTCGATGTTTCATATTTGACGTTCAATGTTTTATGTTCGATGTTTCATGTTTGACTTTCGATTTTTGATTTTCGATGTTTGACGTTCAATGTTTGACGTTCAATGTTTGATGTCCGATGTGTGATGTTCGATGTTTGACGTTAGTTTTTTGACGTTCTATGAGTATGACATCAGGTGTTTCGGTTGTGAAATCCACTATTTTTCTTGTAGATGAGCTGATTAGCCCGATTTTTGCCATTACATATCCTTGTCTTTGTGTTTGTCTTTACTAAGTACACATATAGTACCAAGTACACATATAGTACCAAGTACACATATAGTACCAAGTACACATATAGTACCAAGTACACATATAGTACCAAGTACACATATA
Source organism: Meghimatium bilineatum (assembly GCA_034231615.1). Taxonomy (NCBI): domain Eukaryota; kingdom Metazoa; phylum Mollusca; class Gastropoda; order Stylommatophora; family Philomycidae; genus Meghimatium; species Meghimatium bilineatum. The sequence continues at coordinate 58,068,521 of CM067316.1, forward strand.
GTACCAAGTACACATATAGTACCAAGTACACATATAGTACCAAGTACACATATAGTACTAAGTACACATATAGTACCAAGTACACATATAGTACTAAGTACACATTTAATAGGTTGCGACTTCTTATGCGCTGACTGAACCACCTTGCAATATCTGAGACGTATGCATCATGCGTGCGTAACTGTATACATGATGATGATAGAATCCCTTTAGTGTTCTGAACAGGTAAGTCTTGACAGAACATAGCCTTTTGGGTCACAGGTCCTCCTCAGGTGAGTAATCGAAGCGACACCAGGAATCGATGAAGATTTGTTGTCTCAAAGGTATGGTTGTGTTGAGAGATTTTATGGATCTGTGTTTAATCCAGTAAACCCAGTGTAGCACTATTCCACAATCATCTATTCCTGTCTCGAGGGTAGCTTCTGGGCTTACAATTCCTGTCTGGAGGGTAACTTCTGGGCTTACAATTCCTGTCTGGAGGGTAAATTCTGGGCTTACTTTTCCTGTCTGGAGGGTAGGTTCTGGGCTTACAATTCCTGTCTGGAGGGTAGGATTCTGGGCTTACAATTCCAGTCTGGAGGGTAGGTTCTGGGCTTACAATTCCTGTCTGGAGGGTGACTTCTGGGCTTACAATTCATGTCTGGAGGTTAGCTTCTGGGCTTACACGTTTTGTCTGGAGGGTAGCTTCTGGGCTTACTATTTCATTATTATTTTGGCTTATTTGTTGAAGCATCCGCAATGATGGCACATTCACCAATCCCCACCACTTAGGGAATCTGTCACCCAACAACAAAATACCCGATGGGATGCATCTATCTATTATCCATATGTATTCTGATTTAAAAAAGTAAAAATTGAGACATGACATGCTATGATAATGATGATTTTTTTCCACAGGTCTTGTCTTGTCTTGTCCTATCCATGTGTATCACTAGGAGTCATTGGAAGCCGATGTCTTCATTCTTTAGCTTACTGTGATGCCTCTGCCATAGTGCAGCCTTGATGTTCTAGTATTTCTCTGATCTCATCTATCCATCTTCGTCTGGGTCTTCCCCTGTTTCCATTTTCAGATGATCGTTTATTGAAGACTATCGATGAAATGCGATCTGGTTCCATTTTGATTAGGTGGCCGAATTATTTGATCTTTTGTGTGTCTATGTATTCTTATAGTTGTTCAAAGTTGACTTGTTGTTACTCCCCAATCCTCGCTTTTTTCATTAGTCGGGTCCTATGCCATGCCTAAAAAGAAGACAGTGGTTATGATCTGTGCACTCAGAAATAGAAGTGTCCACAATCCAGTTACCACACGAGTGTATTTGCAAACATATGTTTGCTTAATGTGAATGTATGTGTGGAGTATTGACATAAGCGTTAAGTGACCTTAAAAAATTGCAAAAAACTGGTGCCGAGTTCAGACTTCTCTCAATGACATTGAGATGAAGTAATGAATGCCTGTCAAAATGAAAAAAAACAAAACATCTAGATATACATGTCTCTCGTTTGGCGTAAGCCGAGTTACTCGTCATTTCAACAGTTCTGTGGACTGATCAATTTAACAATCTAAGCGTGACTTATTTGACTGTTTCCGTGGTTTTCATTGGCGACTTTGTATTGACAGCCAATGGGAGAGGTTTGCGAAGAAGATAATGGAAGAATCCAATTACGGAAAAAGTCAAAAATTTAATGGATGTTTTGAAGGACAATTTCTCAAGAGTCCACGTGACTATATTTGATGAGGGACTCGAATAACCTGAATGCCAACAGCATGGTAAAAAAAAATATTGATAGTGTAAATAATAGATCAGGTGCCCGCATTCTGTGGTGATATTCTGAGAGGAGGAAAAGTAGATCATATGGTGACAAGTGGGTTGAAGAACACGAGGTGAGTTGGACCAAGAGAAAAGATGGTACACTGCTTGACGTCACGGCAGCTGACTACGTGGGTACAGGGTTACCAGATAATAGGAAGTTATAGAAAGATTTCAGGCAAAATGTTTCCAAACATTAATATCTGTGTGGTCTGATGGCTTGAATATGTTGTTCTTAAATAGATTTCCACTTCAAGTTTGCATATAACAACTTCGTCAATTTCATTGCCAGTATAGTCTAACAGGGATGAATGTGTGCTTCGCTACCACAACCAAATGGCCTGGGTTCGAATTAAATAGTCATGTGTTGGAAATCTACTCCCATTAAGTTCAGGGATAACAAAATGGACTGAAAAAAACGGGCTATTAATTCGCTTATTTGCAAACAAATTATTCCTGCATTCGAACCAGCCAACCTGAACTGGGTACTATGATACGTGTCATGAAAATTCTCCGTGAAAAAAACATAGGAAAACTATGGTTTTTTTTAGTCAGTTATTTGTCTAAGCAACTATTAACTCTTGAACAAAACCCGAATAGCTCAATTATACTTTTAACTAAAAGAAACTCAATTTTTTTGAGTTACTGTTATAAAAGATATTCGCTGATTCGACATCATTCACCCTAACGGCTCTGTCCACTTCGTAATTAACTTCTCGTGGTTACCTGAATTGTCCTCATCTCATGATTCGTGAGGTCATGATCGTGGTCAAGGTCAAACAACATTTTTGGCAATAACTCATGACAGGTTGATTAGAATCCCATGAAACTCACTGAAAAAAAACCTCTCTGACCATATTATTGAATGCCTATGAAAGATTCACGGTTCTCAAATAAATTCATTAGGAAAATTTAATTCACAATTATAGCGCATCTCACTACGGAACAACGGTACATCATTGGAAGCTTACAGACTGGACAATCACGTTTAGTTGCCAGACAATGTAATGTCGTTAGAAGCACCATTAGTCGCATTTGGAGACGATTTTAATAAGCTGGTTCAGTGGCAGACCCGCCGCGCAGTGGAAGACCCAGAGTAACAACTTCTGAAGAAGACAGCTTCACATGGCTGCGTCAACTCAGGAATCGATTTGCATCTGTATCCTCCACAGTCCAGTCAATGCCAACAGCTCATTGAATTTCAGATCAACCAGTCAGAAACCGGCTGCACGACGCTGGACTTTGGGCTAGAAGACCCTGCAGAGGTCCTGTTCTTACGGACCGGCATCGCCAGAACCTACTTCAGCGGGCGAACCAGTTTATGAGTTTCCCTGTTCCGACTGTCATACTGGAGGCTTAATGAGTTTCATTTTTGTAACACACTCAGAGGGCTCAGAAGATATAGAGGATTGACTTAATTGGCTATGGTTACCCCAAATAAACTCCGTACATCCTAACGAAGTGGCACACCACAGGGCGAGATACCACCGATAGCGTGTAGGACCGCAACTTAAAGTGGTAATCACTGTCTGTCTCCGAAATAACTCACGTTATAAACACATGCGTCGCGAGCGAGCATCGAACACACGATCTCTTGAGTAAGGCTTAATATCCCAGAATCTGGTAGTCAGTGCAGGATTTACATATAAGCTAAACAAGCTATAGCTTAGGGCCCCCACTATATTGGGGGCCCCACATTTTTTAACACTTCATTATCTATATATTCTTTATCGTTAAAGGGTTCCATATCTCAAACAGCTTAGTGCTCTATCAATTTTAAATCCGGCCCTGCTGGTGGTTGAAATAAGATCCATCTCTGTCTCAAGGAGCAGACCATGAAAACACTAGAGTTAAAGCAGTATTTAATTCTGTATCAGCTACACAATCTAGCGATGTGTATTTCTTTTGAAGAAAACACAATTAAGGATAAAGACCCATCTAAAGAAAACACAATTACGGATAAAGACGCATCTAAAGAAAACACAATTACGGATACAGACATATCTAAAGAAAACACAATTACGGATAAAGACCCATCTAAAGAAAACACAATTAAGGATAAAGACCCATCTAAAGAAAACACAATTACGGATAAAGACATATCTAAAGAAAACACAATTACGGATAAAGACATATCTAAAGAAAACACAATTACGGATAAAGACACATCTAAAGAAAACACAATTACAGATAAAGACACATCTATAGAAAACACAATTAAGGATAAAGACACATTTAAAGTAAACGAAAACGAACGTAGAACAATTGTAAAAACAAATAAATAGGCAATACATAATGTTAAAAAAATCCAAACACAAATCACACTGGCTACTTTGGGCATTTAAAACATTTATTCAACGATTGATAATCGTGTAAATTTTTAATTGTAGAAGATACATGAAGTCATCCATCACAGAGGTTTCACACACAGGCAGCTACGCCCCTGGGATTAAACATTTGTGAACAAAACCCCAAAACATGAAAACATTATTCGGCAAAGAAGTAGCCATTTTTAATTGTACAGTTCAAACCTTGTCGTAAACAGGACCCACAGTGTCGTAAAATGACCCGCATTGTCGTAAACAGGACACACATTGTTGTAAAAAAAACAAAAAAACACTAACATGCATATTCCTTTTATGCTCTCAGACACATAATGGAAAATATGTAGAAAATAAATTTAGATTGATAATTATGTTAGTGAACTCACACTCGAGCGGCGCTTTCTATCACACTCGAGTGACGTATTTATTCTATCACACTCCAGTGACGTATTCTATAACACTCGAGTGACGTATTCTATGACACTCGAGTGACATATTATATCTTGAACGTTATCTGCCTTATGGGCATTCTCTAAACAATTCACGAGCTGGGGCTAACCTAAGGAAATGTTTAATCACTGAAAATTTGTCTTGGGCTCTTTGCCCTGTACCATCATCCATGCATTCATTACTAATTTTGGGCGAGCCTTTGCCCTGTACCATCCTCCATGCATTCATAACTAATTTTCCCATGTTTTGTTTTATATCTCTTTATATGGCTAAAGGCATAGTTGAAATTGTAAGAAGCAGAGGACAAAGGCATTCATGGGCGGACATTGTTAATATTTGACAGATCAACATTTCTTCTAAACGTGTCCGTATCGATGATAGAAATCGCTGGAGGACTTTGATCTGACGCATACAATGTAGTAAAACTACAACACTGTTGGGTTATAGGTATTTCTATGTTTTTATATAAGGTTTTGCACATGGAAAAACAAAAACCTCAGCTTTCTTGTTATAATTTAGTTTCGGAGTTCTGAGCCTCACTCCGTTTCTTCTTTTATAGAATCAGATTTTAATAAGACCTTCTGATCTAGTTTAAAAAACAACAATACTCTGTCATTTTGCTATATGATTTCTTGCATATGTTGTCTTCTGATGCTAATGGGATCATACTCAATTTGGGCCGGGCAATCTCTGTCGTTTCTCTTACTGTTCTCGGTCGCAGAAACTAACCCTATATTCTTCATCATCAAGTGCCGTCTCCGCAACGAAGGTTGGCTGCAACGTATCTCCAACATCTCCTGTCTCTTGTCCTGGTGGTGCACTCTGCTAGACTGTAACCTGTCCATCGTGTAATGTTACTCTCCCACTTGTATCTCTGCCTACCTCTTGCTATATTACGCGGTAATAGTTTTTATTTACAACATGCCATTTCAACTAATAATCTTCGCCTTTTTGTGTTCACGATTTTAACGGTTATGTCTCTTCAAAACCAGCCATTTTCAATATATTCTTGACACTTTCTAGATGATGAACCATTTCTAAGATATTCTGCATGTATTAACATTTTTTTTAAATGTGTAAATAACAAAAATAAATTCTAATTTAACAAAGTATGATTTTCTTACATTCATCTTCCCTTTAGTAAGTTTTCTGCAATGAAATATTCAGTATTGATACCACTTTAGTTTATTTCTGCATTCAGGTTTTGTAAAAATATACTTCTTTCCTTGTAAAAATTCCATTAAATAAAGATAAGGGTACCACGCCCATATCCATGTTTTACTGCTTATAACTCATCTCGGTACAAGAATGTATTATTTAGAGAGCAGTCGTGCAGATGTTTCCTTGCAAGAAGTCTATTCTCTACCCACGTCAGCGAGTGAAGTATACAGATGTTTCCTTGCAAGAAGTCTATTCTCTACCCACGTCAGCGAGTGAAGTATACAGATGTTTCCTTGCAAGAAGTCTATTCTCTACCCACGTCAGCGAGTGAAGTATACAGGTGTTTCCTTGCAAGAAGTCTATTCTCTACCCACGTCAGCGAGTGAAGTATACAGATGTTTCCTTGCAAGAAGTCTATTCTCTACCCACGTCAGCGAGTGAAGTATACAGGTGTTTCCTTGCAAGAAGTCTATTCTCTACCCACGTCAGCGAGTGAAGTATACAGATGTTTCCTTGCAAGAAGTCTATTCTCTACCCACGTCAGCGAGTGAAGTATACAAATGTTTCCTTGCAAGAAGTCTATTCTCTACCCACGTCAGCGAGTGAAGTATACAGATGTTTCCTTGCAAGAAGTCTATTCTCTACCCACGTCAGCGAGTGAAGTATACAGATGTTTCCTTGCAAGAAGTCTATTCTCTACCCACGTCAGCGAGTGAAGTATACAGGTGTTTCCTTGCAAGAAGTCTATTCTCTACCCACGTCAGCGAGTGAAGTATACAGATGTTTCCTTGCAAGAAGTCTATTCTCTACCCACGTCAGCGAGTGAAGTATACAGGTGTTTCCTTGCAAGAAGTCTATTCTCTACCCACGTCAGCGAGTGAAGTATACAGATGTTTCCTTGCAAGAAGTCTATTCTCTACCCACGTCAGCGAGTGAAGTATACAGGTGTTTCCTTGCAAGAAGTCTATTCTCTACCCACGTCAGCGAGTGAAGTATACAGGTGTTTCCTTGCAAGAAGTCTATTCTCTACCCACGTCAGCGAGTGAAGTATACAGGTGTTTCCTTGCAAGATGTCTATTCTCTACCCACGTCAGCGAGTGAAGTATACAGATGTTTCCTTGCAAGAAGTCTATTCTCTACCCACGTCAGCGAGTGAAGTATACAGATGTTTCCTTGCAAGAAGTCTATTCTCTACCCACGTCAGCGAGTGAAGTATACAGATGTTTCCTTGCAAGATGTCTATTCTCTAACCACGTCAGCGAGTGAAGTATACAGATGTTTCCTTGCAAGAAGTCTATTCTCTACCCACGTCAGCGAGTGAAGTATACAATATCAGCTGTATATGTTATGTAACTTACTGCCAAGAGTAGTTGATTCAGCCTCTGTTGATCACAATGGCAGATTTTTAAAAATCTACTTGCTTTAGTACTTGAGTTTACACCAGGGATGGACAAATCTGGATAGCAAAATCAATTTTACTTGAGAGCCCTTCTACGCAGATTTAAAATTACCATATACACTGCTAGTGATATCAGATATCAAATCTTAAGCTATCTCAATCAAACTATAAACCACCATGATAAACAGTGATAAGGAGAAAATTATGACATCAAATCTCTGATATTATTTGCCTGACATCAACATGTGATTTTTAATCGATATGAAAGACTTCAAAATCAATCATAGAAAGTCTTTTAATGACGTGAAAGTTTTCAGCGAATGATATCTGTTCTGAATCACTTAAACTTTAAGCAAATGATGCAAAAAGCTCGTTGGCACAATCCCACATAGATGCGGATGAATATAGCCAACCAATCCAAACACACATAGAGACGGATGAATATGGTCAACCAATCCAAACACACATAGAGACGGATGAATATGGACAACCAATCCAAACACACATAGAGGCGGATGAATATGGTCAACCAATCCAAACACACATAGAGGCGGATGAATATGGTCAACCAATCCAAACACACATAGAGACGGATGAATATGGACAACCAATCCAAACACACATAGAGGCGGATGAATATGGTCAACCAATCCAAACACACATATAGGCGGATGAATATGGATAACGAATCCAAACACACATGGAGCCGGGTGAATATGGTCAACCAATCCAAACACACATAGAGGCGGATGAATATGGTCAACCAATCCAAACACACATATAGGCGGATGAATATGGATAACGAATCCAAACACACATGGAGCCGGGTGAATATGGTCAACCAATCCAAACACACATAGAGGCGGATGAATATGGTCAACCAATCCAAACACACATAGAGGCGGATGAATATTGTTAACGAATCCAAACACACATGGAGCCGGATGAATATGGTCAACCAATCCAAACACACATGGAGCCGGATGAATATGGTCAACCAATCCAAACACACATAGAGGCGGATGAATATGGACAACCAATCCAAACATACATAGACGCTGATGAATATGGACAACCAATCCAAACATACATAGACGCTGATGAATATGGATAACGAATCCAAACACACATAGAGGCGGATGAATATGGTCAACCAATCCAAACATACATAGACGCTGATGAATATGGATAACGAATCCAAACACACATAGAGGCGGATGAATATGGACAACCAATCTAAACACACATAGAGAAGGATGAATATGGCCAACCAATCCAAACACACATAGAGGCGGATGAATATGGGCAACCAATCCAAACACACATAGAGGCGGATGAAAATGGACAACCAATCCAAACATACATAGACGCAGATGAATATGGATAACGAATCCAAACACACATAGAGGCGGATGAATATGGACAACCAATCCAAACATACATAGACGCTGATGAATATAGATAACGAATCCAAACACATATAGAGGCGGATGAATATGGACAACCAATCCAAACATACATAGACGCTGATGAATATGGACAACCAATCCAAACATACATAGACGCTGATGAATATGGATAACGAATCCAAACACACATAGAGGCGGATGAATATGGACAACCAATCCAAACACACATAGAGAAGGATGAATATGGCCAACCAATCCAAACACACATAGAGGTGGATGAATATGGACAACCAATCGAAACACACATAGAGGCGGATGAATATGGACAACCAATCGAAACATACATAGAGGTGGATGAATATGGACAACCAATCGAAACACACATAGAGGCGGATGAATATGGACAACCAATCCAAACATACATAGACGCTGCTGAATATGGATAACGAATCCAAACACACATAGAGGCGGATGAATATGGACAACCAATCCAAACACACATAGAGAAGGATGAATATGGCCAACCAATCCAAACACACATAGAGGCGGATGAATATGGACAACCAATCGAAACATACATAGAGGTGGATGAATATGGACAACCAATCGAAACACACATAGAGGCGGATGAATATGGACAACCAATCCAAACATACATAGAGGTGGATGAATATGGACAACAAATCGAAACATACACTGCCCTCCTCTAGTTAAATAAACACTCTGTTAATGTTTGATAATAAAAAATAATGAGGAATAACATAACTGAGCATAGCATGACAATTTAATAACCAACATTGCTACAATTTGTTCATAATAAACAACATTGCTACAATTTGTTCATAATAAACAACATTGCTACAATTTGTTCATAATAAACAACATTGCTACAATTTGTTCATAATAAAGAACATTGCTACAATTTGTTCATAATAAACAACATTGCTACAATTTGTTCATAATAAACAACATTGCTACAATTTGTTCATAATGTTAACTTGCAACTTATCAACAAACCATTCAAAAAATGACATGAGACATTGCACAAATGATGTAAACCCTATGCTACGTGGTTGCTAGGGTTCAGCAATACATTAACGTGAAATGAGTTTATTTCGTTGAAGCTGGAACATTAGTCCTAGTCCATCTCCAGATTATTCCTGCGAACAGTTCCCCAAAAGTGCTAAGTAACATGACTAATGCGATTGTTTATTGGTGACCGATGTGTATACTTTGTGTCGTCAGTGAATTAAAATCATAGAAACATCTGGATTAGTCAAAAAACAATAACACAGTTTGAGACCTCGAATGAGGGCTAATCTGGAGAAGGACTTAAAATTGGTCTCTACGCATGTAAAATGAACAAATAAAATAATTATGAAAATAATAAAAAAATACCATATATTTAAATGTGTTAAATATATGCTCTATTATTTTTTTCCGATTTTTATTTATTTGTTGGGTAATATTTAGTGTTATATTTGTCTGTTTGTTTGAAATACAGGAGCAAAAAAAATGTTTAATGGAGACATAAGCCAGCTAGATATATTTTATCAAATATATAGAATGTGAATATCATGAGTGGAAACCATGCATAACCATCTAGATATAAAAGAGCACGTGATAAGGGATTGTAAAACATCACAGAAGAAGCCGGTTGTTACTAAAAAAAAACAGCCGGGATTTTAGGTACAGTCATTTTACTTGCTTTGGCTACTTAAAAGAAAACGTTACTGTAAGAAAAGATTAAGTATTTGTCTTTCTTGTATCCTTGATTGTATATTCTTTAATATTAGCACAACTTTATTACCTTGTTTCAAGCTTTACCTATTGTTTACTAACTGTTATGCTATAGAATAAGAAAGGAAACAATATGGTTATATAGTGAGGTGGAAAAAGATGAAGGTACTGGGTCTGTAAATTCTATATTAGTGAAGGGCAATGCCAGAAATTGTTTGAGAACCACTAGTCTAAACAATTTAACATAGCACATCAAGATGATAATAACTAAGGTAAATAACTCAAAGAATGGAATCCTACATATAAATAATCCTGCTTGCCTCCCTTCATACCTTTTTCATTTAATACTCAATGAACATTTAATTGCGTGCTCAAGTTGGATGTGTCAGGCCGAAATTAGCACATATAACTGCCAAGCTATATCTGACATAACGCAGTCCACAATCTGGACAACATCCTGCTACCTTACAGGAGTTTAAGAATACACGAAGTTGTCTAACTTTTCATTTGACACAGTCACACAATACAAATAGCTGCACATATAATAAGACATTCATGTCAAGATGTTATACCATTGAATTTAAAATTGTTCACTCATCACATTTGTTGTATCGGACAGCCTGTGGCTCGGGAGACGATAACTAGATTAGTGTCATGCGCTATAGGAATATATTTCATTGAGGTGGGGGGGGGAAGAGTTCTAATAAATTACGTCACCAAATGTTATGCCAATTTTGCACCCCGTATTCACCTTCCCCACCACCCCCATCCTTGTCTATTGTCTTTCCCCAGGTGAATGATTGTTGATCACATTCACAATTGCCAATAAACGTAGGAGTGGGAGCTTAAGCTGTCGTTCCAAGGTCAGATGTGTCGCCGTGGTTGCATTTAGTTCATGTTTGTTCAAGGCTATTTGCGTTTTCTATCCACCGCTTTCTTGGTCTACCTTTGGCCTTACGCCCATCCTTGTCAACATCCGTAAAGGAATGGTTAGGGCCCCCGCTTCATTATATAAGCACACTTGTAGATTAATTATTAGTATAAAAAATGGATTAAAATGACTACATGATGTGGTTACACATTTTCATAAAAATGTTGCTAATGTAAGAACTTGATATATTTTTTATTCTTCTCCGTCTCCGTTCGTTCTCAAACTCCAGCAGATTAGCAGGAGAAGAACAAAATGCGTTGTGTCATGATTTACAGTTTATCTGCGATATCTGCGCCTTTCGGTCTGACACATTCGACATCAGAATTGTCTTCTGGTTTATTTTGACCCTGTATTGCACAGGACAGCAAACTCCGCTTTAACACCTTATTCATGATATTGTACCAAGAACAGTAAACACTATTGCTATTTTTTCCCCTTTCTGGTATTGACAAAACATGGATAATGGCCTATTAAAACAATATTGTTGACGTCAACCTTTCTCAATCTCCCCTTCCCTTAAAACAACTGTCAGATTTTTACAACTTCCTCTCCATCTCTACCCATTAATTATTAACGTAATGTTTTAGACAGTTTCTTTAATTGATAGCGTTAAGTTTTTTTTAAAAACCATAATAACTGCATAGAAAAATGACATAAATACGAGAAGCATAGACATATCTGCATTTAGAAGATGTAATGAGCGAATATAACCCAGCACCACCTCAAGAATTCAATACATATCAACTTTTTAAAAGAATATTACAAACTTGAATGTATATTCTGAAATACATACAAAGTAGTGTAGGTCTTCCTAGTATCCCTCAGTAAACATGGACTTGACCCATTTTAGCCGTAGCAGTCTCCTCTAGTAAATATAGACTTGACCCATTTTAGGGTTGATGAGTATCTCTATAATAATGAATTCTCGATTAAATAGAAAGGGAAAACAATCCAAAGAAAACGGAACTACACGCGCTGTTAACTCGTGACAAACTTTTAGTTACCGGTGCTCCTTACAAAGCTGAGACACAATCGTGGGCACCCAGGTAAAGAATGTAGTCCTGGTCCATCTCTACTATCAAGTTTTCTTATACCGGAAACATGTTCGCAGAGAGAAAGGGTTCAGTACCCGATGGGCTCATGCACAAATTGGATAAGGTTGTTATGCGTGAGAACACGCTTTGCTCCCAAACGCGCGGTGAGACTCGGACGACGGGTTCACGATGTCAGTGAACGACACATCGGCTAAGAAGGTGAAAGAGCCCGGGTTCAACTCCAACTCGAGTTCTTCCTTCACCGGAACAAGGATCGCGGATGAGAAAAGGTTCAGTACCCGATGGGCACAAGCACAGAACGTCTAATTACATGAAGCAAACTCACTGACTGTGGAACACGTCGTGCGAGATAGACGTGAACGGCAATTGTCTCGGCGAAGAGTCATTACATACCTGCGCGCCCGTCGACAGAAAGGCAGGCTGTCACAGGCTAGGGAAGCCTACTACCCGAATTGCATGACGAAAACGGATGTGCTGGTCCTCGGATGTCCAGACCACAGAGTTTATTCCTGCCGAGGTGCAGTATGCTGTTCAACTGTGGAAATAGCAGTACAACGTACTTCACGCTCCCTGGCGGAAATCATACAACTTATTCGTTGTGGTTATTAGAAAGCGAACACAGAAGAAGAAGAACAGTGTATATTTTAGTACTTTAGCCGTCTCATTAACTATTTTGTGTCCGAACTATTTATATATCACAATTATGAATGGAAATTCCCATTACCCCAAACCTCGTTTAGAAATGAGAGTTTTAGATATATTTAATCAATCAGTTCCATTAGCATATAACGGTTATGAAAGATCCGAAATCAAACAGTGATGACAAGATTTCAAATTGTGTGAAAAAACGAATACGGTTAAAGAAAAAAAAATCAACATCAACATATTCCAACCATCCAATATAACACAATAAATCACAGTCCAAACTGGCAAATTATATCAGAATTGTGTATATTTTTTCAGAAATATTTAGTACATATCGTTCATCAACTCTGATGTGGATACAGAACAACATATCGTTCATCAATGTAACCTGCAGACTAAATATAAAACTTGACTTCTCTGATGTGGATACAGAAAAATTACATCATTTTCTATTAAATTACAAAACATAAACAAACTTGGCCTAAGGTATTTGTTACATTAATCAACATCACGAGTATAGCTATTGTTCCATTGTGATTACATACAAATTCTTACCACACAATTATACTATATGCGGTTGTCCACTAATTACGTCAACAATTTGTTAGTCTATTTTTGACATCCCTCATATTTGTCAACAACTGTCAAGAATTCAAGGTCCACTCCCTTACCTTCGCTTAATTACGTCAAAAAATTGATTTCCCAAGGTCCTAAACAAAATAGTTAACAGAAAAATAAGAAAAAGTATATACGACCCATTTGACATTTTTGAAATATTTTTTTTGAAACTTAAACAAACTAATATGTGAGTTAAAAACTGTATTGTTGAAGTCCACTTCTTTTCAAGCTTCTGCCCTTGGCAATAACTGTCAATCATTTTCAGGCACACCCACATCCTGTCCATAATTGTTGGCATAATTAATGCACAGCCTCTGCAGATGAACATTTATTTGGGATAAATATATTAATGTTCAATAAAATTGTATTACAGTGACTGAATTTAGTAACATGCACGCATACATACATGCATGCATACATACTTACTTACATACACATACACAGAGACACATACACGCACACACATATATAAATAAACTGCTATTTGATGTGGGAACTTCAAAGAACAATATGATTGGATGAAAGTAACCCGTACGGTACAATGGAAAGGGCTTAGTGATCGATCCATTATGCAATTATAATACAATTCAATTTAATGTCAATTGTTTTTTGACATTGTCAAAAATGGTCACATGTACATAAAAACAACGTGCATTAAAGTACAAAAAATCAAACTAAGATATATCGTGATGTAATATACAAATCAAATTAAAATTACAGACTATAATGTCTGTTTCCGCTAAGCTGCGCGACCGTGCGCTTGCGCACACATTTTTATTTCTTAACGTACAGAGTTTGGACTTGGACTCAAAATACTAACGTATAGTAATGTGTGCAAAATTTCATATAATAACAAATATAACCGGTTTAACTAGAACATGCGGAAGGAGATTAACACATATTGTTTTAGGTAGAAGGTTTACCCCCCCCCTGCCCCCCCCCCAAAAAAAAGAGGTGTTCGAAGTGTATCAACCCACGGAGATAGATATCCGCTCACAAACACTCTTGTCGCAGAGGGAACATTGGTTATACGATTACACTGCCGAAGTCGAATATGTCGTGTCATTAGCTCAAATAAAACTGCGACACAATGCATTTTAGTTCTCTGAACTATATATGAAAATGTATAAGGACCATTGTTCTGACAATAGAGGAATCCGATGGGAGTGAGAACGAACGCTGAAGAAAATGAGTATACGATTACACGTTATAATAGTTGGTATTCTTTCCATTTTCTGTTGCTTTTGGAAGTCTTTAGTGCAAAATATGTATAACCAGTTTGTACAGTAGAATACCTCTATTGCGCATGCTTTTATAACACATTTCCCTATATAACAAAAACTTTTCAAAATCCCAAATTTATATTTAATCTATATTTCTTGTACTGTATATAGCGAATTCATCGGTTCGGACCGCGTTGTTATAATGAGATTCCATTGTAATATTTTTCCGTGTATCTGTTAATCTTGTTAATCTCTAAGGTCTTGTTTTCCTTACATAGTACCTTTTTTAGCCAGATTTGGCAGTTTAACCACAGATTTAATCATTGATTTAACATTTTCCACAATTTTCAAATTATATCTTTTCCTGGGAATGTAGATGTATGTTAGAACAGGATCTGAATATTATTTTGTACCTCTTTCATTGAGGCTATTAAAGAGACATTTAACTTCTAGTATTTTCTTATATTTTCTTTTATTTATTCTACTGGCCGAATTATCTATAAATTTAGTCAGTTTTGTGAATATGTGAAAATCTACTTTGTAAACAGTGAAACGGATTAATTCACGCTATGTGATCCTACATATTAATCATTCAAGTATAATAATAGTAAACTGTAAACTGTATAACTGATTATTTTCTAACTCTTTAATCCTACATATTAATGAATCTAATAGTAAAATACAAATATACTTTATTTAGAAACGAACAAGAATAAGTTAGTGTCAAGTTTGTTATTGAACTAGTCTTTTCTGTGTTTTAAAATAGTACAGTCTGTTTATTGTTTGAATATTTACTGTGTCTAACTATCCAGACACCGGAATTGTACCTTCGGCTTCGGATTGTTGGAGCAAACGTGAAAGAATACAATTCTTATATTAGAACGAGGATACGCTGCATAATACCAAATGGAGCGTTAGGGAAGACCAGGCCCTTAGTCGTAGTTAGCAGCTGGTCTAGTTTTGTAGCACTGATAATCGGACACATATGCTGATCCGGATCGTTGTTTGTCTTGTTCTAAAATGTATCCTGTTACCTTTAATTTGGAGTTAACAAGGCAGACAAAGAGGTAACAAGGCATACAAAGAGTTAACAAGGCAGACAAAGAGTTAACAAGGCAGACAAAGAGAAGGATCATACTACATGGTCAACACACTGTCTCTATATTTCAGTCCGGGCACTGTGCTATGTGGATGTTCATGTGCTATATTTCAGTCCGGGTACTGTGCTATGTGGATGTTCATGTGCTATATTTCAGTCCGGGCACTGTGCTATGTGGATGTTCATGTGCTATATTTCAGTCCGGGCACTGTGCTATGTGGATGTTCACGTGCTATATTTCAGTCCGGACACTGTGCTATGTGGATGTTCACGTGCTATATTTCAGTCCGGGCACTGTGCTATGTGGATGTTCATGTGCTATATTTCAGTCCGGACACTGTGCTATGTGGAGGTTCTTGTGTGTCAACATTGGCATGAGTCGTTGCTTATATTTCTTATAGCACAACAATAATACTATCGTCTAGTAAGATGATCAACGTTTCGACTATAATATCTTTATCTAGATAGGGGAGAATTGCTCACGCAATTCTAATTCTATTGTATGTAAAAACTGAAAGGTACCGACTATTAATATTTACCAAATATTACACCCAGACCACATTATAATGCATCATCTTAATCATGTTGTGATTTCTATATTATGTTGAATGCTTCATCAAAATACATTATATTTAAGTTCTTTTTTCCTAGAAACAATTATAAACGTTAAACGTTTCAATTTTAATTTATATATTTTCTCATACTATATTGTAACATATTTCTTTGTATCAGTTGTCTGTTCCTAATAATATTTAAGACTACGAAGGTTATGGGATGGATGGCTCATGAATCATGAACATGAATCAAAGAACATGAATCCATTAATCTTAGCAACCAATGGACTAACTACAGCGGGTCAAAGGACATGAGTCCATGGACCTCAACAACCAACCGACTAACTACAACGCCTGAAACTTCCAGATATTTTTGTTCAAGTATTTAAAGAATCTTAATATTGTGATTAAATTGATTCATGATTAAATATATTCATGATTAAATTGATTCATGATTATGAATGATTAATTTGAACTCATTTGAAAATAAATGTGTTAGAAAACTATTAATTATTGGTTGATAAGAATGCAAGTTAAACAAACAAGTAAGAGAAGACACCAAACACAAATATGTTTCTACAACAATAAGAAGAAAACATTGCACTTATATTGGACATGTACTTAGAATGAATGAAAGCATACTACAACTACAAACATTAAAATGGGTGCCAGATAGTAAACGAAAAAAGAGGAAGAAAAATAAAGACCCTTTGCGGTACAACCTTCAAAGAGAGTATGACTATGGGTCTCAACAACATACAAGAATTACACACAGTAGCATCACATCGCTCGAACTGGAGTCTCTGGTTTCTGCCCTATGCAGCGCATTCGGCGCTGAAGGAATATAGATGAAATAAAATATTGTGAAGGTTTAAATATAACCACCAATTTTCAAACAAAACTCTACCCTGACGAAAGTCGAAAGGCAAATAATAAATGTAATCGTCACACCAACATTTGTGGTATCAATCTCAGACATAAGCAGTAACAAAAGAATAATAGAGAATGCTTACTACGTGTCGATCTAAGAAAAGCAGCAAACAGAACAAGAAGAGATCATGTGGGGAATGAAGAGATTACAGGAACTGTTGGAACAAGAAGAGATCATGTGGGGGATGAAGAGATTACAAGAACTGTTGGAACAAGAAGAGATCATGTGAGGAATGAAGAGATTACAAGAACTGTTGGAACAAGAAGAGATCATGTGAGCAATGAAGAGATTACAGGAACTGTTGGAACAAGAAGAGATCATGTGGGGAATGGAGAGATTACAAGAACTGTTGGAACAAGAAGAGATCATGTGAGGAATGAAGAGATTACAGGAACTGTTGAAACAAGAAGAGATCATGTGGGGAATGAAGAGATTACAGGAACTGTTGGAACAAGAAGAGATCATGTGGGGGAATGAAGAGATTACAGGAACTGTTGAAACAAGAAGAGATCATGTGGGGGAATGAAGAGATTACAGAAACTGTTGAAACAAGAAGAGATCATGTGGGGAATGAAGAGATTACAGGAACTGTTGAAACAAGAAGAGATCATGTGGGGAATGAAGAGATTACAGGAACTGTTGAAACAACATCTGCGGATAAATATATTGAAGAACAGAGACTGAAATGGTTCGGCCACTTAATGAAAATGAATGATAATTGGCCATCTGCAAGAGCATACAACATGAAGATAGAAACCGCAAAATACAGAGGAAAATCAAGAATAAGGTGGATTGAAAGAGTTACCAACATTCTGAGGACCAAACTTGCCATTGTGCGAAAACTGATTGTTGTTCAATCACGTGACTCATTACTGCACAAGCAGAGGAAAAGACAATAGATTAATTCAAACAACTGTTATGGCAAAATATCTGCGTCTAAGTTTATCAATATCATCTTCGCCTGAGTGTATTCCCAAACTTCTGTTGGTACCCATGATGTAGTTCGACTTCGTTCTGTCATAGTTTACAGCTTGGCTTTTAAGCTATTGTTGATTATTAAATTTATTAAGGCGATATATTCGTATTTCACACTAACGTATACGTATTCGATTTCAACAAGTCATACGGGTTATTTTGATCTATGGTATAGCCGACCTCAACGACACAACTTCTGAATAATCTCTTAGAAGATACATGCCAGGTCATGGTGTTGCTATGGTTGGCTCCTCTGTCGGTACTGAACAACCCTCTTGTGAGAATTTAAAAAAAAAACTGCCTTGATGTTGTCCAACCATTTACATTATTGTCTTTATTTGTGTCTCTGTCAACAAATGGGCCCAGCTATTCTATAACTCCCTTGTTTAGAACGTCAATCTGTTCTTCTTTTTTAATTCTTTCATTCTCAATCTCCTGCAGATTAACAGGATATAGTCCAAAGGACGGAACGTGTTTTGTTATCTTTTATAGTTCGGCTGCAATATTTACGCATAATGGCCCGTCACACCTGGCATCAGCATCGCCATCTTGGTCGCTTTGAATCTCTATGAGATGGGAATTAACATCACCCCAATACCTTCGTAGTCACCCCTTACAACGTGTATGACAGGTAAGTGCCGTTACTCTTTGACCCCCTTTCGTGCTCCTGCAACATACAGTCGGAATCTGTTCTCTTTTTGCTCGTTCATTGTTCATGCTCTGTCACCATACAATAATACATAACACACATTGAATGAACTTACATTTTAAATATTGCCATATATTATGTCAAGGTAATTTTATCTTGTTAGAAGAATGACTACATTTTCTCATGGATAGATTGCTAAGGATATTCAGACATTCGGGGTCATGAAAGATTAGACCGACTTGAATAAACATACGGGGAGATAATAATAATAATAATACTGGAGACTTGCTGAAACTGTATCACGAGAACATGTTGAGTGCTGTCTCCGTGTTTAAGGACATATCGAGTCTGATATTAGGCGAATTTGATATTAGGCGAATTTGATATTAGAGGAATTTGATATTAAATGTGGAACTAGTAAATCGAATCTTCTGCGGGGTAGTGTGATACACATATACAACTAGTGAGCCACAGGAACTACTAGTATACACCTGAGCACATATATATCTGCCCAATGTGCAATGACATTAATACTAACTGATAACCCTACATACCTCTTCTATTGAACATTTTAAAAATCTTTTACTGAAGTTTCTTAAGATTACGACTTATTTTTGACTTCAGAAATATTTTACTAATCGTGTACACGCTAGAGTGTAGTTGGATACCAGTCCACTGTGGTATACCGGGAACTGAAAAGGCATATATGCGGAACAAAAAGACCAATAAATCACCTACCAGGAAAAAAGACCATCATCAAAGCTATTAGGAAAGTTGACCACCCAAAATACAAGTACCACTATCTTGACAGAGCTCAGCAAGCTATTATTTTCCGCATGAGGACATGACGCAAGACTAAACATCCACTTATATAGACTAAGACTGGTTCCATCACCTCTGGTCCATTTTAGCAGGCATCACAGACCGCTGAACATATCCTGCAAGACTGCATTACATTAAACCAGTTAAGAGAGGAACACTGACCCACAGACACAAATATCCACAGAAAGATGTATGAAAGCACCAAGGAACTTTCAAATAGAGTAGCATTAATCAAGACAACCAGACTTATTGTGTAGACAAGTTAGACTGCGAATAAGAAAAAGAATATGACTATAGAGTAAAATCTTGAATAATGGATAAGATGTACATATACTGCTTGACTGTGACAACTATTTGTACGTGTTCAGGTATTTCTGTGTTGGACTTATTTACCTTAAGTCTTGTTCTTGTGACCCTAACGTTTTTTGTGTGGGTACGATATCCTTCCTATAATCCATGATGTGTGTCGTTGGTTATCATGCATGTTCACAACCTTCTATCTGCCAATCATTTCTTATAGTCCATGAGGCATATCACGAGCATTAACAAGTTCTATTGAGAGATGCAGCGGAATATACGTTCTCAAGGTAGACAAAAGAGGGAAGTACAATACTTGCTAAAGACCTCACTGAAAGCCTTGGACATAAACCATGGTACATGGGATGTTCTACAGCTAAAAAAAAGTGCAGAATCTTCTGGAAAACTAGAAATGCAACAGCTCAACGATAGAGACGAGTTAGAAAGATACGGGCACATCAAATAGAATTATTGCAATAAGCTAATCTAAAGTAACCATACCATGTCCGGTCTGATCAAAAACCTTTGTGACAAACATTTGTATTAATGCAATTTACGAACGCATTGCCAAGGAAATAGTTAAGTTAATTTCATAAAGTGGATTACAAACAAATGTTAATCACCACTTGTGATGCTGAAGCAGCAATATGTTTGCCCGTAGTCCTCTACCTCATTTACTGTCAATCATTTGCTATAGTCTATGCCGTGTGACGTTGGATATAAGATCTGTCCACATTCTTTCTTCTCACGTCCTACCAATAGTTTCCCAGGATCTGTCCACATTCTTTCTTCTCACGTCCTACCAATAGTTTCCCATGATCTGTCCACATTCTTTCTTCTCACGTCCTACCAATAGTTTCCCGGGATCTGTCCACATTCTTTATTCTCACGTCCTACCAATAGTTTCCCAGGATCTGTCCACATTCTTTCTTCTCACGTACTGGGAATAGTTTCCGACACTGATGATATCCTATGCCACTACGCCTTGTATTCTGTCATCTTCTCTCTTGCTCTTCTTTACTTCTTTTATACTTCAACCTGCCTGTTGTCATGTTGTTTACCGATTTACTATTTCGTATGATGTGTTAATACACGTAGATTGTCATCTTCTTATGTGAGTTAGCAGCTCTTTATTTGAATTAACTTTATCAAGATGTCTTCATTATTCTTGTCATCTGTATTGCCAACTTCTTTCGGTACAAACACATCTTTAGTATATCTACATACTTTCTTACTATCGTGAAGACACGTCCATGATTCACGTCCATACAAGAAAGTTAGTTCTATATAACTATCGTTCTCATATAATTACAACAAACATACTTCTGGAATAGCAACATTGTTTACCTTCCAAACATGTCGTACAAGGCGACTAAGGAGGTTATGGGATGAAGTTGGCTGTCTCATCCCATATAGGGTCAGTGACCCAAAGCCATATTGAAGTCGAATGTGTCAGGCCGAAATGCGCAGATATCGCAGCAATGCTGTAAACCATGAAACAACGCATTCCGTTCTCCGGACTACATCCTGCTCATTCTGCAGGAGTTTGAGAACAAACGCAGAAGAAGAACTACACATAATGCAGTTCTTTTGATTGATATTTGATTTTGTAGATGCTATCTGGATTTAGTAATGCTAATAAAGTCTCCACTGCGTATTTTTAAAATTTACACCACAAAGGGTTAAAGTGACCCAGAATTCCTGCTGAAGTTGGATGTGTCAGGTAGAAAGGTGCAGATATCATAGTTAAACCGTAAACCATTATAAAACACATTTCGTTCTCCGGACTACATGCATTTACTATGCAGGAGTTTGGGAAAGAAAATCGTATCCTCTTATCCTCCGAAATAATCTATATTATTTTCACTTTGCCTTATAGAAATATGTATTTTTGCCATAAGTATGCACGGTGTGCACATTTATATATGTAGTCAACGAGATACGTTCTTAGACATAACTCTCAATACTTAATACGTACAGGGTGTTTATAAAGTCGACGTGCACTGAATTTGACTCAGCAGACATATATTAATTGTAGAGTTGACTTGTATTCTCTAATCATTAATGGCGTCAGCGCTGAACAAAGAATACTTGTGGCGTACCAAGCGTTTAATAATGGGGGTAAGTTTTTTTAAAACGTTATTATAAATGTAGTGAAGTTTCCTGAAGTGTCAGTACTTCACCGTAATGCAGCTAGAAGTATTATAAACACGTTTCGTTATATTTATATATTCGCTAAACCCTTTGTTGCCTTTCAGCGCCAGGGATAGAAGCGTTTTCTAGAGACGGCCCCCTTGTGTGCTGAGTTTATTGTGGACTTGGACGCCTATTTCAGTGGTCCATCAGGTATTAAGTATTCGGCATGTTGATTATAATCTTCGCACACCGGACACGTCCATAGGTGCTCCGATCTCCGCTTCAGGAAATCTCTCAGGGTAAATCTCTTCTTCTTCTTCTTTCGTTCACGTGAAACATGTCTATATCTGTAATTCTGTCTCCTGAATAAAACTCACTGTCTTTTGTAGTTCATACAGTGTCCCATAGAGTTTTGATTCCAGTGTTGTTTCCTCTGGATAATATGTCTACCTCAGCGTTTCATACTCAGAACACTCTTGAAGTATAAGTTTGGCACTCTGTGCTGCCTGTCCATATGTACACATGGCCGTGTTGCCAATCTTGAACTTTGTGTACATGTGACTGCGGAGTCGGTTGTGTCCTGTTCTGAGGCGTAGAATTATAACTGTTCTGATCTGTTTATAATGTGATAATCTTTTTGTGTTGGTGTTTGTGGCTTTCTTATTGACTTGATCATCTGTTTTTTTTCTGATGGTAGGTGATTGGTATATCTGGTTGGTCTTCGGCAGCACCTTCCTTAGCCAGTTGGTCTGCTTTTTCATTTCCTGGTATTCCACAGTGAGAGGGTATCCACTGCATGGCTACCCTATACTGGTAAGACAGTTTATTAAGTAGTTTCTGCAAGTCTGTTAGTTTTCCATACTGGAGAGCTTGAAGTACTGACCTTGCATCTGTCAGGAATACCACGGGCTGTAGACCATGATTGGAGTTCAGCAGTTTTTCAGTTGCTACCCTAATTGCCTGGATTTCTGCATCATAATTATTGCAGAATTTCCCTGTTGGTGTTCTGATCGTCGTATCTCTAGACTTGTTTGGATATTCTAAATATACACCTGCACCTCCATTACTCACTGCATTCTGTGCTGACCCATCTGTGTACACTCTGACCCATATCTTGTGGATATTTCTCGTCCAGGAAACTGAGGGTGACTTTCCTTCGCTGCACACTGTACTGTTCGTCCTCGCTTATTATTCCTTTCACGTGGGTCTGCTTGTATATTGGCATTCCATGGCTTTCACTCCAAGGGGTTTGTTCGGGCACATACCTTAAGAGGCTGTCAACTTCAGGTAGGTCTGTAAGTTGTCTACGGAGTCGTTTAACTTGGTAGAAAAAGCTGCTTCTTTTCAGTCGCCACATTGCTAGATTTTGGAATCTTTCCTTCATTGGATTTCTTGGCATACACTTAAACTTTTCTGCTTGTATTAGCACCTTTGTGTCTCGGCGTTCGCCAAGTGTTTTCATTTTTCTCATTTTCTGCATCTCTACGGCTGATGGTTCTATGTTGGTTCACTGCTCTTTTTTAAATCGTGGCCAGCCTCTAGGTCTGACTTCACTGTATCTGTGTAGGATAGCTTGCTGTAGTGTGCTATCTGATGCATGCCGATGTGGATGTTATATGATTTCAGAAGAAACATTTATTGATATCCAAAGCAACATTATCTCGAGCTCACGTAAATCGTGAAGACATTCGCCGAGGCCAACTTTCTGCTTATGCTGTAGAAATAACTTCCGTGTGCTACAAGCTACTTTTACCAAACACACGATTGTCATGAACAGTAATATTTTTTCATATATGTTGTAGCTTCATGACGTCACACATATCATCATAAATTACCCATAATTCTTGTGACGTACTCTCGCCAACATTGTAAATGAGTGCACAGTAACTTTATAGACACCCTCTTTACGTGACAAAAAGAAACAAATGAGAATTTTATGCCATGTTTCTGAATGGGGTTTTAAAGCATCAAAATGCAAGCAACTCTCACATCTATAGACCTCAACAAACAAAAACTGCAGACAGTAAACTGAATAATATATGATTATATAAATAGTATATGGTAATTTCTAATTTAAACTCTTCCGTTTTTAGAGAATGAATGGGAGGCAAAGATTAACAACACTACCATTCATAGCGAAAGAGGAAATGAAGAAACTATCAGCGTGCGGTTTGCTGTCCCACCCCATATGTTATATTGACCCAACGGCTAAAATTAGATGCGCTGAACCTAAAGGCACAGATATCGCAGATAGATAAACCACACCACAGTGTATTTTGTTCGTTGGACTACACTCTGCTGACCAGCAGATTTTGAGAATGAATGCAGAAGAAGAACAAGAGACATTTCAACTAAAAGTGATAATGCTACATACATGCTATATCGTGGGCACTATTTCAACTAAAAATGATTATGGTACAAACAGACTATATGTTGGACACTATTTTGGAAAGAGGATGTCCTCCTATACAGTACACACAATTGCTGGCGGAGAACACGGAAGATCGTATTATCGACAACAGCTTCGAACGCGGGAGTTGGAAAGACCCCTTACTGGGCCGAGGACTGTAAATGACCAGAACCTGTTGCAAATTGGCAAATTATTGAGACGTACACATGCCAAGAAACTCACAATGACCACAAATAAACTTCAAGGGTTTGTTGGCGGGTCTCCCAGACTGGGCAGACCAAAGATAACTGGGAAAGAGAACGAAAGCATTGATAGTACTAGTAAATATGATGATGGCCAAAGAAGACCTTCTGAACATGATCTGGAAGAAGCTAGGCAGCCCCGTAAAACTTACAGGGTGGCAGTGAGAACAACATTCTGCAAAGGGCATGTCACATAGAGAAAGATTTCAAAAATTATAAAGTACTTTAGTTATCATTTTTAATCAGCTCAATGACGTTTTCATTTAAACAATTTCTTTCTGTATTTCAATATTTAGTCTTTTTATTTAGCAAATTGCTATGCACAGCGTTAGTTGATGTGTTGATTGTGACTTGAGTTATTTATTTATGTTATCTTCCACTATTCATCGAAATTTATCGGATTTATTTTTGCCCAACCCTTATCAAAGAACTATACGCGTCCCAAATATAGCAGGATTCTATACAAGAAATCGACTATTGAATCCTAATATATATATAGTTGTTATATATGTTCACAGCAAAGAGATGCAACATAAAAAGTCTGAAATTGTTATCACTATAGCCTGCGAAGGGCGGCAATTAAAGCTTTATTCTCTTAAAGATAATTCTTCTGGTTTGTAGTGAACCTATCACTGCCGCCACGATATTTAAAAATTCTTGAGACAAACGGGAATTGAGCCAGTCCGTTCAACGGCACCAAATCGCCTAGCAACTATTGCAACTATAGGTTCAATTCCCGTTAGTCTCAAGAATGTTTAAAAATTGTCCTCTGGCTTCCTACTTAAATTTACACGATATTTAATAAATTCTTCTTCTCAGTTAGATTGCAGATAATTAACACACAAAAAAATAAATGTATGAATATGCATATTCAAAAATGTGTAATATACTAGACTCACCCAAGAAACAAAGTGTATGAGTATTCCACTCGTGCACATATTAAATTCAATGTATTGAATAAAATAAAATAAAAAACACACACATATACACAAAAACATATCTAAAACTAATGAGCGCATACATATAACAACATAATAAATGTTAACATTCTTAATTGTTTTGTATTTCATTGACATATAAATCGACTGATACATAACTGTAAAAATAATATCACATGAACATTGTATTATGAAAACGACTTATTGGAATGAAAAGAAATAAGCAAGAAAAAGTCACATATAAACTAAATAAAAACCAATACAGAAATGCATAAAAACAACATAAAAATATATGCAAACCATAAATGCGTTAAAAGGAACACCCTAAAAAATTAATTAAATAGCAAAAAACCCCCCCCAAAAAAACCAATAATAGTGAAAGTCATATGCCAATTTTCTATCTCATCCTCACGCCCCCCTCTCTCACTGCCACATTCAAACAAAATACAGTGGAATACCATTATAACAATGTGGTGCATACCGTTGAAATATGTATGTTATAACAGATATATGTTATAACAAAAATTCGCTTTATACAGTATAGACGATAAAGAATAAATATATTGGGGACTTTCATAGTGCAGTAGTCATTTATTTCATGTTGAGCACCTCGTTTCAAATGTCTGTAGTTTCTTGTTTCGCGTCTAGCTTATTCCTAATATTGAATTTTATATGCTGGTAATTTCGTTTAGAGTTTCTTTTGGGTGAACTATTTTTGTTGTCCTCTGCCTTCACATGAAGTTGTGTCTGCAAAGTCTGTTTGCATCCATTCTAAGTACATGACAGATTTGACTCCATTTTCATATTACAAAACGTGAATTTTTGATTAGATTCTCTCCTCAGTAAATCACTTGTTTTTGTTCGTTACTGATCAAACGATCGATGGACTAATTTATACCATGTGACCCGATACCATTATGTGATGTATGCATGTATTTGTCGGATGTTGTTTTATTCCATATAGGTCGTTCCATTTAACTGACCTCAGAGGGAGAGGGCCAGAAAATCGCTTGTTTTGAAATATGTCCATTTTATGCTCCATACTCTTCGAAGGTCCTTTTTTCAAAGGTGATGAATTTGATTCCCATTGAATTCTACCAATACATCTATACGCTGTGACCCTTGTTTGTCTTGCGGGACGTTAGTGATGGAAGAGTTCTCTGGAAATGGCCTTCTTGTGTGCTGTCTGTAGGCTTGCTCCTGTTGATACTTTGATTTCTGTGATCCATCTTTTACATGGTCTGCCTCTGGCTTTCAAACCGTGATGTTTACGTGTCATGGCAATTTAAATTGACTATTGGATACATGTCACAAGACTGCTATTTGTATTTTGAACCTCCTTCACTTACGGCCACCCACAAGTAACTCTATCGGTCTTCATATTACTAGAACATGTTGTTTTGTCAGACACTTTTCCAAAGCTTTGGGAGAGTCAAAATGGCTAATGCAGATATTAATGGATAACATTTAAATATACTTAACGTCATTAGTGTCATATGAAACTAGTGTCCAGAAATGTGGAACTACTGTACAGAAATGTTGATCTACAGTCCAGAAATATGGAACTGCTGGCCCAAAATGTGGAACTACTGTCCAAAAATGTGGACCTACTGTCCATAAATGTGGAAATACTGTCCAGAAATACAGGCGATCTCGGTAATAATATATCAGACATTCATCAAGTGGGACCTTTTCAGAGATGACTTGGGATTATCGTTTGGAGCTATGGAGTAACGTGCTGTGAGTGGTACAGTCTGCAGACGGTGTGCCACTCGGTTAAGAGGGGACGCAGTACATATGGAGTAACTCACGTACGATGAAGACAATCCTCTATGCCTTTTGAGATCAGATGTATATTGTAAGACGTGACTAAGAAGGGTTTTGTACGTAGTATGCTACATTCATCTTTGTCTGAGCTCACTCTTACTTAACCAGCACCATCCGTGTTTTGCGAAGCCCGAAAGAGAAGCACAGAATAGCGACACTTTTATCTGCCAGGTGAGAGTCGATTGAAAAACATTTTGGGGTTAGGGTTAACTGCCCCATCCCACAGAGAGTGAAAGTGACTTAGAAACCATGTTGATGTTTGGATTTATCGGGCCGAAACGTTCATATATCGCAGCCAAGCTACAAACAACGACACACCGTATTCCGCTCTCTGGACTACATCCTGCTAATCTGCAGGAGTGAAAGAACGAAAACAGAGGAAGAATATTAATTAACCGTTATGAGAGCAGGAATGTGTAGAGCATTCGACTAGTTTACACCAAAGCTGCGATATCTGCAACTTTTAAACACATTTGATTTCTGGATAGTTTGCTACCAAATCCCCTAGAAAACATGGGACTAAAAAAATTGAGATAAATGTCAGATGCGTTGTACCGAAAACCAGTTTTAGTTGCACATAATTCCTTGTGCCTATGTGAAGTCATGATTCTTCTCTACACCTCACTATACATACAATTGGTATCGTATCCTATTCAGGACGTAGCCATCAACCCATAGTTTTTTGGCTGTAGTAATTTTCTAGGCAAAATACATACGTTCAGTAGTTTTCCATTGCTTTCTGAACTGTCCGGATGCTCAAATGCCTGTGACGAGGTTCGAACTCGGTACCTTGGCAATCACAGACACGCTCTGTACAATTTCACCACAGAGCTGGAATCACAATAGATATTCGTTGTTATTACTATTCCGTTTTATTTCTAAGAAGCATGTTTCAACTATTACTTTCCCAGACATGCTGTCCATTACATACGATAACTAAAAAAAATAGATGAGGGGGAAGTGGTATGGAGGCATGTAGCTGTAAAATGTAACTGATGTTGACAGAAAAAAGGGGGGGGGGGAGGTTGAAAAAAGTTCACGTCAACAATACTCTTTGAATTTGAAATATTTTTCTAATTAAATGTGAAACAGAATATGTAATTTTTGTCTACAACAATTGTTGTGTAGGAGATGTGGGTAGGGAAACTTGTTTGTGAGGGATTGGAGTGGGGTAGTTTTTCTTACATAATTAAGCACGAGGGTGGGGTTCATCAAGTAATGACAAGGGGGAAGGGGGCGTGAATGACTTTTGACAAATAATTCTTGACGTAATTTATGGACAGCCTCCCCCTCCCTTATCCCCCCCAAGACCTAATTTCTTCTACACAACAGACATCATCTAGAATTATTTGTCACAGCTTATCAAAACTATTATATTTTATTATTCTTCTACATTCGTTCTCAAACTCTCACAGCTTAGCATGACGTAATCCAGTTCGGAATGCATTGTGTCATGATTTACAGCTTGACTGCGATATTAGGTTATTTTAGCTCGATACATCCGACTTCAGCATGCCAGCTGAGTCACATTACACCCACCCCACCCCCCATTCCTTACGGGATGGGACATATGTTTTATTATATTCGTTTCTATACTGGTATTTACGCATGTCGCTACGTCTGTTGGTCTCACCAATGGCCCACTAGACAAAAAACTCATGCAACAATAAAACTTAGTAAATGACATGCCGTTATATTGAGACTACTTTGTAACATTGGAAGCATGTCATCTATACAATTATATACCCCCTCTGAGTAAGAGAATCCTTCAATAGGCATTACACCAAGTCGAAAGCTGAAGTCTTCTGGGTATGAAAGAACACTCAGAAAAATCATCACTCTTCACATAGGAAGTAAAAGCTAATAGTTCGCAATTCCTGGGGTTCTCAAACAAACAAAAAAACAATACTGTTACTTACTCTTATGCTATAATTTGCATTGTCTTTATGTTAATGTGATACTATATATTTTGACGTATAATATTGTATTATCGGCGCTATACATGGATTAGTGGCCAGGTTTCTACGGAACAAAAAGCTAACATAATTAAACAGAACGAAATTCCGATAAAGACACATATTGCGATAAAGTCAACGTTCTACACGTTTGGTGATGAGAGCCGCCGATCACTCGTTACGCGTGCTACACACTGAATGGGGGGGGGGGGTGGTTGCCCAATGTGTTGCACGCAAATCGTTAGATCTGTATCCTTAGTTAAATTTTTTTAATCTCCGAGAAACGGAAGCTCAGTGCAATAACATTTGAAATTAAAATGTCGGACTGTTGTCACTTGATTTGTCCACTGATTCTTGTTTTGAACCGAATTATCTTTGGAAATACGATAAGAGACATATGCAACTGACACAAAATATCTATAATCATTTTTTTTAGAAAAGAGAGATGAAATCAACATGAGACAATATTAGATAGTTTAATATCGTGGCACGACAAAGAATCAGCATTGATCTAGATTCAAGATACGTGAGATAAAGAGTTATAACTATTATATGTGTCAAAATTTACATGTGTCAAAATTTAGATGTGTCAAAATTTACATGTGTGATTCTGAATGCAACTGAAAATTTTGTATTACATCCTACATTTCTGTATTACAACCTAAATTGCTGTATTACATCCTACACTTCTGTATTACATCTTACATTTCTGTATTACATCCTACATTTCTGTATTACAACCTAAATTTCTGTATTACATTCTACATTTCTGTATTACATCCTACATTTCTGTATTACATCCTATATTTCTGTATTACATCCTACATTTCTGTATTACATCCTACATTTCTGTATTACATCCTACATTTCTGTATTACATCCTACATTTCTGTATTACAAGCTAAATTTCTGTATTACAACCAAAACCTGAAATTCTGCGTTCTAATCTAAAATTCTGATTTGAAATCTAGAATTTTGAAATTCAACCTAAAATTATGTAATCTAAAATTCTGTTTTGAAATCTAGAATTTTGGAATGCAACCTAAAATTATGTAATCTAAAATTCTGTTTTGAAATCTAGAATTTTGCAATGCAACCTAAAATTATGTATTGTAATGTAAAACTCTGTATTTTTATCCACAATTTTTTACATATTCTAGTTAAAGAGTATGTCTTCTTCACAGGTCATCATATAAACAGTATTTAAGCAAATACTTAACGCTAAATATTGGAGACAGTATTTAAGCAAATACTTAACGCTAAATATTGGAGACAGTATTTAAGCAAATACTTAACGCTAAATATTGGAGACAGTATTTAAGCAAATACTTAACGCTAAATATTGGAGACAGTATTTAAGCAAATACTTAACGCTAAATATTGGAGACAGTATTTAAGCAAATACTTAACGCTAAATATTGGAGACAGTATTTAAGCAAATACTTAACGCTAAATATTGGAGACAGTATTTAAGCAAATACTTAACGCTAAATATTGGAGACAGTATTTAAGCAAATACTTAACGCTAAACATTAGAAAGAATATTTTCGCTACATATTGGAATAGTAAATGAAACCTGATTACTATGCGTACAAATACAGAAATTATGTAATAGTTGTTACTATGAGAGATCCATGATCGATTATCTACGCAATTGTTTTCAGCCTTTTTTGCCTTTGACTCCCCTCTGAGATAATTTGTTTGTTCCTATGGAATCTTAAAAAGGTCGTTGACAATCTTCACAGATCATCTAGTTTATCGACAGTTGTACTGAAAATATTTACCTTCTTGTGTCCCCCTAGACGGGTCTGTGACCTCCCTCAACATTTCAGACCCACCAGCAAGTATCTGTAGCCCCTATGGTATGGGAATTTAACCAATAGTTAGAGCTACCGATCAAGCATAGTACGTGCGGCGATAATGCAAACTGGTTCAGATAAAAAAAATTCAGTATGTCCTCCAATCAAGAATAGAGATGATAAAATTCATAATATATTTACGTTACAAGGGGAAGGTGAAGGGTTGGAAGAGGTAGACAAGTTCCCAAATATTTGCCAAAAAAATAGTACATGGACTTTCCACCTCGAAACTTTACACACCTCGTCATGAGTTGCAACCTTCCGGGTTTGCAAGATCACTCTTTAAGAGTTGCAACCTTCCGGGTTTGCAAGATCACTCTTTATGAGTTGCAAATAAAAAACAACAACACCAAAATTAATTTATCATTACCAAGTGCCGTGCCGAATGGCATAGACGATCATGGATCTCCACAACTCTATTCTCAGTATCACGATCGTTGATGACGGTTTGCTATGGCACGATGTTAGGTTATTTACACTCGAATATTGTAATAGCGTATACGTTTATAACAAATTTCCTAATTCGACAACACTTTTCATAATTACCAAATATTTTTATTCTTTATTTCATATATTGTATATAACGAAATTCTGTTATTACATACATAATTCATGGGCCCAGACCAAGTTGTCATAACGGGATTTCGCTGTAATATTTTTTCACAGGATATTCATGGGAATTGATCAAATCAGATTTAAAGTCAACAAGTTTAGAAATTTGATACATTTTTTATATAAATGTATCTCTTCACTTCACAAACAATTCACTGAAGGAAGACACAAATCGATAATTTGCGTCACATTGTATAAAAAGAACACTTTAGAAATAAAGAACACTTTAGAAATAAAGAACACTTTAGAAATAAAGAACACTTTAGATAGAATTAAATGGGCCATGTACTTAGAATGAGCGAACACTGTCTTACAAAATAAACCTTCTTGTGGTAGTCATAGGGCAAAGAATTGTTGTTCGACCAAAAGAAGCACTACCCAGAACAAGTAAGAGAGAGTGCTCAATATTGTGAATAAACAATGCACACGAACTATATCATGGAAACTTACATGGAAAGAAAGGATTACTGGGCTATATGTCATCTTTGGCCTAAAAGGAACTAACTTAACGTTAAGATATTTAAAAATACCAAGAAATATAGTTGGTAATATAATCTTCTTGACTTTATTGAAACTATCTCATTTAAACATTTTATCTTATTTATATATATTCTCTACTTTAATTATCTAGTTATCTACTGCCTTGATTATTATTGTTGATTAGAAATTATCTTCACAGCATGTGGGGAACTCCCATAAGTGATCCCTCCTCCGTTCCAGCAGCCATCCCAGTGTATGTAGATACAGAGTCCAAGTAAGGTGTTGATTGCTTTATCTTTTGGGCGTACCAAAAATAAATACATTTTTCCCCTACCCTCTAGATACTCCCATTTCTAATATTCTCTGTATGTGTACGTTATCAGCCTCATTGGCATCATCTTCATCTTGAAATGAATTTATTACTGCCTTGATCAAGTCTGCTTTATCTCTTCTCAGCAATGTGCCGTCTATCACCACATTGCATGCCAATAAGTCGGCTCTCTCGTTTCCTCTGATCCCAGCATGTCCAGGGCAGTATATCCATGTAATTCTCTGGACAATTGAGTTGTTCAATAAGTCCCACCAATCTTTTCTCAACACGTACTTTTCTATCTTGCGCAGCATGCTTTGAGAGCATGTGAGTATTAGAAACTGCCTGACTCAGATGACTGGGAATCGCCGGGCAGAAAACTGCAGGTTCTATTTTATAGAGAATTACTGTCTGGTAAAACCTCTCAGGGTCGATCTTTCCTTTAGTACAATGACGTATGCAGACGTGATATGCATAATACAGGCAGTGATACGGAATAATGAGAAGATAATGGCATGGATAGGAAAGATTAGGAATATTATACAGCCAAATGAGAAAGTGGTAGCAGTTTCAGAACTGCACGTCTACGCAAACACACACAAGTACACGATGGTACAAGTGAGCATGCAATTCCTTGTATTATACTATGGAATACCGTGTGGGTCAGATTATTCTTGTGAGTCGCATCCATCATCATCATGGTTACTACTACTACTACTACTACTACTACTACAACTACTACTACCTACTGTCTAACTCCCGGTGATAGTGACACTACTGGTCCACACTTGATGTTAAGCAAGGGCTATGATCTTTATTATTCTTTACAAGGCCAGATGTGTCTCCTCGGTTGTAAAATGCTTGTTCACTATGTATTTTTATTTTTTTTAAGGGTTTCTTGGTCTGCTATTTCCACCATCTCATTTTAATTATACTGTTGGTATAGAAGACTCCAGACGACATAGAGAAACATGACTTCTGCCCTATAGTTCAGCCATTCGAGCCAAAGGAAGAAACAAACCAACCATCTGAACCAACCAACCAACTGAACCAACCAACTGAACCAACCAACTGAACCAACAAACTGAACAAACAACCAGCTAACCAACTAACAAACCACCAAACCAACTGAACCAACCAACTGAACCAACCAACTGAACCAACCAACTGAACCAACCAACTGAACAAACAACCAACTAACCAACCAACAAGCCAACCAATCAACCACCCAGCCAACCAACCAATCAACTAACTGACAAACAAACCAACAGGCCAACCAACCAAAGAACCAACCAACCAAATAACTAACTAACTAACCAATAGAAAACTTGACAGATTAACATAAAAATGCTGTAAAAACACAAACAATAAATTATATTAATGACATTATGAACAGTTAAAATAATAGACCACAAATTATATCGATACATTTGTAAACAGTAAAAAAATAAGATAAGACAAATTGTTGACAGTAAAACTAATTGCGCTAGAATGCAAAATAAATTACATGAATGACTGAATGAGATCACACCATCTTTGATCATAGAAACATAGAAATCGAATTCACATTAATTTAATATTTACAAAATGTTTTGTGCTGTTCATTTTTTAAGTTTGTTACAAACAATATCACTTACAATCGAAAATGAGTTCATTACTATCACTTATAGACATTAATGACTGCATTTATATAATTTACAATCATAAAATAATGGATTAGTATCACTCACAATCAGAGAAAAATGGACGAGTATAACTCACAATCATAGAAGAATGGACTAGTATCATGTGCAGTCATAGAAGAATGGACTAGTATCATGTGCAGTCATAGAAGAATGGACTAGTATCACACACAATCATAGAAGAATGGTCTATTATCACACACAATCATAGAAGAATGGACTAGTATCATGTGCAATCATAGAAGAATGAAGTAGAACTATTCACAATAAAAGGAAAATAGGCTAGTATCACATACTACAATCATAGCAGAATGGACTAGTATCACTCAAAATCATAGAAGAATGGTCTAGTATCACACACAATCATAGAATAATGGACTAGTATCATGTGCAATCATAGAAGAATGAACTAGAACTATTCACAATCGAAGAAAAATGGTCTAGTATCACATACTACAATCATAGAAGAATGGACTAGCACCACACACAATCATGACTAATATCAGACACAATCATATAAGAATGGATTAGTATCACTCACAATCATAGAAGAATGGACTATAATCACACACAATCATAGAAGAATGGACTATTATCACACACAATCATAGAAGAATGATATGATATAATTCATAATAACATAATCATTATTTGGTGCTCATAAAAATATAATGAGAATAACTTAGCCTCACTCATAAAACACACAGTCTAAGACATTACTATCACTCACATTTACACAAAAACAAATACAATTCATTCATCATAATGCAAGACTGACTTGACATCACTCATAATCATAAATAATGAATTAATATCACTCATATTTACACAAAAACAAATACAATTCATGCAAGACTGATTTATAGTCATAAATAATGAATTAATATCACTTATAACCACAAATTCAAGAATGAATTAGTGTTACTCAAAATCATAACTAATAAATTCATCACCACTCATAATTATACAGACAGTCAAAAGTGATGGTTAGGATTTCTATATAAGAAAAATAATTCCCAGCATGCAAGATTAATTCCCAGCATGCAAGATTACATGTGACTTATCGTTCATGTGTTTGTGTGGCCCTGAGAGGGAGAAAATAATATCAGCACTCTTTACCTTCCATGTATGTCGTAAGAGGCGACTAAGGAGTCTTTGGGGTGAAGTTGGCCGTTCCATATCACATAGAGTCAAATTGATCCCAGAAATCATGTTTAAGTCGGATGTGGCAGAACGGAAAGCGCAGAGATCTTAGCACAGCTGTAAACCACGACAAAAACGCATTACATTTTTCAGATTACATTAAAATTGTTCCTGTTGAACTGCAAGAGTATGAGAGTTAACAAAGAAGATAGTGACTGGAATTGTAAAACAAATTGACAGAATAAAGTATTTAGAAACAATAGCATCAGATTAAAGAAGTTTAATAGAGTTAGAGAGAGTTCAGGCAAGGACAGCATTTCCAAAACAAAACAAAACCGGAGACATTCTGTTCAATATCTCTCTGTTGGTAAAGATAAACATGAGAATGGAAGCAGAGGAGACCAAGAAGAAGGTGGATTGAAGGAGTTACCAACATTCTTGACATGGCACAAATATTCTGCATATGAAGGGACCAAACTTGCAATATCCCGAAGCTGACCGTGATTTAATCCTGCGACGTTTCACAGCATAAGCAGAGAAAAGACAATAGATAGATAAAAATGAACGGGATCTTAACCTTTCAAATTTTAGCTTCCTATCCCTTTATGTCTTGCAGTGTCAGGGGTAGAATTCTCTGGAGATGGCCTTTTTGCGTGCTTCATATGTGTGTGTTTTCATTGACTCTTTTATTTCTGTAATCCATATTTTGCAAGATTTGCCCCTGGCTTTGTATCCATCGTGTACGTATAGCAATTCTTTTTGAGTGGCACTATCTAATGGTAGGCTGAAAGCATGTGAGAATCACTTAATCTGTTGTCTTCTGATGTAATCGAGGATTGACATTATATTTATAGTTTTCTGAAGGTTTTATTTTTTATTCTGCCTCTCATTGTTACTTCGAGAATCCTACGTACACAAGTCATTTCTGTTGTAAAATTTTCGCTTGGTTTTCTTGTGTTAGTGTCCATGTTTGCCATTGGTAGCATGATGATTGTTTTATAAAGTGCAGCGTTGGTGTTCATGTTTATATATTTATTATAGAATATAGAAGACTTCTGCCCCAAGAGCGATTGACTGATACAGTTAAATAAACGTATTCTAACGCATGCATGCGAGTCTTCAGGTGTGGTACATAAGTTGAGGGATTGAGGGGATTCAAACTACCTGCTTGGAAAAATAGAACATGACAGTGGGTACTAATATATTAGTTAATCAGAGAGTTAAACACCCCCCCCCCCTCTCTAACAAATATGTCTAAAAATGTTATCAGAAATCTCACTTTAAAAAAACGAAGTGAATATCTTCTTATGGAGAATTAGCGAGGGGGGAGGGGGGGGGGCTATTTACGGCCATGTGAGTCTTAGATGATAAATAAACAAATGAAGGAAAGAGTAGAGGACACACAGTTCTATAGAACAATGCTGAGGGTATGGGCATCTGGAAAAACTAGAACAATAATAATCGGGAGTTACTTACGACCATCAAAAAGAGATAATGTTTATAGATAGCTCACGTTCTGAAGCGGACGAGGAGAGAATATTGAAGAAAGAGAGAGAAAGAATACACAAGTATCAGAAAATATATCCGCCAGTATAACATAATGGCATGCAAGAAAAATAGCTAATGATCTTAACTCAAGATACTGGCAACAGAAAGTTGTGGACATACATGATCGCATTGTCTTTGCTAATCGGCACTAATCTTGATGATGATGATAATCATACACAAATGAGTTGACATCACTTATCATCTTACACAATTAACGTGTCTCATAGTCCGGCTCTGTGGCGGAGTGCTATATAGTGCGTATGAGACGTCAAAGGTATCGAGTTCGATTCCCACCACAGGCAATTGTGCATCCGGACCGTTCAGAAAGCAATGGCAGACTCAGTCAGTCATTTCCTCTTTTGCCAAGTTTGGCACATAGGGTGGATGTCATAGTTCTCCATGCCTGTCGGTCAGTTGCTAGGGATTGCAGGTCTTGTGCATTTATGCCTGTTGATTTTAATTCATTCATAAATGTTATTCTGAGCGTTGTTTTTGGTCTTCTATTTTTCCGGCAGAC
This sequence comes from Meghimatium bilineatum, assembly GCA_034231615.1. Taxonomy (NCBI): domain Eukaryota; kingdom Metazoa; phylum Mollusca; class Gastropoda; order Stylommatophora; family Philomycidae; genus Meghimatium; species Meghimatium bilineatum. Next base: position 58,106,270 of record CM067316.1, read on the forward strand.
TGTGTATGGCAGACTACTGACCGTATTTATATTGCTTAAAAAAATCACTACAGTAAAAATTTCTGGGTTGAAAGACGTCCTGAATAGACTACCAGGTTTTGTTATAGCCATGCAAGCAAAAAATAATTTTTCCTATAATCATAGGAGAAAAAAGTAACATTCCCTTATAATTACAGGGAATAAGTAATTTTTCTTAATAACAATAAAAGAAAAAAGATTAACTCTCCCTAATAGTCATAACAGGAAAAAGTAATTTTCGATATAATGTTACAAGGATAATGTAATTTTACCTAATTATCAAATATATAAGTAACTTCCCCTAATAATAAATGATACAAGGAATTAGTAATTATCCATAAACATACAAGGAGAAATTAAGATGCAATAATAATCATACAATAAATAAGAGAGTGTCTCTAATAAGCCTCAAGGACGAAATAATATCACTCATTATCATACAATAGAAAAATAATGTCACTCATAGTTAGCTATACAAGGATGAAATATGAGGTTTGTAGAAACCTCGTGTGGAGCCTGTATAAGTAAGGTCTATATATATATATACCTTTTGTGGTGAGGTTATACCTCTATAAGTGAGGTCTATATATACCTTTTGTGGTGAGGTTATACCTCTATAAGTGAGGTCTATAGATACCTCTTGTGGAGCCTCTTATAAGTTCCCGGGGATGCACTTTAATATTGCGAATTATTAAACTGTTTAATAATATGTTTATAAGCTATATTTTTCTAGTGGTTGTGTGACATGGTTACACACAACAATAAATGGTTGTGTGACATGGTTACACACATCGATAAATGGTTGTGTGACATGGTTACACACATCGATAAATGGTTGTGTGACATGGTTACACACATCGATAAATGGTTGTGTGACATGGTTACACACATGGATAAATGGTTGTGTGACGTGGGCAGAAAACATCTGAAATGTAAAATAAGATATCGGCATTTGAAATGAGATGTTATAGGAAGGTACTACTACTACTACTACTACTATTACTACTACTACTACTACTACTACTAATAATAATAATAATAATAATAATAATAATAATAATATAAGCAATAACCAGTCAGGGTTGTAGGGGTGTGACATTGAGGCATTTTATGCAGAAAGATCTCCAACTGTCTCTATCATCCTCATGAGTTTGGAAAGTTAACACTCTGTACAGTATTTGCTGTTACCAAGCCATGTCTTCTTCTTTCCACCTTGTCTTCTTTCACCCTCCACCGTACCGTGAACACAATCTCTTATCATCCAGGAATGTCTAATCACGTGCCTGTAACACAGGAGTTTACCAAGTTTCACATTTGTTAACAGTGGTTCTTGTTGACCCTCTAATACATTAATTCTATCATGCACAAACACATTGGTCTTATGTTCTTGGTAACAGATACCCAATGCACGTCTATAGCGTTTGTTTCCAAATGCATGGATTCGTCTTAGCCGTCAGTTATTCTTGGCGTCATAGACATAAATATATTAGCAGAACCAAATATTCATATAAGTTAATCTTAACACGGGTAGTGATCATACTTTTCCAAATGGCGGTTAATCTTGCCATGTCGACCATGGCAATTGTCAGTCTTTTCCTAGCTTTAACAGTTGATTTACCATCACCACTAATCTCCGCTTCCAGATAAGTAAACATCGAAACCTTCTTTAGCTTTTCAGTGTTAAAACTTTATATTGGATGGGAATAAATTAGCAATCATATTTATCAAAAGTGTACTCTTATCTGCATTGATCTCCGTGCCAGGTTTTTTTGCTAGATATTCCCTAAAGATATCACGGAGAGAAAAACCAACCACGCAGATGTACGCAAAATCACGAATATATAACAAAATCACGAATATATAACAAAATCACGAATATATAACAAAATCATGAATATATAACGAAACTGCCTACACAAAGTTATCGAAAAACGCAAGCTGATATATTTTGATCATATAAAAAAGACACAATGGTTTTAAGATTAATCATGGATGGAAAGGTTTCAGGAAAGAAAACAAAACGCAGACTAAGACTACGATGGACACACGATATCAAAGAATCACGATATTTGAACATGCAGAACACCTTGTATAAACTGTGAAGCTTACAGAATGGCAGTGAGGACACCGTTTGTGAAATACAAGTCACACATACAGAGAGAGATAGAGAGAGAGAGAAAAAGAAAGAGAGAGTAAAACGGTTTAAAGATTAAAAGTGTTTCTTCTTCTTCTTCAGCGTACATTCTCAAACTTCTGATGGATCTCTCTTGTAGCAGGACATGTCGTTCTAGATTTCCAGCAGAATGTAGTCCAGAGAATGGAAATGCGTTGTGCCGCAGTTTTATTTGCGAAATGGCCCGACACATCCGTCTTCGGCAGAAAATGTTTGAGTTTATTGTACTCATGTTACTTTATATGTGCATACGTTGTACCGATGTTACTTTATATGTACACACGTTGTACCCATGTTACTTTATATGTACACACGTTACTTTATATTTATATACATGGTACCCATATTACTCTACACGTACACACGTTGTACTGATGTTACATTATATGTACACACATTGTACCCATATTACTTTATATGTACACACGTTACTTTATATTTATACACATTGTACCCATATTACTTTACACGTACACACGTTGTACTGATGTTACTTTACACGTACACACGTTGTACTGATGTTACTTTACACATACACACGTTGTACTGATGTTACTTTACACGTACACACGTTGTACCCATGTTACTTTACATGTACACACGTTGTACTGATGTTACTTTATATGTACACACGTTGTACTGATGTTACTTTATATGTACACACGTTGTACTGATGTTACTTTATATGTACACACGTTGTACTGATGTTACTTTATATGTACACAGCCCCCTTAAATTTACTATTATTATTTATTCTATCTATTTATTGTCTCTGCTTTAGCTGTAAACCGTCGCAAGAATGAATGATGATTGGTTGTCGGGGTCATGCACGTTTGGTCACTTGATATTCAGTAATATTATTCCGTCTCAGGACGTTGGTAACTCCTTCAGTCCACCAGCTTCGTGGTCCTCCTCTGCCTCTTAATGTTTACATGTGCATGTATGACTTTTCTGCTGGACAATTTGGGCACATTCTCATTACTGGGCTGAACCACTTCAGCTTCTATTTTTTTTTCAATATATTTGATATGCCGTTCCAACTATTCTTGCAATCTCTTTATGGTATCTTCTTGTTCTGTTTGCTGTTTTTCTTACACACTTCAATTCACGCGCAGTAAGTTTTCTCTTGTAAAGTCAGAACTAGAATTATTCAAACGTATTACTACATACAACTGTGATTTTAATAATAAAATGGAGGATGCAGAGGTCTATGGACACCGTCATAACACAAGCAACCTTCCTAAGTGTCGCATTATTTGTCTATTGTCTATTGTTTTTCGCCAGTGTGAATGATTGTTGATGGCATTCACACTTGGCGTTAAGCGTAGGGGTGGGAGCTTAAGCTGTCGTTCCAAGGCCAGATGTGTCGCTGTGGTTGCATTTAGTCCATGTTTGTTCAAGGCTATCTTGATGTTTTCTATCCACCGTTTTCTTGGTTCACCTTTGGCCTTACCCCCGGATATTCTTGTATTATTTGTGAGTAGGCCTGTCGAATTATGCAATGCTCATGTAGCTTGGGGTCAAGAAGCGCTTGTGTATAGTTTTTGAAGTTCTAAAAGACTTGCAATAGTTGTTGAAGATAGCCGCAGACTTGTTAGAAGACAGCCGCAGAATTGTCAAACACAGCCGCAGACTTGTCAGAAGACAACCGCAGAATTGTCAAACACAGCCGCAGATAAACTGAGGTGCCAGTAATAATTTTAAATCAGCTTCCTGGTCCAGTACAATATGACTTGACTGGATGAATTTTGCTCGTAAACCATAGTTTGCCTTCCCTTGCGTTACAACCTGTTCCAACATTGCAGATGCGGACCTATCCTTTTTTTCTTATTCTCAATCAATCAATCAATCAATCAAGTGTCATGCCGATGGCGTAGGCGATCATGTTTCTCCATGACTCTCTGTCTCTTGTGTTGTCAATAAGCTCGGTTTGTGAGCTTCTACCGTGCCACAATACAATGTTTCTTCTTCTTTTTTCTTATTTCTTCTTCTACGTTAACGTTAATATAGTCTTAACTCTTTAAGTCCAGCAGAAGAATTTCCTTTTATGCTATAATTTAGTTGTTACGAAAAATAGAGTTTTAGCAGCTTATCGCAAGAAGTTTTGGGTTTAGCAATCTAAAAGAAACATAGACATCATACAACTTGTGCGATCAATTATGTCAGTGAGTCTTAATATGGCACCACAAGAGGTCACAACGTCTTATAGGAAAGCTACGGAGAAATATAGCAAGACTGGGCACCGAGAAACGTCTAGTGTGACCACATACAGTTGGTAACGATATTGGGCAACGATATTGAATGATGTACGAGGTATATATAGCAACCAGACTTGAAGAAAGTAAACACATTTTTTAAGGCTCCAAGGGGTCAGGGAAGGAATATTGTTCGAAGAAAGATTACCATGTTAAATGGATTGAGAGAATCACTGAATTAGACTACATCTAGTCTGATATTGTTCATGTATAAAACCGTTTGTTTCAGGTCGTTGTAGGTTTCTGATACTACACAACAATTGATGACACGATAAATTATTGCTACACAACAATTGATGACGCGCAACACTGTTACTGCACAACAGTTGATGACGCGATAAACTCTTTCCACACAACTTCTGCGATCAATTAGACTTAGACTTTGCTTCAAGTGCAATTATTGATAATGTATAGAGCGTCCTTTAGAAATATTGATATCTTCAATGGACGCTGTGTATATCAATTATTGTAGCTTATAAATGAAATTATCAATCCATTTTTTTCTTCTATTTTCAAAAGATTGTGTGGGATTTTACGAGTCTTTTGTCTGTTTTTCTCGTGACATGTATGATACACATGTATGATACACATGAAGACGCTGCAAGAAAAACAGTTTCATAGCAGATTGCGAAAAGGGAACACAGCAGCTCAACAGTGGAATCTGGTTATATGACACAGATCAAGCTTCATCTAAAGCATTAGAGGTGGAGAAATACGGCTCGCAATCTAAATCCGGCCACAAACCACTTTCTCTTGCTCTCTAGGATAATCTAAATTAACTGCATGCATTGGCCATGTAATTAAAATAATACTACCTAGATCGTAAGAGAATTTAAAAAATCTTTCTGGCACCATACCTGGCGACAATACCTGGCGACAAGATCATAAATGGGTTCGCGGTACTGTGCAACAAATGCTTAATTAGGTCCGTTGAACTCAGAAATTTTACCCATCACTGATTTAAAGTATCACACTATGCACAGTTTGACTCATGTCTGAGAGGTTAGAGCATTGGTCTACAATCGTCAGGTTCATGGTTTGACACTAGTAAAGATCTGAGTTTTTGTCTGTAGTAAAGTAAATTAAAAACCCACACTGAACATGACATGGCGACATCAAGAGGATGCATAATTTATCACACAAACCAGTCGCAACCCCCCTGTATATCTGAATTGACGTCTTTTATACAAGTACTATGTACAGTCAATCAAATGACCCTGGGGACCGTAAGGACGCCATTGCATGGGATTCATTAGCCATTTAGACATTCATAGATATATACATTTATTTAACTAGACTCTCTAAAATTGTTATAACACATGGTCATCATAACATGTGAAGACGAACAATAAGCTTGTATGTATTTTAATTTCACGGACATTTCACTAGTAGGTAACACTTAGAATGTTAGCTGGTTTTTGTTCAGAGATGACACATATGGCAGTAGTGGTTTCTTCCCCTGTTAAGTGCCTCGTTACAAGTTATTGTAGTTCTTGTGTAATTAGACTGTTAGTTTAGTTAGTTCCTTTTGGGGGGAAAAGATGACACATAGAGTGCAAGTCGTTTCTTCCCCTGTTAAGTGCCTCGTTACAAGTTGATGTAGGTCTTGTTTACTTATACTATAGTGTTACAACAATTCCTTGTTTTTGCCAGTTAAAAAAAAAATTATCATTTTCATATCATTTTCACTATATGAGCTGAGAATTATTTATAAAAATAACACATCAATGTGTTATATTCTGTAATCATTCGCCATCAAGGAGTATCTACAGATAATGAATGAACACTCTCTTGTACATTACAGATAAAGACTACTAGTGTAAAAATAAACAAACATTAAAAGATACACTACAATGTATAAATGTAGCATTTCAAATATATCAACATTTGTATGTAACATAGACAGCTAAATTTATTCTGAATATATGTATATATTTATGTTGCAGACTCGATATGTACAAACATCTAACCAGAAAAAAGGGGTAAATAAATAACATCGTTACAGATGACAATGAGACTAAGTGTTAACAAGGGAGTAGATATATTAGGATGAAGTGGAATGACACAATTCGTGGGAGCTGGCCTCAAAGTGTGAACATGACATCATTTTGTGATATCAATGATGATTATGATAAACGATATAACCATTTCAAAATGACAAATAACAGAAATATTAATATGGAAGTTGTAGTGATGCACAGCAAGATGAACGTAAAACATTGGTTAGTTGCTAGAAATATTAATATAAACATTTGTTTATGTAAAATGTATATATTAAATTAAGGAACATTTAAAAGCTTGTATCTCTCTTTGAATTATGAGTAAGAATGGGAACACATGAACATCTATTCCTTGAGCTACTAGTAATCACTCTGTGTATCCACAAGGGTTTTCATGTTCTGCTGTATTTTATTTAGAAATAATTATAAAAATTGAGGTTTTCCTGGGTTTTTTTTCCGGCAGAAGGGGTCTGTTTAACGTTCTACTTTAGTGGCGTGTCTAAATGAATGAGTTAATACAACTGCCAAAGTTTAGTTGCCTTAATTTATGTCGCGGAGTATTCTAACGACGCTAGCTTATAGAATACATTCACTAGTGCTATCCACCACCAAAATCGGTTATGTTGGGCCATCTATTGGAATAACAAAAATGATGTACAACTAATTTCCAATATCTGGATGACATCAGCTATAAGAAAACTCAAGTGGGAGTTTGAGATTTAATCCTGAAGAAGATGTAGTGATAGCTATGGTAATAATAATTGTGAATTGTGACCAAGATATTTAGGTACACAGTTTCTAACATTTCCACAAGTTAGGATTATTGCGCATGCGTTCCTTTCCATGAAGCCTGGATGCGGTTCATATTTCTGTACAAGTGTTGTCAAGTACGGAGAAATGCACTCATTTACTGTCTTAAAATCTTTGATATCTTGAATTTTAGTTGGGAAAATAGTGAGGTCTGTCACAAATCCATATTAACAGTTTGAAAATCATTAGCAGGTCGTTGATTAGCTGGACATAAAGCATAGGCACCAACTGAACCTAAATTGGCGACACAATCAATACAGCCGAAATATTTGTCTTTTGCAATGCGATGAATCATATATGCAAGAAAACGATCGTTGAAGATAGAAGAAGGATATGAAACCCAGCTGAAGTCATAGATAAAATTCATCAATAGATACAACTGAAAAAACCCACAAAAACAAATATTGGAGAAATCTCAAGTAAAAGTATAGCTTATTTGATAAACATAAATGGTAACGTCAGATAGAGTAGCATGCGGTGACTTTACTCAAGGAGGACTATGTTCTTTTATCATAAGCTATATAGCTAGAAAAAAGCTTCTACATTTTTGCAACCTCAAATTATTTTTAATGACGTTAAAATAACTAAATATACTTGGTTCGTTGTGTTGAAATGGAAGTACCCCACCAAAAGAAAAATGTAAATAATGTTTTGGATATCATTTCTCGGAACGAACGAAATCCTCGGTAACACACACACAACATGTCTTGGCTTATATGTTTATGCTATTTACATTGCAGCTAATTATTGTAATGTACTGCAGTATGTTTGGAATAAACCAGTATAAGTCAATGTTTGTTTCTACATAGTTGTCAGGAGTTGGTCTGTCATTATTACTTGATCACTTTCTTAAAAAAAAACTGAAACGCTATAAATGAAACTACCACCTAAGACGGATGTGTCGGGTCATTGGCGCACATAAAACGTCGGCACAACGCATTTCTATTCTCTATTCTACATCCTGCTGGGAATCTTGTATGACCATTGTCCTGCTATAAGAGAGAACCAACGGGAGTTAAAGAATGAACGCTGAAGATGACGAAATGAAACTGAATAAACAGTAGAGAGTACGCTGGTTTGACAGAGGGTCTGGTGTGTAACCTCATCCAGCTCAGTGACATGCGTACATAAAATGCTTTACGTTTTAGTAAAGGCCAGTATTTAGAGCTTGATTCTATACCTATTGACGCAAGAGTTAGGGGAGGTAAACACAGCAAGCAAGGAAATAGCAACTCCACCTAATAGTTGCTGCAGCTTAGTACATAAAGAGTTATCTTCATCCTCGACGGAAGGTTGATGCCAACAGATCTACTATTACTTATTTCAGATTCCGCACTTTGAGACACTATCAAATTATATTTACAATTCACATACTTAAACTTATTCAGACAGCAATGCCAAATCACTGAACGTATTTACATTGCCTAGAGAATCACTACAGCAAAAAATTCCTGGGTTGCTAGGTTATATTCCTGGATATTATTCACTACTAAAAAACACTTAACTGTGCACACGATGGCAAACAAGTGCCATCAAACAACTGCGCACATATTCCACAAGTCTCTCAGTAAACATGTCAGGATACACAAACCACTAGAAGTGACGTAATGACAGGATACACAAACGACCAAAAGTGACGTACATAACAGGATACACAAACGACTAGACGTGACGTACATGACAGGAGTTGATATTTTTCAAATAAACCCGCGAATATTATTTCGATGTAAGATTTTACAATCGCCACTTCACATTTGTATCACAAACTTAATTGATCCTTTTAAATGTAGATATTCGTGGATGTGCTGAAGGTGTTTAAAATGTTCTATAGTTCTGTGTGTTAAATGTTCTATAGTTCTGTATGTTAAATGTTCTATAGTTCTGTGTGTTAAATGTTCTATAGTTCTGTGTGTTAAACTAAATGTTCTATAGTTCTGTGTGTTAAACTAAATGTTCTATAGTTCTGTGTGTTAAATGTTCTATAGTTCTGTGTGTTAAACTAAATGTTCTATAGTTCTGTGTGTTAAACTAAATGTTCTATAGTTCTGTGTGTTAAATGTTCTATAGTTCTGCGTGTTAAACTAAATGTTCTATAGTTCTGTGTGTTAAATGTTCTATAGTTCTGCGTGTTAAACTAAATGTTCTATAGTTCTGTGTGCTAAACTAAATGTAAGTTAAATTATTATTCAGGGGATTATGAAACAATGTTACTTTTCTAAAAGACTCACGTCTGGGAGAAGAATGACTAATATTGCATATTACTCTTGTCCACGTGTAAGGTAGCATGTATCATTGCAGTGTGTGAGATGCTTTGTTATGGTTGGATGGCTTGTAGGTTGCTGATCCAGGGTTTATTGACTCACAACCTTGGACCAAATACCATTGTTTAATAAACACATGTGTTTGTAAGCTGTTGGTGTGTTCCATATAAGATGTTCCATTTATCTGGCCTCAAAGGGAGAAGTACTTTCCTGACGTCATCCAGAACTAGATATTTAAAAAAAGATGGTAGTTGATAGTTTAAATGAGTGCACAGTCGGCACAAAATAAGGTGGTTTTTGATACTTTAAATGAGTGCACAGTCGGCACACACAAAAAACCACATTGTTTGGAAAAAATCCATGAAATGTTAGGAAATTATTTATATGATAGATCTTGATTGTAATGTTGGTAATGGACATACAGAATAATGTGTTAACAGAGTAAGGTGTTAACAGAGTAATGTGTTAACAAAGTAATGTGTTAACAGAGTAATGTGTTAACAGATCACGAGGAGGTTCACAAATCTGTTCAGATTCATTCCCAGCCTTGTTTTGTGACAAGAGTACTGATAATAGTAAAGTAGAGAACCAATCAAAAGTCTAGTGATATCACATTGAAGGCAAGGCACACAAGGATACCACCCATACTGTGCTTAATTTTACTCGGTAGTGCCCATCTCCGCTACGAAACTTCACTTATAGACAAACATAAATAACATATCTCATCTAGCACTTGTAAAGCCGCTACCCTCAATGTTTTTTATAAACCTAATTAGTTTGATGACGTGTTAATATATTGACACAGTGGAAACTCTCTATAGCGCATACGTTTATACGAGATTTCTCTAAGAACACTTTTAAAAATCTTCTTATACATTTATTTCTATTGTTTGTATTGTATATAACGAATTTATGTTATTACATATATATGTCGTTGTCTCGGACCAAATTGTTATAACGTGATTTGACTGTATCATTATTTTATATTTGTCATGTTCGCTATTAAATCATTTAAGTGTTTGAGTACAACATAACCGAATGACTAAAGTTACGGTACGTTATGCGTTGTATCTCAAATTAAATTCTTTAAAACTCCATGAACGCTTTGTTTCATACGCAGACTGACAAGTAAGAGTAGCTCTGGTACTATATCTACTTAATTCAAAGCAAGTACAAACTGCACGCAATAATCGACTTCATCCATGTTATTACAACTATTTACACATTAGTTTATGTGGGGAAGTACATAACATAATCAATTAGGCAAGTGCGCCATATATCACATATAGTTTAAATACTAGTGCCTCCAAAACAAATCAAAACAAATACGCATTCATAATTAATAGTTAAAAAAATGAACATAAATTAATTTCATTTATTTTCTGTATAGAAATAAACACAAATGTGAGGGATTAAAGTATTTTACATATAAAATAAGTATGAATCAACATTTAACTAAAAAAACTATTGTGTAGAAAAGTATACGGCAAATTGTCCACTCTCTTGTCTTTTAAAGTTCCATGCGACATGTACACAAGAAGATCAGGCTGCACAAAGTATATGGAATCGACCTTGCTCCAACACAGTTCTGTAATGTTCAGATATGACCAGTACATGAAGAACTATCTCGAAACTGGAATGTAGTTCTCCACTCACTAGATCACACATCATTTTATAAGTTAAAATATATTAAACATAAACGGCAGGAACTGTTGCCATATGTGAACTGTCTTTCAAGACATCTGAAGCCAAGATTCAGTCTTTTATAACCATTTATCTAATATGTCTATCTAAAAATGTTTATTGTATATGAATACAATACTTATTTGTGACATTAGTTTACATAATAGGAATTAAACTAACATTTCATTGTGAAAAAAAGTAATACCAATTTCATTGCACTCACAGCATATGCCCATCCGCTTCGATGTTAAATAATATAATTAATGAACGATAAGGGGATACATAATAGATTTGACATCATTATTTTGTGAAAGGGATGATTTGTTCTGCCACACATCTACAGTTGTCTGTTTTCATCAAATAGACCAGATTCATTCTGTTTATATAAACATCTAAATTGTCATTATATGCCAATAGAATAAAGTATATATCCAGATATAGATGCTGTTGTAACCAGCCAGGATAATTTCTTTTTTTTTTCTCTAGTTTTGATGAGCTCAGTTCAGCTGAAATAAGAGGGTAACTGTAATATCCAACCAATCAGATAAACTCATCATCCCCAAATACGAGGCTAATGGTAATATCCAACCAATCATATCAGCTGCTATCTGCAAATAAAAATGTTAGTTTCAAAATCCCTTGAACATGACCTCGAATATTGGTATTACATGGAGTGGAATGTCCATATTGCTAGTAGGCAATAGTCATGTTTAGATTGAGAACATGACACAACAGAATCAAACAACATATCTACTGGAAGGTTTGAGTTGGCGACACCGATATATGCAGTTGTAGATGATGTGTAGAGAACACAGAACATATTTTATCGAACTGCCTACTGTACCACTACACAAGAAGAAAACTATGGTCAACTGAAACAGCTCGGACAGACAAGCTTTATGATCTCGCCCTGTGGCTGGTGACCACGGTACATGTTATTGAAGAGATTCATATCAGCATCTCTAACTCCGACAGGAGAACCAGGGAGAAGAAGATGCAGAAATGGAAGAAGGAGAAGATAGTTGGTTATAGTCTCCTGTCAACCACATCAGTACACTATTTCCAACTATTATTTGTTGTGTTGTCTACATTCAAATTATAACGATGGTTTACTCTTTTCCGCTTGTCTCCAATCTTAACTGTTTCTACAGTCAATATAGTGTCATCACCTTATCAGCTGTAAACTGTGTTGATAAAGTGTTGATTGTCAGAAGACAAGGATATTATAAAGTATTCGTTATATATTATCTAATGTTCTAGAGACACTCTTCAACAGGAAGCTCCTGTCCATTTTCCAACTTGGCAATCAGACAATGAGTTCAATTCCTTCGTTACACCTTACATGTCCGATTCAGATCGTGTACACCTTTTAATCTACTTATTAATATTTCAAATACAACTGTCGCCTACACATGTAATATATACCAACTGCTCTGAGTAATAAGAACCACTTCACATATTAAAATTACCCAGAATATGTGGAAAACAGTCACATGGTGTCATATAAATCATGCACTAACGCTCTCGTTCATGACATTTGTTGCAACAATCTTTTATACACCTGGGAATTCAGGAACCGTGGGTAGGAATCTCGATGCATTAGTGTCCATATTTGAAGTTGTGCTTCGTCGAATGTATGCGGGTTGGGGTCAACCATATTCCTATTTATAACCTCTCGTACTCGAGAATCTAAACTAACCTGAAAAAGAGAAAATAAAGAAGGAATTAATTTAAAAAAAACAAGGCTTCACAAATCTCCAAATGTTATACAGATTATAGTATATGACAAGTGAAGTATTCTTTCCAGAACATTGTCTTCAGCATGGACACTCTGCACGCGAATCTCTCTTGTTCTAGCAGGCTTGCGTTGACCAGGGGCATATTAATACATTCTGTTATATCGCTATGTCTACTAAAAGCCTTCATTAGGATACACTCTGTTGTCACTTTTGAGGTAAGTATTTTAAATTTACATTTAATGTACTTGCTATTATATCTTTACTTTTTTCCACCTCACTTTCTTCTGTCCACTTTCCCCTCCCCACATACTACTATTTTTCCCCATACATTCTTCTCTCCTGTCATGCTGCTACATCCTTGTTTCCTACATTACCTATCTGCAATTGTCCTCCTCTTCTCCTTATTACCATATTTGTCTCCATGTAAGATTTGTTTTATTGTAGTCGTTTGTTTGTCCTGATGAAGGCGGTTTAGTCGAAACGTCGTCTGTCCCTGTATCTCGTTGTTAGATTATTTTATGCTTTATTTTGGTAACACATCCACCTATTTCTGTTTGTCTTGACATTTTCCCTGTGTTACTCCAGCCACGTACTTCCTGTTTAGGGTTGTTACCCTACACTGGAACATTTATCCCTTGATTATATTGCTAGTTCATCGTCTTCTTTGACTTCCTCTTCTTCGTCCTGGAGCTCTGCCTTCAAGAATCTCATTTTTTATGTTATCATTGCATCCATTTTGAATTTCTAGATACTTTACTCCCATAAGTTACACATTTTAGTGTTTTTACTAATTCATAAACATGGTTGGAAATGATTTTCTTCGAAACTACCTGATAGACTGCAGAGATTTTGAGCATGCATCCTTAAGCTCTCAATGACGCTAAAATATTGCTATTATTTAGTTCATAGTTATAGCAACACTTTCGTCCGTGTGTTGCTGGAGCTCGAAAGTGAAGTAATTAAACATCAATACAGTTACTTGCAGACATGTTGTACTAGGGGACAAGGATAAGTCGAGGATAGATTTGGCTGTATATCACATTAAGGGTCATAATAGCTTATAGTTCATAGTCGTATGTAACAGAGCAAAAAAGTGCGGATTACACACCGAAGCTGTAAACTAAAACACAGCGTATTCACTTCCATGAAATAAATTGTGCAAATCAGCAGAAATTTGAGAATGAACGCACAAGAAATATCTGGTTCAGAGTGCTTGATTGAAGTATGCCCCTGGCTAATAAAAATCATGAACACCCCTCCCCCCCCCCACAAATAATAAATAGCAATATAATTGAACAGACATGTAAAATTGTTATAGTGATTTAGCAGAACATCTAAAGTGCGTGGGGCACATAGGCCATGGTGTGCAGGGTAATCTGGCACTCAATCTTGTTTGGGGGGGGGGAGTACTTAGAGAGGTACATTCCCATCTTTTAATAACATGCTACATGTAGCACCGCAAACTAATGGTAAATCCGATATCACCCCCATCACCACCTCGTAATTACCCAATAATTACCATATCATCGACCCATTATTACCCCAACATCACCAGATAACCATCCCATCATTACCCCCATAATTATCCCACCATTACCTGAACATCACCCAATTATTACTTCATCATTATCTCAACATAACCCTATCATCACCCCGTCATTACCTAGACATCACCCCATTATTATCCTACCATTATCCATTCATTATTAATTATCTAGACACCACCCCTTCATTACCATACCATCGCCCTATCATTACCACTTCGTCACCAGATAATTACCCCATCATTACGTAAACCTCACTCCATCATTACACCATCATTACCCCATAATTACCCCAACATCAGACCATCATCACCAGATCAAAAGGAAATGGAAAGTTGTGTTTTGTAACTCTCTCTCTGTTTCACAACCCTGATTTTTTGTGTCTGGACGTGGTTTCGAACATGGTATGCTGTAACAGCAAGCTGACAACCATGTTGGTTACAGATATCAAATTTTCAAATTACGAAAAGAACATTATATTGTCCAACAAATATAGGAATGCGTACATACATTTATTCAATGCAGTTGTGTTTGTCCTACATAAGGCACGTGAATTCATTCACAAAGTGGACATTAAAGTCATCTTCATACGCACCAGCAAGATTAACAACACGAATTTTTAAGCTGTTGTCTTCATTATGAAGAAATAGCGGTTAAGCAATCGGTTTAACACAACATTTGGCGTTTCGTTACTACATGTTTTCCTGTGAAAGAGTGCTGGAAAGTTTTCTATGGGCTGTGGAAATACAGGTCGCTTTGCCATAGCCGACGCCGCAACATGTACAGGAAGGAATTTTATTGTACCTCCGAAAGAAAAATTAATATCCCAATCTTGAATTGAAATTGGGACCACAAGAGTCTGTTCAACACATCTCAACCCGATAATCATACCACGCAATTATTTACACGAACCCTTGACCAATATTCACAAATAAGTGGAATACATCAGGTTCATAAAATAAGAATAAACATATAAAGCACAAGGTAGAAGATCACAAGGAAGACCAAAATTATGGATGGGCAGCCGGGGGATCAACCAACAGAAGGTATGATCGCAAATTGGATGATGGAGAGACCAGGACATCAGATTGTTGCAAAATTAAATTTATCCACAGCTGTAAGCCAAAATATATATATATATCCTACTTTAGTATAAACCTTTTGCTTATATATATTCCATCTATGTCCTAATAATTAAAACGTTTGCTTGTATATATTCAATCCATGCCCTAATGTTTAAGCCGTTTATTGTATATAGTCACCCAATGTCCAAATCAAGCACGTGAGGTCGTGTTTATAATATTTTTCATAGATCACTTGAAGTTGTAGCGTTACTTGATATTAGCGGTACTCTAGAGAGGCGGCGTGCCGCTTTTTGCATAGTAGAACTGGAAAAAAATATGGCCAGTCAAGCCAGTTTTTTAAACCTATCAAGCAGATTTAAAAATATTATTATTTGCGTGGACCACTGAGCTTAAAAAATGCCACATCACAAGCTCTCTCAGTCGAACTGTAAGACGAAATGCTAAACAGTGATATGGAGAATATGATGAAGTCGAACCAGTCCCAGTAGTGTTAATAATTGAAAACATAGCTGTTGTCACTAGCTTTCGTGTGAAGTCCAACATTAGAAATTTCATACAGAGCATATATATTTTACACAGTACATACACAGTTTACTTTCCGAGACAAAATACACTTCGGAAATCTTTGGAAATTCAAAGGACTAAAGAAATTTCAAAGGACTAACACATTTTCAAAGTTTTCTAACAAAAACGTCAAGGAACGAAGAAAGAACTTAAAAAAAGCAAGAGAACTTTAAAGAATTATGAAAATGTCAAAGGATTAAGAAATAATTTAAAATGACAAGGATATAACTTAAAATGAGTAAGATAGAACTTCAAATGAGTAAGATAGAACTTCAAATGAGTAAGAAGGACTTCAAATGAGTAAGATAGAACTTCAAATGAGTAAGATAGAACTTCAAATGAGTAAGATAGAACTTCAAATGAGTAAGATAGAACTTCAAATAGCTAAGAGAAAACTTCAAATGAATAAGAAAGACGTCAAATGATTAAGATAGAATTTCAAATGACTGAGAGACCTTCAAATGACTAGTCAAGGGATTTAGATAGAATTTCAAATGAATGATAGACCTTCATATGACTAAGAAAAACGTCAAAGGATTAAATAAAGTTAACCCATATCATTTATTAATGCAGAAAGAGGTGTGAGATGTTAGCGATTCCTCGATTCAGTAGCTCTGCTGTATTGAGGGCGGTAGGATTCACCTCTCCCTCGCAGTCGTACTTCCCGGATTCATCCGATACCTATTTAAGACTCAGGAGCTGTTGCGCTCTGAAAAACATTTCTGCCTCAACTGGACAATGAACCCCCCCCCCCTTATTAGCAAAGGCAGTGCCCTAACCATTGCTCTACCTCCCCCCACCCAGAAAAGAATTAAGAAGGAACTGAAAAAAAAGACTAAAATAAATATCGTTGGTTCATACCATCGTAGAAGGAACCCAATCTGGCTCGCGGTAACTTAAATATGGCCCACAGCTGGTCGAGAGCGACAGCGTACATATGGACAAATCCGAGTACAATGAGATTAGTTCAATTCTCTATGCTTGTAAAGCCACTTTTAAGGCTAGTTATTCTTTCAAATTTTCCTATTAGTATCTTCTAGAATATTCTCATTGTATTACTGAACTCCCGTGCATCTCATTCCAAAATCATACCATTTATAATTTACAGATTTTTCTCCATTTTCATAATTATTTCTGTTTATAATTGACAGGCTTACAGCAGACGAGATAAATCTTTAGTCAAACTTGAAGCAACAATAAAACTGATAGCTATCCTGATAGTCTATGAACTGAGCCGAACAGTTTCCGAACAATTAATAATTCAGGAAGTTTAGACTTTCACTCAATTGATATATTTACACGCGCTGATACCATTATTTTCTAAGCATCTCGTACGAGAATATACACAAATGTTGTTTAAAGCAATCATTTTATGTTTTTAAACAATTATATTTAATCCGTTGCAGTCTCTTTTTCTGAAACAGATTGTTCACTTTTCTAATTTAATTAATCCTGATTCTACTTAATTTGCGTTGTCAAAATAAATGTATCTGTAAGGACAAGAACCACCTAGTGCTGTGTTCATGTCTTTATTAATATACATTGATATTAGAATTTAGTACCAAAGTGCTATATATGTTAACAGAAACTGTAAGTATCATATCTTTTTAAATATATTGACACAAGCCTTAAATGTCACTATCTATTATACTGACATAAGTCTTAAATGTCACTGTCTGATATACTGACATAAGCCTTGTTTGTTAAGTAGGGGTTTCGCCTCATTTGGTCGAGGCCCGCCTCTTTCAACATAGGACTAGTCTGACTGACATAAGCCTAAAAATGTCACTGTCTGATATACTGACATAAGTCTTAAACGTCACTGTCTGATATACTGACATGATTCATATCATTTCATACCATACATGATCCAAGCATTGAAATGTCTACCATTTGAGAACTGACACTACTGAAAGTTTCAATAGTTCCTAGTTAATTATTGAGTTCACTATTTTGTTGTGATGATTTAGTATTTTTCTTTATACTAGTTAACACTTTAGGGTACAATGATTGTAGTCCAAGATCCGTTGCGCCAGTTAGTGCTTCCTGTGTGATTATTTCCCTTGACTATGTTTATCTATTCGCTAAACCAATTATTGCCTGTCAGCGCCAGGGATAGAAAAGTTTTCTGAAGATGGCCCTCTTGTTTGCCTTTGTTGTTGTTTAATATTACTATTTTGGACACTCTTCATTTTACTGCGAGCCAATCTGTTCTCACTGACGGTTTGCTAATCCTGTCTCAGTGTTGTATCAGGAAATTCATATGGATACATGGCGATCTCTAACTAACCCATATAGAAAGAAACCACATATTCCATGCGAATAGTCCTGAAACACCGAACTGAACTTCCATTTGTGACCACAGAAATAACACAGCTGTTACGCGCTCCATTTTACCGGAAGTTTGATTTACTATGTATTGATTTTCTATGTATATCAATGTATGTTTATCATTTACTAATTTAAATCTAATTACATACAATTGTAAAACATAACTAACCATAACCCCTAGTCCTAATCCTGACCCTAAAAATGAATATTTCAATTAAATATTGATTATTTATTGATATAATATTTAGATTAGTTAACTAGAAAACACGTAGGTAGGCACTAATGGGAAAAGGGAAAGAAAACAAGAGTTAGACAGCGATCGTAGTACCTAATTTTATAATTTCAGATGATGATTGAAGGGTCACCTCTCCTCCCGTGGTCTATGATTGGGGTGCCTGTACACACTATCTATAAACAGTAATGTTCTGTCATATATCATGGATAAATTTGGACCAATTTCCGCCTTCCAGACGACATAGCTATCAAAACAGATGTACAGTTTTAATGTCTTCTCTCTACATATCTCAAAACACATCAGCAGTTTTTAATGTGATCATCTGATATGTCTCAGCAACATGTACAATACAATCTGAACATTTGTAATAACAAACCTAACAAATTTCGTATTCACCGTTATTGTCATATTTCTTTATTGTTCCATTAATCTGTCTACTTTGAAATGCTATCTTACTCTTTTGTTCTCAGTCTAACTGCAATAGTTCCTGTCAGACATCTTTTGATGTCAGGGTTTCCGGGATGAAGTAATGCAAAAATGCAAACTAAAAAGCTGTTAAAACATCCCTCCCTCCTCCCGGCGCTAAAATATGATTGTGAGAAATGGACAGTGACATCCACGATATACAAGTAAATCTCAATACTAGAAATAAAATTCTATAAGAAATGTTACAAAAATATAATAGAAAGAGAGATAATCCATTATCGATGTATGGAAAGGTAGGAAATATGGAGAAAATATGCTTGAAATCATTAAAATAACCTACGAAAGATAACATATTTTGGGCATATAAAACGATACGAGGATAGAATAATGAGGACCCTCATCAAAGCTGTTAGGAAAGTTGACAACCCAAAAGACAACAACCTCTATCTTGACAGAGCTTAGCAGGTTATTATCTTCCGCATCAGGATAGGACATAACATACTAGACATCCACATATATAGACTAAGACTGGTTCTATTACCTTTGTGTCCATGTTAGCAGGCAGCACAGATAGCGGAGCATATCATGAAAGACTGCAATACACTAAACCAGATAAGGGAGGAACATTGACCACCAAAGGATATCCACAGAAAGCTGTATGGGAGTACCTAGCAGCTCTCAAACACAGCAGCATTTATCAAGAAAACCGGACTTTCTATGTAGACATGTCAAACTGAGAACAAGAACAAGAAGAGTAACAAGAATGAGGTATTACAGCAAGGCGAACAAAAAAATCGATCAACACTTCAATGGACACGATTGTGAGAACCTAAGTCTGACAAGAGAAAGAGAGGAAGTATCTCAATCCGAGCTTACAAAGTAAAACAGAAAACACTCTACCGGCACGCCACTTACAAGATATGATATCTAAAAACATTGTTTATTGTAATCGCTAGTAAGTCTGCGTGCACGCAACAGAAACAACGCCCTCAGTCAGAGTGAGAATCAACATAATGGTTGCAAGTTGAACCGTCAGAAAAAATACATATGCTCAGTGAGGCATCAAACAAGTAACAAAAATATTCACGGAAAGATATCCGTATTTAACCAAGGACCGAAAGGGGAGCAAAAAATAACAATACTGCTTACTTTCCATGCATGTCATAAGATGCGACTAAGAAGGTTATTTGGGTGGAGGGTTGGCTTTCTTCTTGTCTTATGTATTCTAAAAGTGACCCACAAACTATGCTTAATTTGGATGTGTCAGGCTGAAAGGTGCAGATATCACAGCGAGGTAGTAAACCTTGACACAACGTATTGTTGTCTTTGGATTACACCCTGCTAATCTGCAGGAGTTTAGTTTGAGAACTAGCGCAGAAGGAAAAAGTTGGAAAGAAAGAGTAATGACAAATTTACAAACATCAATTGATATAAAGAGTGAGACAGGCATACACATACACAGCTACGCACGTGCATATGAACCTACATTCATATAAGTATATATGCATACAGAATCACAAATGCATTCACGCAAATACATGCGTTCAAACACACACATATGCCGAATTCACACACAAATATGAATTAATACAGACATACATGCAGTCAGAGACATCCACATAAACACACATGCATTTACATATATACACACACGCATTATAGATTAATATGAGATCCTTAGGGCACTTGAAGCTAAGGATTTACGTTCTGTGAGTAGTGCTCTGGACAGTTGATGTCCTGCGTTCATAAGAAGGGAGAAGTACATATGGGAAAACTAGAATATAATGAATCCAATCCTCTTCGCCCATTTTAATGAATATCGATACATTGAAAGACAGAAAAAAACATGTGGTTTGGTCATGTCTTGAGAATAGAACCAATGCAACCAACCCTCTGTGCATACAACAGCAGAGGATTGGGTTACAAGACACAAGGAAGACCAAGAACTAGATGGGTGGAGACAATCAAAGAAACCTTAAAGAGACACGGCTGATCATGGCCAGTGCGACCCAAATGGACAAAGACAGACAACTGCAACTTTACCCTACGACGTATCAATATAAGGAAAAATGCTTGAAACGTAATAACAATTGTACTTACGTAAAATACAGGTAAATATAATCGCCTCACTCAGACACGATGGACTATAACTAGAACTAGGAGGTAATGATGTGCCCAGAAGAAAACATAAAAATTACAATACACAAACATGTTCAACGTTTCAACCAAAAGGTCTTTATCAAGAAATAAACAAAACATCAAAAGACGACAAATGGAAATTATTACGACACACAAACGTATCCAACGTAAATATGGAAATGAGATGCCGGAAGGACAGGAAAAGACGTAAGTATATGTGGAAACTAAACGAAAAAAAAAAGATAACGTAAATGAAGGAACAAAATGAATGAAGACCAAGACCCAGCACTAGACAAAAGAGTGGTCGGAATTAGTCCAAAAGGCTTTAGGGTACCCAATTCAAGAATAAGACGATAAATACGACATAGAATAGCACAGGCGGAAATGACAGAATAGATACGAGATACATATAAACAATAGACTGCCTTGTAAAGACGTGTTTGATACGAGATACATATAAACAATACACTGCCTTGTAAAGACGTGTTTGATCATCATCATCATCATCAAGTGCTGTGCTGAATGGCGTTGACGATCATATTTCTCCATGTACATCAATCTCTCATATATGGCATCATCTCTGTTGGTGTCATCAATCGAAGCTATTTAGTCAAACGTCCAATATCTCTGGGTCTTCCCCTTGTTCTTTTCCCTTCTAACTTTCATGTTGTCACTATATTCTCAATGCCTCCTCTTCTCATTATGTGCCCAATAAATGTTGACTGTCGTTTTCTTATATTATCAATAATGCATTTTTTCACATCCATCCTTCTAAGACATTCTTCATTAGTAATCTTTGCTGTCCAAGGAATGCGTAACATTCTTCGAATAAACCACATTTCTGCTGCCTCCAATAATTTTTGTGATGTCTTATTTATTGTCCATGCTTCACTACCATAGAGTAGCACTGGTTCAATGTAGCATTTGAGGACACGAATTCTAGTTTCCTAGGATATGTAATTGTTGCACAGGATAATTTAACATTTTATGGAATGCTGCTTTTGCTTGTCATATTCTGCTTATAATTTTGGTCTTGCATCTATCATATGAAGTTATTAATGTTCCTAAATATTTGAAACTATTCACCTGCTTTAAGTTTTTCTCATTCAATACTATTTTACTATTTGGTGGGGTACTATTTCTTGATATTATCATTTACTCTGTCTTTCTTATGTTCAAACTAAGACCTTTATGTTCACTTTCTATCACCGTCCTGTTTAACAGATCTTGGAAATGCTCTTAAATTTCTGCTATCAACACAGTATCATCTGCATATCGTAAATTATTGATATTGTGCCCTCCAATTTTAATGCCTGGCATATTCTTAATTGATCTCAAGATATTCTTGTGTTTGATACGAGATTCGTATAAACAATACATTAAACTGCCATGTAAAGACGTGTTTGATACGAGATTCGTATAAACAATACATTACACTGCCTTGTAAAGACGTATTGGATACGAGATACATATAAACAATACATTAAAATTCCTCGTAAAGACGTGTTGGATACATTGTGAATAGATGTTGCAGAATCGTCTTCTTCAGCGTTCATTCTCAAACTCCCACTGGTTCTCTCTTGTAGTAGATACATGATTCCTACTAGATTTCCAACAGGATGCAATCCACAGAATGGAACTGCTTTATGTCCCCGTTTTATTTGCGCCAAAGACCCGACACATCCGTCTTCATTGGAGTACAGAATCTAAATACTGAAATATTTATAATTTGTGTCTGCACTGCGCATGTCTATATTTGCTTTATGAAAAAAGCTGCTTATTTCACCAGAAGAAATCCACATTGTGTGATACATTATTATCTTTCGTATTGTATCATAAGAAATCTTCCTTTTTCCACAGAGAACAAGCTGAAAGCTTTTTTATTTCATAATAGAAATCCTTACTTTTTATAAGGAAAAGGTCAACCAAAAAAACCCTCCTTGTTTGATCAGATTTTTGAGAGAAAGGGAGGCAACATAAACTTGTTAGAAATTTTTCCTGGCAGTTCTTACCTCCCTTGTCTCCACACTCCGCGATGGACAAATTGAGGCCTTTACGAAATATTGATCCACAGAGTAAAAGGGCGAGAAGGCTATGCCTGTGTGTGTCTGTGTGTGTGGGTGAGCGTGTGGGTGTATGTGTGTGTGGGAGGTGGGGGATAGTGACAGAAAGCAGAAAAGAAACAAAACCGAGATGCACGGTGAGATCGTTGACAGATTCAAGGTTGCCATATGGTTCAAATTATTTTTTGGTCATATTGTTGGTTCTTTCTTTCTTATATCTTTTCGCTATATACACCTTTATGCCTTGCAGCGTCTGGGGTAGAAGAGTTCTCTGAAAATGGCTTTTTTGTATGCTCCATATGTGTTTGTTTTCGTTGACTCTTTTATTTCTGTAATCAATCATTTGCAAGATATGCAAATGGCGTTGTATCCATCGTGTCCGTATAATAAAGCATTTTGAGGGGCACTAACTGATGGTTATCTGGAAAAATATGGAAACCACTTAATCTGTTGTCTTCTGATGTAATCCAGAATTGGCATTGTGTCTTTTAGCCTTCTGCTGTTTTCGTTCCTGATTATGTCTCTTATTGTTAATCCAAGGATTCAACGCGACAGGTCATTTATGTCTGTTGTAACAAGTTTTATTTGGATTCTGTTAGTGTCCATGTTTGACATTTGTAGCATAGTGATAGTATGATGATCGTTTTATATAGTGAAGTTTTGGTGTTCATGTTCACATATTTTGTTGGTAAAGGTGGCACAATGTAACCAAATTTCAAAATTATGTAAAACAAATACTAAAAACTAGCAGAATTTTTACGAATGAAACCTATTGATAAATGTGTATTATCTCTCTGATTAGTTATTTTTACTAATTTTACACTTACAAAAACATGTCATCGCTAATGTAATATTTGTTCTCCTAATATTATTTTGAAAGTTTGAGGTTTTTATGAAGGTTACTCAAAAGTTTGGAACATATTAAAAATGTACAATTTACTTTTCAATATGTAGTAACTGAATTCACAGTTATACTCTTGTCTCTATTAGTATCTCATTTTTGTATAGCATGGAAACTTATGTTTTCATTGTTGTATTCGGTCTTACTATCGAATGTTTTCACTTAGACCGCCCGAGAAAAGGATTGTCACGTATCTGTTTGAAACATCCCTTCATTCTAGATTTATAGGCCTACATGAGTAGAACAGAGAGTGTTATTGATTAGTTACTATACACTAAAGAACATGTTGCAGATTTTAAAGTACATTTAAACACGAAAATAGATGATAGTATATATATATATATAAAAGGCCACAATAACCCATTTTATAATTACAGTCCAAATAAATTTCATGGCGAGTAGTAGCCATTAAAATAAAGCCAAATCTGAGAAATGTGGTCATAAAATGACCAATGCGGCAATCGTGGACAGATTCCACTACCACTTTTCACTCTCACCGTTACTCGTTTACCTTCTAGAAGAATTTTTTAATGGCTCTGTGCCATCACAGAATTAGGTTGTTAGCTGGTGTAGGCGGGCGTGAGTGATCGCGAGAAAACCAGGCACAGGCTTAGTGCGCGGCACTTCATCTCTCACTCATTCCACAATTTATTCCAGAAAACGTATGTGGACGGTGCCATTGAACGTAGAGAAACACGCAGAACTATGATCTTGATTAAAACATTACAAAAACTAGAAGTGGAAACAGTGTTTGAAGGAAAAGAATAACACACATCACTCGTGCACACACTCGCACACACGCTAGCACACACTCTCGCACGCACAATCGCACATACAGTCTTGGTTGCTCACGTATATACATTTTCACACATGCTTTCATTGATACAAGCACATACATTCACAGTTACACACACACACGCACATACACACATATATAAAAATATATAATGGTTTGCACACATCAGCAGACTACCATCAGACAGCATACCACAGCAAGATATGCTACACAGATACAGTGAAGGCAGACCTAGAGGCCGACCACGAAATCGATGGACCACCGAAATAAAAGAGGCGACAAACTCCACAATATACTCAACACGCAAGAGGGCCATCTCCAGAAAACTCTTCTACCCCTGACGCTGAAAGGCAACAAAGGGTTTAGCGAATAGATAGATTGATATAGTTTTCAAAGATATCCATTGTCTTCCTACTCTTCGGACACACTCAACGCTCCCGTACCGGAGGACACGTTTTGAAAGAAACTGACTATAAATTACGTCAAAAATGTTTGTCAGCAGTTTAGCCCCCCCCCCCCGTCCTCACTGTCAGTAACCTGTATAGATCTGGAAAAAATGCATTACCATTTTCTAGTTTTGCTTATTCGATTTTTGTTTTTGTTGAAATTATTATTTCTTCTTTTGCTTCATGACATGGCGTTGGTTATCATATCTTTCCATAGTCTTCTATTTCGCGTGCTGTCTGTCACTCATTTCCGATACCGATATTTTCTCGTGTTATAATGCCAAAAAAAAAGGCTGTCAAAAATCGTCCCTGCTAGCTTTCCTCTAACCTTCATGCTATGTTAGCCTTCCTATAAACTTCTCGATCTTAATGGTGCCTATTGTTACAAGTGTCCAATCCCCCCCCCCCAAAAAAAAAAGACTCAACTTTTTCTGATGTGCACAGGGTAAACATATTTATTTCTGATGCGCATTGTGTAAAATAGCTCTCTTTCTGATGTGCACCAAGTAATCTCTCTTTCTGATGTGAACCGAGTAAACATCTCTCTTTCTGATGTGCACCGAGTAAACAACTCTCCTTTCTCATGATCACCGGGTAAACAGCTCTCTTTCTGATGTGCATCAAGAAGACATCTCTCTTTCTGATGCGCACTGTGTAAAAAGATCTCTTTCTGATGTGCACCAAGCAAACATCTCTCTTTCTGATGTGCACCGAGTAAAAATCTCTCTTTCTGATATGCA
Source organism: Meghimatium bilineatum (assembly GCA_034231615.1). Classification (NCBI taxonomy): domain Eukaryota; kingdom Metazoa; phylum Mollusca; class Gastropoda; order Stylommatophora; family Philomycidae; genus Meghimatium; species Meghimatium bilineatum. The sequence goes on from CM067316.1 coordinate 58,132,479, forward strand.
CCAAGTAAACATCTGTCTTTCTGATGTGCACAAAGTAAACAGCTCTCTTTCTGATATGCACCAAGTAAACATCTCTCTTTCTGATGTGCACCAAGTAAACATCTCTCTTTCTGATGCGCATCAAGTAAACAGCTCTCTTTCTGATGTGCACCAAGTAAAAATCTCTCTTTCTGATGTGCAACAAGTAAACAACTCTCCTTTCTCATGCTCACCGGATAAACAGCTCTCTTTCTTATGTGCGCCGGGTAAACAGCTCTCTTTCTGATGCTCACCGGGTAAACATCAATCTTTTTGAGTTACCTATTATGTCACCTATTTGAGATAACTATACTTATAAATATGGAAGCTTCGAGATGTTTCAATTGTAAACATCATTGAAAAATGTTGGATGTAAAAGGGTATCTTCTTTTTCTTCTTCTGCGTTCGTTCTCTATCTCCTGCAGATTAGCAAGCCATATTTCAGAATGATACATTTTGATTATTGAGAATTAATATAAACAATGCGGGTGACTGTGCAACTGAGATTACATGAAGAACAGCAATGGCGCTGACAAAATTAAAACAACTAAAGAAATTATGGCAGGGTACTAACATAAGAAAGCAAATTGTGCTTACTAGGAACATGTGTGTTTACAGTGGTGACATGGGTGCAAAGCATGGGCACCAAATATAACATTGCTCAAGAGAATAACATCATTTGAATTAAAGTATAATCACAACAGGCAAGATTGAAGGCACCAGAGACAGAGGGCGACAACGTGAGAAAATATTAGACAGTTTGACAACCTGGCACGGCAAAGAAACAACAACGACTTTGATACATAATACTGTGGACAGAGAGCTGTGGAGAGCCATGACCGCCTACGCCACCCGGCATGGCACCTGATGATGATGATGAATTAAAGTGCTACGCAAGAGTTCTGGGAATACCATGGACAGCAAGGAAAACAAACCAGGAGGTGCTAAGCACAATCAACGTCCAAGAGGGCAGGCTTCTGAACACCATATTAAAGAAATAGCTAGGTTTTATCAGTCACATTAAGAGACATAACGGTATGAAGAGAGAGATATTGGAGAAGATTATAGAAGGTAACAGGGGTAAAGGCCGATCAAGACGCCGTTGGACAGAATACATACAGGAATCCTGCATATGTCCCTAAAGAAGGCGGGACAGCTTGCTCAAGACCGAGGAGAATTCAATAAATCCATAAGGAATATTACCAATTTGGAAAGAATATGTCACGTGATGATGATTCCAGAGTACGGAATGCTTTGGTGTCATGGTTTACAGATTAGCTGCGATGTCTGCGTCTCTTATCCTGACACATTCGAATTCAACATGGCTCGTGGGTCACTTTGGGAAGTGAGAACCACATATAACCCAAACTCTACTTCGTTGCCTCTTACGACATATACGGAAGGTAAAATGTGTGGCTATTCTTTGCTCCAATCTCATTTCCATGCCTTGCAACACACGAGAGTACAATTCTATTGTAGATCTTCACAAGTTTACGATCCATGTTTCTGTTCGTATGTGTAACGTGTACGGGTCTCGCTAGAGTCTCATCAAATCAATCAACAAGCAAAATCAAATCTATGATAGATAACATACATATAGTGATGATTCTTCAGTAGATGACATACATATAGTGAGGATTCTTTAGTAGATAGCATACATATAGGGACGATTCTTTAGTAGATAGCATACATATAGGGACGATTCTTTAGTAGATAGCATACATATAGGGACGATTCTTTAGTAGATAGCATACATATAGGGACGATTCTTTAGTAGATAGCATACATATAGGGACGATTCTTTAGTAGATAGCATACATATAGGGACGATTCTTTAGTAGATAACATACATATAGGGACGATTCTTTAGTAGATAGCATACATATAGGGGCGATTCTTTAGTAGATAGCATACATATAGTGAGGGTTTCTTCTTAAGGAAGAATTACTAAAAACAGTCTATATATTATCTATGCAATTACGTATTTCTTTTTTCAAAGTTGTATGTCAACAGAAGTCAGTGGCCCCAACAATCAAACATAACAAACATCGTGCAACAATACAACGCTGTGGAGAAACAACTAGATACTGTGGAGTTGTGTTATTGAAAGCTTATTTATAACCCACACATACCGTTTTGTGTCGAATTAGTCATTATAATGCAACCCCTGTGTTATGGAGGGAGCTTGAGATGCACTGTCAGAAACAAGGAGAGTGAGACTTATTGAACAGTTTTCCTATTTGTGAGGTCATTCTTTAAGATATCCCGCATGAGACGTGATAATTATTTTGCCTGGGATGTTTGAATATTTGGTTAGAAGCCCGGGGTTATAGAGATGTCCTGCATAACAAGTAGGTAATTGATGAAGAAAAGTAAGTGTAGTCAACCCTTATCTTGGCTGCGATAGCTTGGAGAATACATCGGTACATATCTACATTGTTGGTGGAGTGACAGTTATTTTATGACTTCAGGCGTCTATGTGTCAAAACGTATAGACTTACGGTTGGCTGGTTGCTGATCCAGCGGTCCATGGCTCATGCCCTTTGACCCAGTATAGACTTACCAACATAATATTGTAGGTCAAAGGTTATGAGCAGGTGCGCCTCTGAATGATTAACGTCATCATCATCAAAACCATAACCCTTCATGGACGTAGGGGCGTCACCCTGGAAACATCAATACACAAATTTCGCCATGCCTCTGTGTTATCAGTTCTTTGTTTGAGTGGAGAGAATCTTAATCCTGTCCAGTCTAAAATATTATCTATCCTAACTTTCCTCTGACCACCTCGTCTTCTTCTTCCACCCTCAATAATTCCCTGGAGGATATTTTGGGAAAGAGAATCGTGCCTAATCACGTGGCCTAACAACACAAGTTTGCAACGTTTCACCACTGCCATGAGATCCAGTCAACCAGACAACTAATAACAAATCTACCAACTAACTAACCAACCATCGTTATTTCTTATGGGCTCGCTTTTTATCATAGTCCAGCAGTCTCTACTTCATTGAATATCGTATGACCAATCGTGCGTGCGTGCACATACAATATGTATATATATATAAGCGAAGATTATCAACAATAATACTGACCTCTTTAGGAGATAATATAGATATATAGTCCTCGTATATTAACCGTGCCTTCTCCTCTATGAGCTCAGGATTGTCCTCTTTCTTGAGGTCCTCACAAGCCATATAGAATAACATATTCTCCTCACTGTACTCCGATCTTAGGAACTCACGGAATAATTTGCGACCTCCTGATAATGAAATAATGAGGGAGACATGAAGAATTAAATAATTTCTGAATGGTAAAATAATGGAGATGATAAACTATCATGTGGGAGATAACGGACTATGGGGGGGGGGTGTTCAAGCGTTACTATGTGGCATACGAGAGCCGCGTTAGCGCAGTGGTTAGCGCACTGGCTTCGCATATGAGTGGTCCTGGGTTCATTCCCCAGTTGAGGCGGAAATGTTTTTCAGATCGCAACGGCTCCCAGGTCTACCCAGCCTTAATTGGGTACCGGATTAATCCGGGAAGTAAAGACTGCGAGGGATAGGAGATGGCTACCGCCCTCATTTGCAGAGCCTGTGAAATGTGAGATCGCTAACACCTCACACCCCTACGGCATTAATAAATGCTATGGGTTACTTTACTTTACTATGTGGCACACGAAGACTTATTATGTGGGGCATGAAGTATAATTTATGTCGGAGATGAAGTATTATTTATTTGGGAGATAAATTATTAATTATGTGGGAGAAAAATTATTTTTTATAATTTTGATGTCCTAAGTATTATTTATGTGTGAAATGAAATATTATTTATGTGTGAAATGAAGTATTATTTATTTTTGAAATGAAGTATTATTTATGTGTGAAATGAAGTATTATTTATGTGTTAGATGAAGTATTATTTATGTGTGAAATGAAGTATTATTTATTTTTGAAATGAAGTATTATTTATGTGTGAAATGAAGTATTATTTATGTGTGAGATGATGTATTATTTATGTGTTAGATGAAATATTATTTATGTTGGGGATAATCCTAAGTATTATTTATTTTGGAAATGAAAGATTATTTGTGTGGAAGATGAAATATGACTACTCTATCCGAAACAAGAATACGCTATACAATAAAATTATATCAGTCATGAAGAGAATATGCTAGAGAAAATGTCAAGAAATACAAAAATAGGTAGGTGTGTTACCAAAATGAAACAAAACAACTTAACAACGAGATACAGAGACAGACGACGTTTCGACTATAAAGCCTTCATCAGGACAAACAAATGACCACAATAAAACAAGTCTTACATGGAGACAAATAGGGTTATAATGAGGACAATAGCAGATAGGTAATGAGGGAAGAAAAGATGTATCAGACAAGGCGTACTATGCCTTTTTCCATCTTTCCAGACGATAGTAGTATTGTTGTGCTATAAGAAATGTAATCTACGATTCATGATGGATGTAACTCACAATATCAACCTTAGCTAGAAACAGCCATCCACATTATGTATGTTCTAGATGCCTTGCCATCAGATAGATTGCAACACTTTATATCTATATTTCACAAGGCTGACATGTATTGAACCTTTCCACTCAAGTAAGCACATTTTCCCTACTAAATCAACTTTATGTGGTAGGTCAGGTACGTAAAACATGTTTACTTGAGTCAAGGCGATTCAGTGCCGCTTTAACAGACCTGATTCAATTACTGTCAGCCGTAAGAATTATTTTCATTTATCCTCATGCTTCCTACCGGAATTCACCTCTATATTTCAGCCCGGTTTTTATGCAATGAATTATACTTCCATGGCAGTTATGTGTTATAAATCAGTAACAATTAGCATTGGAAAAGAAGGGATCCACGTGCTATCTCTGACGGTGGTTGACAATTTCTGTATCATTCATCCACTAACGCCTGCCTCAAAATGCGCAGTCAACTTCCAAAAAAGGTGTTGATCTGCCGAAACGTGTTTGAATGGATCCTTGAAGCTAGGACAATATCCGAAAATATAGGCTGTTATTGGTCTTTAAGACAAAATTAGATTATACTATACAAGCAGAATAGTCTTATCAGAGATAGATTAAATTTCTATAGTGAATGCGAAATACACGTTAAAGGGAAATTGGTCTATCTTAGTCAAGAATACGCTATAGAAAGAAACTAATTTCCAGCGATAGCAAAAGACTACACTTTAGAAGAAATCTGATCCTTGGAATCTAGAGAACGTGGTGAAGATAGATGATTCTTGTTTGTCCGTACAACTGACCAATGTAATAGTTACATATAAATTACAAAGCCCTCAAATTGAAGCTTCTCTCACTGCTGATTGTACATAATTTCGATATGAAAGGTCAAGAGCAGTAAATACAGAGAAAGTATGTGTTTAAAGTACAGGCGACCTTCGACTACGCCGCATGTTATAAGACTTTTTCCTCAGTGTCTCAACAGGTGTGTGTATGCCTTGACACGGCACTGTACTCTATACTATACGATCATCAACCAATTCTTCCCAATAATGTGGATTGATCATAGTATCGTAGTTCTTCTTCTTCTTGATCATCTCAAACTCCCACTGGATCTCTCTTATAGCAGGACCATGGTCCTACTGGATTTCCAGCAGGGTGTAATCCAGAGGATGGAAATGCGTTTTGTCACAGTTATATTTGCGTCAATGACCTGACACATCCGACTTCGGCGGATCATAGAATCGTTCAGAACCGCTGTTTTTAGGTGTCATTTTATCTCAGTGATGAGATGGCTTAAACTTGTTTGGTTTGGACATGTAACAAAACACGACTCGTCTGCGAAAATTATTGTGCAAGGAACAGTCGAGGGTGAAAGGAAGAGAGGGGGTGAGAAAAAATCCTAGATTGATAACATCAATGAATGATCTGGTCGCTATTTTTCTACACTCCTCCAAATGTCTGAGGATAGAGTTGTTTGGAAGGTTTTTTTGTGCCGTTGTCTCCAGTGTGGCACACCTGCGACCCTGGCTGGTTATGGCTTTTATAATTTTTTAAAATTATTTATTATATCTTAGTTTTGGTTTTCCTATTTACAGTGCACCAGATGAGTTCAGTTATATTAATTTTCTTTGAGATGCGATCATTTAACATTCTGTTCACATGAGGGAGCCGATTCAAGATAGAAGTTTGATTTATAGGCGACAATTAGTATTGTGGAAAGTAACAAAATGACTTCTTGAAAACATTTTCAAAATTACCAGTGTCATAAAATCTCTGTTCAAATCAGCAACCTGTCCTTACATTACATCAATAATCATTTCTGCAAAAATTTTTTCTCTCCTCTCCCATGCCAACAACTTGTTACGAATTCAGGGAATCCAACCTCCTCTGCTTGATTATATAAAAAATGTCCACTCCTTTAGAACGTTTTGTGAAATAATTGTGTGTGCGTCTCTAAATGTGAGAAAGAATTGTGCGTGTGTCTCTAAAGGTGAGATAGAATTGTGCGTGTGTTTCTAAAGGTGATAAATAATTGTGCGTGTGTCTTTAAAGGTGAGATAGAATTGTGAGTGTATCTCTAAAAGTGAGAAAGAATTGTGTGTGTGTCTCTAAAGGTGAGAAAGAATTGTGTGTGTGTCTCTAAAGGTGAGAAAGAATTGTGTATGTGTCTCTAAAGGTGGTCACGAATTTAAAGCGAACTTTAACAATTATTAAACTTTGAAAAATATTATTTCACAAAACTTCAAGAATTCTAAGTAGTTTTAATTTGAAAGGCGCACTACAATTTTACATAAAGAAGTCTTTGACTTTTAAAATAAATCAACAGTATATATGCAATGGCATGTAGCAATTAAACGATAGAAAAAAATTAAAAAACAGTCCCTTTATTGTTCAATTTAACGTTTTCATGGTTCCATCTCAAAATCCTGCAGATTAGCAGGATGTAGACTGAAATAATTGATCTCAAACTCCTGTATATTAGCAGGATGTAGACTGGAATGTTTGATATCAAACTCCTGCAACCGCTGAAGACGGATGTGTTGGGCTATTGGCGTAAATGGAACGGCGGCACAACGCATTTCCATTTTCTGTATTAAATCATGCTGAAAAAATCTACTTCGACTATTGTACTTCTATAGGAGAGATCCAGTGGGAGTTTGATGAGAATGAACGCTGACGAAGAAAATCCTGCAGATTAGCAGGATGTAGTCTGAAGAGCACAATGCTTTGTTGCATGGTTTACAGCTGCGTCTTTCAGCCTGACACGACAGACTTCAGTATGACTTTTCAGTCACTCGGCCTTCTGGGACATTTAGCTTTACTCGCAAAACCTCCTTAGCCGCTTCTTGCGTTATGCATTGCTAGTACCAGTTTCGCTGTTCTTTGCTCCCCTTTCGAGTCAATTTTATGAAATGAGATATATATATATATATATATATACACACACAACATCGATGCTTCCATAAAAACCGTTCTATAATTTTATATTTAGACAATTAATCAATAGGAAGAACATACAAAGTCTTTCAATAAATAAACCCGTAACCCTTTAGGGTCGTAGGGGTATCACATTGGATGCCTCAGCACACAGAGTCCGCCAGCGAATTCTATCCTCAGCGATGCGGATGAGTGTGGAAATATCTTTCCCTGTCCATTCAAAGCCTTTAGCAGCTATTCAAACCATAAACTTGAACCACACATATACAAAACACACACAGTTACACGCGCGACTGCAAGCGCGCACACAAGCACATATTTCCTTAACGTTTCACAAGATTCACGTAATAAGAAACATTTTCATTTGGGTTTGGTAAAAAAAAAAATCACAAGAATACTTACCCGAACATTTCATCAACTTCTCAAAAGATTCACCCCACAGTTTTAATTCGTCTAATGTGGGTCTGAGAAAAAGAAATGTGTGAAACAAATACTTGGTGTTAATATATTGCATGGCAATGAATCTGTTTATCGATTTATTCTTTAACAACCGTATTCTTCGTATGCATGTATAGATGTATTACATGTTTGGGGAAGCCCATGTCTTCCATTACGGACCACAGCTGGTGATGTTTAATACAATACATTCGCATAAGGTGGCCGAACAAGTTGATCTGTTGTCTTTCTATATACTGTTCGCGTGACATATTGTCTTTACTTTCTCTCTGATGTCTTTATTTTGCATTTGGTCTCTTCTGGTGACGTTTATAGCCCATGAAACATTTCATGTCACATGTTGTAATCTTTTACATGAGTGTTTTTGTTAGGGGACATGTCTGGCACTGGCACGTAATATAGGAGTAAAGAATATATATATATATATATATGCATGCAGACTACCATGGGCCAAAAAAAGCACTAATATAGCCATCCTGAGAGAATTGAATGTAGAAGAAAACTGGATAAACAGCATGATTCTTTCCAGAAAGCTACACTTTTATCGCGATATCAAACTCCTTAACAGAGTAGAGGCTACTTTAATGAAGTAGATGATGACAGGGGTACAAACAAGAAGCAGCCAAGGAGAAGGTGGGAACAAGACATCAAAGACCAGCTGAGCATGGCAGTAAAAGGAAGACAAGTTCAAGATCGTCAGAAGTTTCAATATGCTGTAATGACTGCTACATCCTGTTCAGGATATGCTACATAATGATGATAATGTTGACTGTTTATTCACTGTTTATTCACTGTTTATGCACTGTTTATTCACTGTTTATTATTGTATTTTCGTGAAAAAGACATTAACGTTGAAACGTTGAAAATGTCTTGTATACTGCTATTTCTATTTTTTTTTCGTATGCATACCCTACAGTCTGATAGCCTGCAGGTTCAATCTAAAGCTAATCAATCGTGGTTTACGTAAGTGCTATAGGCAATATAAATGTGTTTCATAAGTAGTAATAGCTTCTGAATATTCGGGATACACAATTACATACGGCGGGGTTTGCACCTAGTACCTTCGTCGCATAAGACGCGCTTATCTCCGCTACAAATTCGGACAGTTTCTTAGAAGAACACTGAAACCACAATTGATAGCTAAGATAATTAATATAGAGGCTAGAATAAAGAGATAAATTATAGCAAAAACATAGAGACAGGCAGTCAAGATTTATAGAACATGTAATAAGACAATGAAAACGAATATTTAGTAACCAGAAGAATGATCAAGGAGAGAAGAAGACAAAAAGAAAAGTGCTTGATGGATTTTCATCGTGGCATAGCAGAATACCGATCATTACAAATGTGAAGAGAATATTGATGTAAGATTCAGAATCCTGGAAATGTCTCCCTGGAACCTCATTTACTAAAGCAAAAATTGTGTCAGACGTCCAGTCCATGCTGCAAAAAGATGCGGTTCTTGTTGAAATGAGTGCCTACAGACGTGATTTATGGTTAATTAATCTAAATAGCAATAAGTAATCAATAGTTAATTTCATTCATTCATTTTCCTTTAGCGCTGAAGTTCGCGCATAGAACAGAGGTCAGATCTCTCCAATTCTGTCTGTTCAAAGCTATTCTGTGCAGTTCTTGAATAGTATGAATATTGGTTATTTTACTTCTCTAAGTATTGTTCTTCTGAGTGTTTCTTTTGGTCTACCCCTGTCCCTTTTGCCTGTAGGTGTCCATTCAAGAGATTGGTGGTGTATTCTGTTGGTGTCTGCGCGTAGGACATGCCCGATTTAGGACCAACGGCGTTTTCTGATAACATCTGTGATGAAATTTTGATGTGTCTGTTCTCTGATTTTATCATTCGATTTGAATTCACTCCAATGGAAATAGTTAATTTAAATATTACTAACTTTAGGGTTAGGGTTTTGGGTTAGGGTTAGTTATGTTTTACATAACTAATCCTAACCCTAACCATAAATGTATTTATATTTAACCCTTGTGGAACTAGTTTGGAACTAACGCCCACCTATGTAATTATTCCTCTTGGTGGTAGGCACTATTGGAAACAAGAACCACGGATGCAAAATTCTCTGTTTATATTTGATGTACGGCATATATAGCTATATTCAACATCCAGGATATTACATGGATCAAGTACCTGTAATACGCTGTTGTGCGCGGTTATAAGTGAGCAGACATATTTGCATCCAAGGCACTAACATGCGAGTAAGGGTGAGATATGAACGGTTTAAAATGAATTTTGAAGATCTATGCCTGGACTGTTACGAGGTCTCCGTCTCTATTAACTATATCCTGCAAATATGGTAGAAAAATAATGAGATAGTTGGCCCAGATATTTTTTCTGTGCCTTTAGCAAGATTTGGTGATCATAGGATATCAGTGCAATGGGTTGCTTTCTTGGAGACTAAATATGCATCCAAACCCTTCTTAAATATCCATGTCCATGAGGCCTTATGTGAGTCTTGGTGCCGTCTCAGTTACACAACGATGAAGAACATGTGCTTTTATTAGTAAGCACATGGGTTGTCAAGAGCTACCTGCTCACAGCTAAACAGATTATTAGGAAGCACATGGGTTGTCAAGAGCTACCTGCTCACAGCTAGACAGATTATTAGGAAGCACATGGGTTGTCAAGAGCTACCTGCTCACAGCTAAACAGATTATTAGGAAGCACAAGGGTTGTCAAGAGCTACCTGCTCACAGCTAGACAGATAATTCTCACATCATCATCTACAGCATGATTGCTAGAAAATAAAGGAAATATCATATTCTGTGTAGAAGATTATCCAGGTCGTGACACCCTATAGAAAAACTGAATCCAATAGTCCTCCAGGCCGTGACAGTACACCCTTTAGACACAAGGAATCCAACAATCATCCAGGACGCGACAGTACACTCTATAGACAATCTGAATCCAACAATAATCCAGGTCGCGACAATACACCCTTTAGACAATCTGAATCCAACAATCATCCAGGTCGCGACAGTACACCCTTTAGACAATCTGAATCCAACAATCATCCAGGTCATGACAATACAGAATATAGACAATCTGAATTCAACAATCATCTGGGATTTGCACAATCTCTAGAAATCTTTATGAAAACTTTTGTCAGAGAAATCCTGATCTGGAGCTGAAAGTAAAAATTCATCCCTGGCACAGGGAAAAAGTTGACAACCTCGTTATTCCTTGGGGATCTATCGCAATCGTTATCAGTAAATCCATAATAGTTTGTTTGTATACCGCAGATACTAGTACTTTATTCGCGTAAAACAGATGTGATATTTCATTAATATTTCGTAGGTATAATACTTCATTCTTGTAATGTAAATGTAATATTTCATTTTTGTAATGTAAATGTAATATATCATTCACGCTAGGAAGTAAGAGTTACTCGATCGTAATTCATGGGGTTCTCGAACAAACAAACAAACAAACAAACAAACAACAAACATCTATCTATCTGGTATTGTTTGTTTGCTTTTGCTGTTAAGTCGTCGCAGGACTGAATAACAATCAGGTTTCGGGTTATTAAACGTTTCATCGCTAAATATGCTGTAATATTATGACGTCTTAGAATGTCTGTAAATCCTTCAATCCACTTTCTTGTATGTCTTCCTCTGTATTTTTCTGTTTCTATTTTTATTCTGATAGACAACATCCTGCTGGACAACATCCTGATGGACAACATTCTGTTGGACAACATCTTGATGGAAAAAATCTGATGGACAACATTCTGCTAGACAACATCCTGCTGGACAACATCCTGATGGACAAAATTTGATGGACAACATTCTGCTGGACAACTTCCTGTGTGAGAACATTCTGATGGACAATGTCCAGCTGGACATCCTGCTGGACAACATTTACATGGACAACATACAGCTGGACAACATCCTGCTGGACAGCATTATAAATAAAACGGCGAAACAAAGCATTTCCATTCTCTGGACTACATTCAGCTGAAAATCTAGTAAAACCATTGTCCTGCTACAAGAGAGACACAGGAGGATTTTCAGAACGAACTTTGAGGAACACTTGTTTTCCCAATAGCCAACAGCCTTTATATATCCAAGGGTCAGCGAGTAATAATTGAGTAACACTCGTCTGTAACATTTGTTTTCTAAAGCTTCTGTTCTTCTGTCCATGTTCGCTGTAAATGGACACCGGGTCACGGTTTCAATACTTTGTATTTTACGTATTGTTTGCAAGTGCAGATTTGGTGGTTACTGGGAACTATTACTTGAGCTACAGAGATACGTGATATGCGAGGGAATTTTGGAAGACGGGATGCCGTCCATTTTTCCTCTATTGGAAAAATGGAGCAAATATGAGGAATTTCTAGTACATAATCCTCTACATGTTTTGAGCCCACAAACTCAGTTCTCATATCCGTACAAAAGAATATATCTATCTATCTATAAACTGTTAACCCAACTTGTCGTTGTGGTACCACATTTGAGTCATCAACACACAGAGTAATCCAGCGATTGTTGATCTTCAATCGATGAAGATACAAGATATACTCCCTGAAGGTAGAGGATATATTTCCAGATGATAGAAACTATATCTGAAGATAGAAGACATCATTTCTGAAGGTAAAAGATATAACCGCTGGTAGAAGATATAATGGCTGTAGGTGGAAGATATAATGGCTGAAGATGGAAGATATAATGACTGAAGATAGAAGATATAATGACTGAAGATAGAAGATATAATGGCTGTAGGTGGAAGATATAATGGCTGAAGATAGAAGATATAATGACTGAAGATAGAAGATATAATGACTGAAGATAGAAGATATAATGACTGAAGATAGAAGATATAATGGCTGAAGATAGAAGATATAATGGTTGAAGATAGAAGATATAATGGGTGAATATAGAAGATATAATCGCTGAAGACAATCAAATTATTCATGTGAATATTTTGAGGATTTTGAAAACAATTACGGAAAGTATAATCATAATGATAAAAAAAGTATCACCAGAGAACAAACATCATTGGTGAATGTATATTATTTAATCCTAACTGCTGTAAACATCATTGGTGAATGTATATTATTTAATCCTAACTGCTGTAAACATCATTGGTGAATGTTTATTATTTAATCCTAACTGCTGTAAACATCATTGGTGAATGTTTTTTGTTTAATCTTCACTGTTGCATATTTTATACAGCTTTACTCAAGCCCTTTTCTAGCATATTAACGAGCGATGTTCCATAACAACCTCATTTATTCTGATTAATTCGCCTTTCCTCTTACTTTTCATTGGATGACGCCATACATTATATAGTGACCAAGATCAATCGCATTAGCCAAGATGAGTGACGTTATATCAGTCTTATTAGACAAGATGAGTGACGTTATATCAGTGTCATTAGACAAGATGCGTGACGTTATATCAGTGTCATTAGACAAGATGCGTGACGTTATATCAGTGTTATTAGACAAGATGAGTGGCGTTATATCAGTCTCATTAGACAAGATGTGTGACGTTATATCAGTCTCATTAGACAAGATGCGTGACGTTATATCAGTGTTATTAGACAAGATGAGTGACGTTATATCAGTGTTATTAGACAAGATGCGTGACGTTATATCAGTGTTATTAGACAAGATGCGTGACGTTATATCAGTGTCATTAGACAAGATGCGTGACGTTATATCAGTGTCATTATACAAGATGCGTGACGTTATATCAGTGTCATTAGACAAGATGAGTGGCGTTATATCAGTCTCATTATACAAGATGCGTGACGTTATATCAGTCTCATTAGACAAGATGAGTGACGTTATATCAGTCTCATTAGACAAGATGAACGACCTTATATCAGATCAACACGCCATGATATTCTAAAAAATGATACTTCGTTTTAGTATAAAGGGAATACCATGCACTGTGTGTTGACAAAGAACTATATTTGTGACGCAACAGATAACCTTATTATCTAGATGGCTGTGGTTGTACAGATTTTCCCCGTGGTATCTATTGTGCAAAACTGCGGCTGAGAAAAGTAGGAATGTATGGCAGGAGGAAAGAAAATATGGAGAATAAACGAAGAGTTTAACAAACAAATGAACAAGACAGGAGTGAAGAAGGAGGTGAGATAGATAGAGAGCAGAATAAAAGGATGGCAAGATATGGGAACAGAAGAAAGGAAAGACCGAAGGAGAGAGAAAGAGGATGTGTATGAGGTAAAGACAGAGAAAGAATGAGTGTGTGAGAGTGAGTGAGAGAGTGTGTGAGAGAATGAGTGAGAGAGTGAACGAGAGAGTGAGATATAGTGAGCCACAGAGAGTGAGAGGGAGTAAGAGACTGTGAGAGAGGGTGGTAAGAGTGTGAGAGAGTAGGGGGAAGTCTAGGGTGTGAGAAAGAGAGTTACAATGAGAGAGAGAGAGAGTGAGCGAGTGTGAGAAAGTACAAGTGGCAGTGAGAGACTAAAGGTGTGAGAGTGAGGGAGTGCACAGGTAAGTGTAAGAGATGACAAAAGAGAGTGTGTGTGTGTGTGCGAGATTCAGAAATAGCAACGAAATAAGTATTAGAGTAATTGAAAGACTAAGAAAGAGAGAGAGAGAGAGAGAGAGAGAGAGAACGGAGAATAAAATATAGTGACGGATTCATCGTCTGAATATACTTTGAAAGAATGGAATGTCCTTTACGAAGACGAACTAACATAATAAGAAATGAGATCACAGGTAAAGTACAAAGGTGAGAGTATTTACACAGATAAGAAAAAGGTAAATCTTACTTACGGTTCATCTTTCTCTGAGGCTGAGCTGTGTTTAATCTCACGTGACTTGTCCGAGCCGCCGTTACTACTTTTAACTGCTAGGCTGAAGAAAAATAAACCGTAGAAAAAACAAAGTCAATTCCACCCACTGATGTCAATATATATTAAAGTTCAGAATTAGCTAACGTAACAGACAATATGTGCTGGTTAGTGACTTCTATCATAATCGTCTTCAATAAAGACCTTTCAACTAAATTCATTTGGACCCCACTCGTTACTCATTTAATTATTATTTCGGTTGGTCAGTATTTACATACTTGGCACCGCATTTCAAAAATAGCGAAGGCGACTCCACGTTTATAAATAATGACCTACCGAAAGTCCTACAAGGGCCCGTGACCTTCACGGGATAATTAGATAACAGGTCTTATGGGAGACGGTCGTGCTTCCTCCATGACAGTTGTCCAGTATAAAAACCTTATACATAAAGGTAAACATGACCATCACTGCTCATTTTGATTATTTCCGTGCATTTCATTGATTATTCTTTGACTTTTTGGCCAATAAATATAAACGTTGTGAAACTGTTAAATCTCTTGTAGGAGAACAACATTGTCAAACTGTTAAATCTCTTGCAGGCGAACAATGTTATCAAACTGTTAACTCTCTTGTAGGAGAACAACCTTATAAAACTGGTAAGACTTTTGTAGGTGAAGAATGATGTCAAACTGTTAACTCTCTTGTATGAGAAAAATGACTATACAATTTCCAGCAGCATACCACCATCATGTGATATGCTTTCCAGAGAGTGGTTTTCCTTATATATTCTCGGAACGCTCCATGATTCTGACGCAGCTAGAGACATATTTAAGTAATCTGATATATCACTGCAGTATCGTCGTCTTGGGAGCCCTCTTCCCCTGTTGCAGTTAACTCTGCCTACAGCTATTAATCTTTTCAAGCTGTTATTTATATTTATATAAAGAAAAAAAAACGAAAAAAAACGCAGCTTTTAAAAAAAATGTTGTTAAGAAGCCTGTCCTCTTTGACTATATTGATCTTGATCCTGATTTGACTTTTTAGCTGTCCATGGTTGGATCTTTTAGGAGAACAATGACTTTATTAAATTTCCAGCAGGAAGTAGACCAGAAATAACTAGTACGACAGTAAAGATCAATGTATTTAGATCGATAATGCTAAGTAAATGTGTACACAGATGTCAAAGTTGGACATTTAATGCAGAGACACAATTGAGGATTCCAACTTTTGAAAATAAGTGATACGTACGTTTGTTAAATGATACGGACGTTTGTTAAGTGATACGGACGTTTGTTAAGTGATACAGACGTTTGTTAAGTAATATAGACGTTTGTTAAGTAATACAGATGTTTGTTAAGTAATACAGACGTTTGATAAGTAATACAGACATTTGTTAAGTAATACAGACATTTGTTAAGTAATACAGACGTTTGTTAAGTAATGCAGACGTTTGTTAAGTAATACAGACATTTGTTAAGTAATACAGACGTTTGCTAATTGATACAGACGTTAATTAACAATTAGCTATATAGAACACAACACAAATATATTGGTCAGGCAGCAAATAATTAAACTTGCAGGATATTAAGAATCACTTTTGATAGTGGTGAAACGGAGCAAACGTGTTGGTTTAGACATGTAATGAGACACGACACACTTCCAAAAATTATTTTGCAATGAACAGTCGATCCGGAGAAGAGGAGAACCAAAAAAAAATATTATTGATTATTAACATCAAGAAATAGTCTGAATGTGGTTTTTTCTACACCCCTCCGAGTGTCTGAGGAGAGTTATTTGGACAGCTTTTTTTCTGTATTCTCCAGTATGGCACCACTGCGACCCTGGCGTTATATTATTAGTCCAGATAACCGAAATGCTACTGCATTGACACATTCGACTTAAGTGGTTGAGAGACAACAAAGTGTCTTTCTGATGTATGCAGCTTTCAACCATGGACACATTACCTTCTTTAAGAACCACTGATCTTCTTCGTTCGTCCTCGAACTAATGCTAATTAGCAGGAGTGTGTCCAGAGAAAATGTGTCATTGCTTACAGCTAAACTGCGACACTCGCACTTCTGAGTTTTGGCGAATCGATCTTCAGCATTGGTGTTTAGTAATTAGATCTACCTAATGGGACGGCTATCTTCACACCGAACCTTCTGAGTTGCCTCTTAGTACATAAATAACATGTGACAGTGATGCTACTCTGTGTTCCCCTTTCCTGCCCGTCAACATTTATATCACTACCTTAAATATCCAAACTTATTTTAGATTAACTTTAAACGGAACAAATCTGGCAACAAATTTCGGATACCCAACACCCGCGAAAAATACGAGTACTCCTACACTCCTAACCTCTACACACTCCTACACACTTTCGGAAAAGTGTAAAAGTAGCGAAAAGAGACACGATTTTTATAGCTTCCAGTTATTCGATGCTATCATTGACATCCGGGAGGCAAGGTAATTCAGTGCTTAGTGAACTGGATAACCCCAATAGGAATCAAGTGCATTTCTTCTGAATTATCATAATTAATCAAGGTTGCCATATTATACTTTCGTACGTAATATTTCACAAGTTGACGAAATAATGATAAGTCTAGTAACAAGTACTGTTTTAGGTAGACATATTTCACGCTTAAATGGTTCAGGGCGCAACCAAGAATCTTAATTCAACCTTATCTTATACATGTTATTATTACAGTTAGAGCTACTCATGCTATTTCATTCACTTGAGAATTGTGGTTTTATTATGCTTTCTGTAGTTTATGTGCAGAAGCATATATAATATATATATATAACAATTAACTAGAAGACATAATTGATGCCGTTTAGACGTGAATATATAGAACAAATGCGCAGAAGACATACTTGATGCCTTCTAGACGTTTATATATATATATAAATATAGAGAGAAAGTCACGAAAAGAAAAAAAAAGAACTATTACAAAAAATAAAAATATTGTGGGAATATTAAAAGTCTTGGTTTGAAGACCTTACTTGAGGGTATAGTTGAGGAATGACGAGCTAGAGGAAGGCAGAAATACAAGCGAGTGGAATAGTTCCTGACATTCATACAGTCTAGCAGAGTCACCACCAAGACAAGAGGAAGAAGATGTTGCAGGTCTGTTGTAGCGAACCTTCCTAACGGAGACGATACTTGATGATGATAATTTTTTGTATAGAAATTAGGAAGTAAAAATTGTTCTTCACTCATATATTTATTACTTGAAATTTTGACACAAAAGCGGGCAAAATTTTGGCAACACTGAGTCTATCATTAATGTGGATAAAGTCAAATCTGAAAGTGATTGGATCATATATGCCTAGAACAGTCTTAGTCTAACACAAAACTTATATAACAAATGAAGTATAGGTCAAAACCTACAAGTGTCCATGCATGACCAGGCTATTGTCTCGGTCCATGGTCCCTAATTTCACAACGACCCACTGTTGTTACACAAAAAGTCATAACATCTGTTATTAAAATATATATATATAATGTGTACATGGGGACCGCAATTGTACTTCCTGATGATGATCTGCGGAGAAAGTGGTTTGTCCACCAGTCATGCCTATCTACAATAAAAGACCTGCTGATTAATGGGAAATTAAGCCTTAAAGTACAATACAAGAATCAGTGGACAATTCACGTGACAACATACCAACTTTTAAATTTCATATGCTATTGTACTATCTTGGAAACTTAAAAAGTCGTAACTTAAAATACCGAATGGTAGTGTGTCCTGATATAACTTAATTGGACTTTGTCCGCTGGTTGAAAGGCGCACGCCTCTCCAAAAGAGAGGCAAACTCATTAACTACCTACCTGCGCGCAATGAACTGGCCATCCATCTCCCACTCAGTGTGCAGCGCACACAATGAGGGGCTCTCATTGCATAACGTGTCGAATATTGGATGCGTCGGTATATGCGTCTTATCGGAATTTCGTTTTCGTTCCGTTTAATTATGTTAGCTATTTGCTCCGTAGAAACCTGTCCACTGATTCTTTTATTGTACCAGCTTTAATAATGACTCTTTGATTATACTTTGTGTGACAGCCAATGACCATCAACGGACTAGTCAAATTAGTCATTTTTGGAAAGCTTCTTTTCCCATTAGCCAATAGGTCTTATACCGTGGATGGTATTGGCCAAATCTTCATGGATCAGCTGCGTGGATACAGATCAGTGACCTCTTCATTACAAGTGGGTTTTTTTTGACGTTACATGTACTGTGTTGTACTCTCGGCAGGCGGTGTGAAGATTTTTTGGGATTTTGTTTAGAGTGGGCATAGCGCATCTTGTGAATGCCAAATAGAAGAACATCCATCATCATCACCGTGTTTGCTGCGTTTTAAAGTAATACCACGCGCCTGTGTGTTGTTGGGGCACCGAAAGGGGAGCAAAGAATAGCAACACTGTTTACCTTCCACGCATGTTGTAAAAGGCGACTAAGGAGGTTATGGGATGGAGTTGGCTGTCCCATCCCATATAGGGTCAGTGACCCAAAGTCATGCTAAAGTCGGATGGGTCAGGCCGAAAGGCGCAGATATCGCAGCAATACTGTAAACCATGACACAACGCATTCCGTTCTCCAGACTACATCCTGCTAATCTGCAGGAGTTTGAGAACGAACGCAGAAGAAGAAGAAGAAAGTAATACCACATAGGTGGATAAGGTTCATCTTCAGGAACGTAGATACGACTGATTCAGATTTAGGGAAATTATGGGTTTCTTAAAACAACACAGAAATAAGTTTTTCATTAAGTTGTTTCTTTGTTGTGCGATATATTTAGGTTGGAGAAACCACTACAGATCGGGGCGAGGGTGTTTGCACTCCTATTTACTTGGTTAGTGCTTAATACTAAACAAGTTACACGTCAATTATACAGTCGTGTGGCCTAGACACTTGCTACTAAATGACCTATCATATTTTTCTATGGAATGGGAGAGTTCAAACCAAACATACCCCCACCGTCTCCCTTAGGTACAGCAAGATCATATTTCCCTATATTGCGTATCTTATGTCATAATCACATCTACATCACTAATCTTGGCTGATCTGACTTGTCCAATGTTGTAATTGGTCACTTTTCGTATAAACATAAGGTAAAAACATAGGTAGAAATGTAGCAAAAAAATACGTAAAAATATAGGTAAACATACATATATTGCCGCAATACATCTTTACAGAAAAGGGTCGGTTCTGAAGAAGGTGCTTGAACCATTTTATCCGTGATACATTTTCCATGAGTATAGCTGGAAACTAGAATATGTCAACAACTTTGAATATCTCTGGTCAATCATCAATACCACAGAGATTGATCAGCAGAGATCAGAAAGGATAGCAATGACTCTACAAAAACATTCCAGATCTATGACAAAGGGCAAAGAGAAAAACAAAGTTACAACTATTAGGACGGTATATTTTCCTAGTGACAGCATATGGTTGTGAGACATGGACAGTGACATCCACAATGAAAACAGTATCGCTATTTGAAATTAAATATTACAGAAGGACCCTAAAAATATCATGGACAGAATGACGAAAAAACGACTACGTCCGGAACGACCTGAATATAGACAAAAGCTTGACACCTTGAAACTTTCAACAACAAAAAAATGTTTATATCGTATGTCGATAGCCAATCAGAATCATGTAAAATCTAAAATAAATCATTTTATAAAGTTTTTTTTCAATTAACCGACAAGTCTTATAAAAGTCGACTGTCACGGTTAGACTCGTAGTGATTTAGAATGGTCACTAAGCTTATACTAGTGCCGACAGCCAATGAAAATAATGGAGAAACGCAAATGAGATATTATAGACAACTCTTTTCAAATTTACTAACAGGTCTTAAACACCTAACAACGTTCACGGACCCTGACCTTAGATAGTACTAAAAGACCTCTAACAGAAAATAAACATAACCTAATAAGTTTATTTTTGATTATTTCCATGTTTTTCGTTGGCCGGCCTTGACTTTTTTATCATTCGACTCCAAGTATATACAGTGACAAACGAAAATTAAGACAACAATTTAAAAATTCCCGAATGAAAGCTTGTTTACTTTTTCAGACGAAGGCGGATGTGTCGGGCCATTGGCGGAAATAAAACGGCGACACAACGCATTTCCATTTTCTGGATAACATTTTACCGGAAAACTAGTAGGACAATGATACTGCTAAAAGAGAGATCCAGCGGGAGTTTGAGAATGAAAGCTGAAGAAGAAGTTTACTTTCTGTTGAGATCTCTCTATACACGGGCTCGGTCATGATTGGACCCCCCCCCCCCCTCATCATATATTCACCTTCGCCGTCTGATAATAGTGCTTAATGACAGACACAGCACAGGAAAGTTAACCTACTAGGGAAAAAATATGTTAATAATGTAAATAGTTTACGAAAAAAAAGCTATAGATTTCTGTGTTGTGAGAAATGTAGGTCATGGAATAGTATGCCTGTGTAAATGTTGTAAGTAACGAAGAATATTTGTTGGAATCTTTATACATAGTCTAGTTATATTTATACATAGTCTAGTTATATTTATACATAGTCTAGTTATATTTATACATAGTCTAGTTATATTTATGCATAGTCTAGTTATATTTATACATAGTCTAGTTATATTTATGCATAGTCTAGTTATATTTATACATAGTCTAGTTATATTTATGCATAGGCTATTTATATTTATACATAGTCTAGTTATATTTATACATAGTCTAGTTATATTTAACACACAAACATGTGCTCAACTAGGGTTGTGTTTACGTTGAGAAAGAATACAATATCATTTCAACTCATAGTAAAAAATTACAACATGTGAGATGAAATGCCCGAGGAAAGCCGCAAGAGTGACAAACTTCACAAAATGAGAAATTACAATATTAGGAGAATAATCGGTATAAAACCATGCACAGAATACATCGAGAAAGAACAGATAAAATGATTTGAATACCTTATGAGAATGAATCCACCAACTTGAGAAGATCCGTATACAAGGCCAGAGAAAGACTTAGAAAAAGATGGATACATAATATCAAGACAATCGTGGACAAATTTTAACTTAACACAGTCAAGGTGACATATCTGGCCTTAGATAGACAACTAAAACTTCTAGTTGCCACCCCTACGCTTAACGGCAAGTGTGGATATTCTGACCGTCATCCACCTGGGAATAGACAATATACAATGTAATTTCTACTTCTGTCTATATCATAATGAAAAATTAATGAGTAAATATGCATTCTAGATGATGTATATTCACATAAAATAAACCATGGACGTCTAGATATAAGTAGGGGATAACTTTAAGATGTGTTACGTCAAATTTGTGGGCGGTTGTACAGTTTTTATTATTAGGAATATCATCTACAGTAAATATGTGCTGTAACAGCTGGTGAAAATTTGTTCAAGGTGTTGCTCATTGATAAGTTAACAATTATTAAGGGAGTCGGAAAAGGTTTCACAGATGTTGACGGGGGTGGTGTGGGATGGAGGGTAAAATAAAAAACAGGGGGTGTTTGGAAAAAGTTGACGTCAACAATACTATTTAATGTACCATTAAATTGTTTAAAGTTAAAACAATTTTCTAAAACAAAATGGATCATCATACTTCTTCTGGTAAACCTTTCTCGGAGGATGTAAGGTGGGATGTGGAAGAGGAGGTACATATGTAGACGCAATAAAGCGGGAGGGCAGGGAGGGAAGTTACATGATTTCCTGACAGTTCTTGATAAAGGTGAGATTGCCTGCAAAATAGAAGACCTTCCAACGGAATTAATTAGGACCCATTTCTTTACGACTTTTAATTGTTGTTTGGCTTTCGGTTGATCACTATTGATATACTTGGATTCGCTTTGGCTATTTTTGGCAAGCGACTCTAAGTATGTAAATAGTGACCAACTGAAAGCCCAATAATATTTAAAAGTCGTAACGAATGGGATCATCATGAGTTCTGTTGGAAGGTTTTCACTGGAGGAACAGTGTGAAAAATTGGCAAAATAAGTTTGACTTAATTTATTGACATCCCCCAAGGGCGTGATATCATTTTCATCAGTAACACTAAAATAGGTCTAGAAATCTACTAGTATTATAAAGTAAATCCAGCAATGTATGTTTTCAACCGCCTGCACCAGTGACGTAACAATTCACATGGTTTGAATGTACCGAAGTATAGATGTTCGTGAATAAAGTAAAACATATACAGCTAGAATCACGCTATGATTTACATATACACACATGCAGTTACAATCACGTATATTGTAACTTATACATACATACCTGCAGCTACAATCATATATGTTATAACTTATACACAAATACTCTCACACCTGGTATGAAGATCGTTTTGTATATATTGGATCAAGTATGGAGGTTTACCTATCTAAATTGTAGGACAGGTACAGATGAAGGAAACCATTTGGACGTAGATGCCAAAATGTATAAACCATATTTACTAGGAATTTATCTGCGCTTTGAATTATCCATGTAGGTTTCTTACAAGAAAGAACATATGGGATTGAGCAGTGGTTCTCAAAGTGGGATATATGACCATCTTGGGGACGCATAATTTTGGTTGGGGACAATGAAAATGAAAAGCACATTGAAATTTAGGAGGCCATAGCTCCGTCTAAGATAAGACACAGTGATGTAAATATCAGGATTATATGTACTAAGATAGTTATTGCTAAACAATAAAGAAAGTTATCAAGCTATTTAAAATATTTTTTTTTTAGTTTGGAGTGGGTGAGGCGGAAGTAACTATGACCTAAAAATGGGCTACAGGCGCAAAAAGGCTGAAACAAACAGGAATAGATGACGTTTTAAGTAGAAGTCGTCAGAGTTAAATTTTGACATCCATGTTTGACTTCCTCTTTTTCTTCTGCGTTCGCTATTAAACTCCTACAGATTAGTAGGATGTGCTTCTCCTAGTGACAGATCGGAAAGCTGTCACTGGCTAAGAAAGCTTAACTGAAATAAAAGCATACTAAAATCGGATATGCCGGGCAGAAAGGTGAAAATAAATTAGCTCTATTATAAACCAGCAACTGAACGTATTTCAGGTTCCCCAGCAAAAATGACATGACATTTTTTGTTGGTTCTCAGAGATGGAACGAGAAGAAGAAGACAAAAACATAGCAGATTGTAGCTCAGAGAACGGAATGCATTGTGTCATAGATAACAACTTAGTTGAGCTGAGCCTTTCAGTCGAATACATCCCACTTCATCATGTTTTTTATTTGGATGACACGGACCCTATGATGGATATAACAGCCACACCAAACCTACTTATTCCCTTCTTATAACAGTCATGACTGATAACAGTATTGCTATTCGTTGCTCTGGTTTCCAGATCCGCAGCACACGAGCGCATTATGTTTGGCGTGTACTGCATCGCAGATAGCGTATAATTCGAAGTTTACAATTCCATTTGAATTGTCTTTCTGCTTGACTTGTACGTATGTTCACGTAAATTATTTCTAAGAGGTACTCTAGGTGGGTCATGTGCCGTCCCTTCAGCCACGGTGACTAGAAGGGAAAGGGGAGCTACGGATAAATAATTTTAAATTGGAGGGTCACAGACTTGTACATCAGAGCCACAGATCTATACTGGAGGGCAATAAACTTGTAAAATAGGGCAACATACCTTTATAGAAGGGCAACAGACTGATAGAGGAGGTCAACAGATCTGTACACGGTGGTAAAAGATATGCATAGCAGATTCACACAGCTGTACAGGAAGACCACATAACTGCACAGTAGGACAACAGATCTGTATAGGAGGTCAGTTGACATCTACAGAATAGCTACACACTTGTACTGGACGACCTAAGACATGTATAGGAGAGTTACATACCTGTACAGGAGAGCCACACATGTACAGGAGAGCAACATACCTGTACAGGAGAGCAACATACATGTATAGGCGAGTTACAGCCTGCACAAGATGGTCACATATATGTTCATGAAAAAATACCTGTACAGGGAAAGCCACAGTCATGTACATTGAAACTAAATATTGTATAGAAAGTAACAAACCTGTACAGCAGAGCCATAGACCTGTACAGAAGAGCCACAAACCTGTACAGTAGAGCCACAAACCTGTACAGTAGAGCCACATACCTGTACAGGAGAGCCACATAACTGTACAGTAGAGCCACATACCTGTACCGCAGGGCAATCACTAGAACTATAAACAACAAGAATCATTGCGATAAAGGTTAAAAGGATTGAAAAAATGCGAAGAAAGTCAATGGCTTTTACACACGTTTTACTCAACATAGAATAAAATATGCCCCAAAAGGTTAACCATTGCAATGACGTATACCAGTGCAATCGTAAACTACCTAAATACACACAGATGGTGAAAACTTGATACAGGCTGCACTAAAGTTTTACAAATAACTAAAACAACACGAACGCGAAGTTTCGAGCAAAAGACCTTAAATTACGTCAACAACTTCGTGCAATGTTTGAGCACACCCCCCCCCTCATTTTTAACACCTGATACGAATTCAGGAACGGTCTTTGATTAATAATGTCACATATTTTTACTCTCATCTCCTCTCCCACCCTCACCCCACACACATACAAATAAGCAATTTCTTTAGCTGAAAAATTAGGAAAAAACTACACCGATTTACTTGCTTAGAACAATTTTTCAAATTCAAGCAATTCAATTTGTGTATAAAAGCAACATTGTTGACGTCAATATTTGTTAAACCTCCCTGTCAACTGCCATCAAACGTTTTCAGACACCCTCCCCTAATTGTTAACACCCACCTCCAAATACTGCAACCACTGAGAGTATTGTTGTTTACCACTGTAGTATTTTGTTTACCACTGTAATATTGTTGTACTGAAGTTCATCATCATCATGTGACATTTTCTTTCCAGAACGTGTTCTTCCTTATAGATCCTCGGAACACTCTGCGATTCTGAGAGAGTTGACCTGCTGAAGATAGACACACGTTTATGCAATCTGATATATCACTGCACCATCGTCGTCTTGTGCGTCCTTTTCCCATGTCGCTGTTAACTCTGCCTTCAGCTATTAATCTTTCCATGCTGTTATGTCTCTTTATTTGACCAAAAAACAAAACAAAAACTACAGCTTTCTTGTTAAGATGTTGTTAAGGAGCCAGTCCTCTTCGACGTTTATCGATCGTATCACTTCTAAGTTTGTCTTTGTAAATACCATAGTATAATTGACAATTGTTTACTATTGTTGCATTGCTGCAATATCTCTTACCATTGCATTATTGCTGATGTGCTGAAGTACTGCTTACCATTGTAGTATATGCGACATATTGCTTGCTATTGTAATATTGTTGACATATTGTTTACCATTTTAGTATTGTTTACATATTGCCGGCCATTGTAGTATTGAAATATTCCTTACTATTGTAGTATTGTAGAGATATCTCTTACTATTGTAGTATTTTTGAAATATTTATTACTATTGTAGTTTTGTTAAAATTTCTACCATTGTAATATTCCTAAAATAATTCTTACACTGTAATATTGTTAAAATATTTCAGAAATTGTACAATTTTTACATTGTTACAGCACTACTGTGGTAATCAGGTCATTGGCGAACCAGGTCTACACATATTGATTTCCAGAAAATAGAGCTACTGTAAACGCCTTTAAAATTGTGTCACTCTTTAATCCTATAAGTCAACAAGATTGAAAAGAAAAATTGATGACATTCCTAACAGAAACTGTCAGTGATCTGATTGTTGTGTAGAAAGAATAATATAATTGCAACATATTATTGATTTTGGAGATGTTTGCCAGAAGTGTGGTAGCGACAGCTTATAAATCAATCAATAATCAGTCTCGGTGTGTTAAATTGTTAATGCACTGAATTCCTACTAGGGAGGTCTGGGCTTGTTTTTCCAGATAAATTGAAAATATGTTTGAGCTACCAACGGCTTGTAGCTGAACCCAACTTCCCCCGAAGACGGATGAGTAGGACCCTTTGGCGCAAATGAAATGACGACACAACGCATTTACATTCCCTGGACTATATCCATCCTGCTGAAAACCTAGTAGAACCATGGTCCTGCTACAAGGGAGATCCCGAAGAAGTTTGAGAATGAACGCTGAAGAAGAAGAACCCAACTTAATGAAATAGATGTCTCGGATCTTCTGATAAGTAAAGATGGATAAGTTCCTTGTGGATATGCCGATGGTGAACATAGGAAACTAATGAAGGTTGTTGTTGCTGTGGTTTCGATTCCCATTAGTTACGAGCGATTAACCCTTACATACTATTTTTCAATGGGGTGTTTTCTTCAGAGCGTTATTTCATACTTAATCAAGACTCCAATTCTCAGTGGTGTTTGCTGATTTGAGAAGAAGCAGTCTCCTGTTCCCAGGATCGTAGATGATGGGGATAGACCATGCAGAAAGTGCGAGTTTGCAACATGTGTTCCGTCTGGAAGGCGGTGAACTCCATCTGGAAGGCGGTGAAGTCAATCTGGAAGTCGGTAAAGTCCGTCTGGTAGGCGGTAACGTCTGTCTGTTAGGTGGTGAAGTACGTCTGATAGGCAGTAAAGTCCATCTGGTAGGTGGTGAAGTCCATCTGGAATGCGGTGAAGTCCGTCTGGTAGGCAGTACAGTCCGTCTGATAGGCAGTAAAGTCCGTCTGGTAGGCGGTAAAGTCCGTCTGTTAGGTGGTGAAGTACGTCTGATAGGCAGTAAAGTCCATCTGGTAGGTGGTGAAGTCCATCTGGTAGGCAGTAAAGTCCGTCTGGTAAGTGGTGAAGTACGTCTGATAGGCAGTAAAGTCCATCTAGTAGGTGTTGAAGTCCGTCTGGTAGGCGGTGAAGTCCATCTGGGCAGTAAAGTCCGTCTGATAGGCAGTAAAGTCCGTCTGATAGGCAGTAAAGTCCGTCTGGCAGGCGGTAAAGTCCGTCTAGTAGGTGGTGAAGTACGTCTGGTAGGTGGTAAAGTCCGTCTGTTAGGTGGTGAAGTCGGTCTGGTAGGTGGTAAAGTACGTCTGGTAGGCGGTAAAGTCCGTCTGATAGGCAGTAAAGTCCGTCTGATAGGCAGTAAAGTCCGTCTGGTAGGCGGTAAAGTCCGTCTGGTAGGCGGTGAAGTCCATCTGGTAGGCGGTGAATTTCTACTTTTAGAGCAAGATTAATTGATTCTTTGGCATACTTCTGATGAAGATCAGAATGTTCCAGTGTCCAGAGTTCTTGCAAGTTTAAGATGACTGTTTCAATTTAATGTTTCAAAGTAATGAATGGTACAGTGGATGCAGGCTACAGCACCATGAGATTGTGGATGCAGGGTATAGTTGAAGCAGGGCACCGTGCCATGAGCTTGTGAATGCTGGCGCAGTGGATGCAGGGTACAGCGCTATGAGTTTTAAATGTTCTACTCCAGTGGAGACTCTCCTCTCTCTTTACGCATTATTTTAATATCGATATATTAATCAATCAATCGACAAATCAATAAATCAATAAATCAATCAGTCAAGTGTCATGTCGAGTGGAGCAGGCGAGCATATTTCACCACAATTCACTGTCTTTTGTGCGGGTAATACGTTCAGATGGTAACATTTCCTGTGCCACAGTAATAACTCATCCAGTAATTCCTCTGTTTGTTATACTCTGTTTCGTCTTCCCTTGATCTTTCCGATGGTTACTATATTTTCTAGTTTTGTTCGGCTATTGTTTGGAACCCGTGTCCCCCCTATTTGATTATTTCATTTGACTATATCTATTTGTTTTTTTTACTCCAGCATCTCTGAGAACTTCTACATTAGTTTTCTTAGCTGTCCATTAAATTTCTATCATTTTTCTCAGCATCCACATCTCTGTAGCCACCAGTTCACTTACGCCTACTTGCGTAAACATCGCTGCTAAGATGTAAACAATGAGAACACATTGCGTTCTCTGGACTACATCCTGCTAATCTTCATTCATGTGGGACCGAACGCTTAAGGAGAACATGAATGATCAAATAGGGCCTAACACCGTATTCCAAACTACATTAATAAAGTTAGGGTAATCTGGGTAATTTGACTATATTTTACATTCCCATGTTGTGATGACTACTTTGTATTATATAATATCGTAATTTTCTGAAGGATTTATATTGAGATCTTATTTTTTTTCACCATAAAATGGTTCTAGTTTCATGGACATTGGGAACACTGATATCCCCGTTACAAATTTAATAATAGTAAATATCATTAGCAAGATGACAAAATTATTAGGTAAATAGTGGCATCCAAGGAATAATCAAGAGACAACGTGTAAGATTAATGTAATTATTCTGTATTTAAATAAGAAAATATGCTAAATTGATATAGAAGATGATGTACATGGAGGAGATACGGTGAATAAATGCCCTCGATATGAAAATCGTTGTGAACTTGTTGCTTCGTGCCAACGACTCACATGATCAATAATGTATCCATCATCGATCTCGAGGGAATTTCTATAATACTCATAATAAACGTCAAATTGCCAGTTTTTCTTTCTATAACGTTCTTTCCTAAACTCCCACTGGAATACTCCTGTAGTAGGAATATAATTATATTAGATTCCCGGCAAGATATAGTCCGGAGAACAAGCTTCGTCGTCTCCATTTTATTTGTCCCAATGGTCTAATACACCCAACATCGGCGGTATAAAATTGCTTGACATTTAACAAACACTTGTACAAAATTACATAAATACAGGAGATTATCATACATAAACATATTATGCGGACCTCAAGCATGTTGACAAGCAATATGGTGGTCACTTCCCCATAATTTCGTTTTAGACAACAATATCTATGAAATCATAAAAACAGATGTGATCTTATAGGTGTACATAGACAGTGGAACTTCCTCCATAACACTAGTACTAAATTATTTACTGTCTTTTAAGGGCCTTTACTGCAAGATCACACACGAAGCTTAATGGCACAAGTGAAAATAAGAGTAAATAGATAAATAGACTGCCAGATCACAAGGAAGTACAGTGCACGGTCAGAAGGGACTTTACCGCAACAATAAGCAGTCTAATAATGGAAGCAGTTTCTGTAAAACATGCACTAAACTGTCTTGAATCGCAAGCCTATTACCATGCGTGCATACTAATTGACTCAATTAACATGATTCATTAGTGAAAACAGGTGATGAACGTAGGGGATTGGTGGAGTCATTAGAGAGAGCTATAATGCGGGTCTCACTGTAAAAATTACGCTTTTCTTTATCTCACGGACACCTGGGTATTGGGGGGGGGGGGCAATGAACGGGCCGACCAATTAGCTAGTCATGTCATGTGACGTATTTTCTTCAGAACGTTATTTTCCCAATGTATGACAGTCATATTTAACGGTGCGTAAGTAATTATATGAATGTAATGAAGAATAACGTGTACATTAATCCACTATATATATCCTCTCTCTCTGAAGCACTCCTTCTACTGACACGACATACAGTGATGAATGAACTTCTACTAGAATAACTCCAACGTGAAAACACTCATATATTTATTACTTATATATATGTAACTTTATTACTCATTGATCAGTCCACAACATCAAGTAATAATAATCATCACGTTCAATAATCAATATAAACTTCACGCTCAGTAACGCTATGACTTCAATTCCAAAAATTCAGCAAACAATATAAACTTCAATCCCGCAAGACAATCTTGATTCCTCAAATTCAGCGAAGTAGCCTTGGTTAAGCAACAATATAAACTCCAGTTTCACAAGACAATCTTGATTCCTCAAATTCAGCGAGACAATCTTGGTTAAGCAACAATATAAACTCCAGTTTCACAAGACAATCTTGATTCCTCAAATTCAGTGAGATAATCTTGGTTAAGCAACAATATACACTCCAGTTTCACAAGACAATCTTGATTCCTCAAATTTAGCAAGATACTCTTTTGGTTAATGTATGACAACTTCACGTGATCAACATGGCGGTGGACGACAGTGAAAATTTCTTCACCCGCTAACTTGCGAATGTTTAAGCAAGAAAATGTTATCTGAAGCTGTTTTTCCTGTGCTATTGTGATATATTTCGCTGACATAATGGATGTTGTCAAGTTCGACTTACAATAGCGTGTTAACGTTTGTTTATGTGCGATTTGTGCGTTTGGACTGTGAAATTACCATGTTTGTTAGTGTGACACAATAGTTCGAAAGATGGCGACCGGCGATGATTTTCATTGTGCATTCCGGATAGATGTAGTTCGTTAGTTTCGGGAGGACAATTCATCTAAGAGAAGGCCACTCTAAAATCAAACCACCACTGCCTTGTAGGTCAGGCTATTTAGTCAAAGGCTCGTGGAGAACACCATAAATAACCCAGTAGAAATCCAGGGGAAACTACTACTGTAAATATCCCTAGATTACGTTATGTTTCGACACGACTTAGATAATATGCTAGTTCCAATAAGCAAGTCCATCAAATACGAGCCAATCAAGATTGCAACCTGGAACATTCGGACACTGACAGACTTAGGAAAATTAGATAACATAAAACAGGAAATGAGCAGAATGAATATCAACATACTAGGTGAGATAAGATGGCTGGGAGCAGGTAGTATAGCATCAAAAGATCTTAGAATAATATATTCAGGAGGAGAGCAACATAGGAACGGCGTGGGAGTAATATTGTAATATTGGACAAGCAGAGTGCGAGATTTGTTATATGATTCTGGAATACATCAGACAGAGTTCTATTAGTAAAACTAAAGGGGCAGCCTATTAATATAAATATCATCCAAGTTTATGCACCAACATCAGAGAGTACAGAAGAGGACATACAACAATTCCACAAGGACTTGAACACAGCTATGAAACAATGCAAACAACACGAAGTAAATATTGTCATGGGCGATATGAATGCTAAGGTAGGGGACAGCCAAGACGAGGATGTTACTAGCAGATTTGGATTAGGCACTAGAAACGAAAGAGGCGAGGTCCTGGTAGACTGGGCCAGAAATAATAATATGGTGATAGGAAATACATTTTTTTCTCATCACCCAAGACGGCCATGGACATGGAAAAGTCCAGATAATAAGACACGCAATCAAATAGATTACATCATAATAAATAAAAGATTCCGAAATTCACTGAAGTCTGTTAAGACACGTCCAAGTGCTGATTGTAATAGTGATCATGTTCCAGTTGTGGGAAAGATTAATATTAGGTTAGAGATATTAAAAACTACAAGGGCAGATAACAAACCTAATGTGAATATGCCGACAAAGAATGCAGAATTACAAGAACAGTATAACATAACAATTCAAAATAGGTACAATGCGATAGAAAAAATAGAAATCATTGAAGAACAGTGGACGATGTTAAATGAATCATTGCAGCAAACATCTAAAGAGATCCTGCTACCTAAGAAACATCTTAATAAGAAAGACTGGATGACAGAAGATATTTTGAATATGATGAAGAAAAGAAGTCAGGTGAAGAATAACATCGAAGAATACAACAAGATGAACAAAGAAATTAACATAAGTACACCAAGGCTAAAGTGGACTGGTTAAACACAAAGTGCAGTGAAATAGAAACACATTATCATAGAAATAAATACAAGTGATACACATTTACAAATAAAGGAATTAACAGGCAGAGGGCAGGCTCACAAGACTGGGTGTCTGAAATCTAAGCAGGGACACATACTAATAGGAGAAAATGAAGTTATGCACAGATGGGAAGAATATATTAAAGAATTGTAGGAAGATAACAGAAATGATATTAACTTAAATTACACATTGAAGGTCCAAGTATTTTAAAAGCAGAAGTAAAGGAAGCCATACAACACTTAAAAAACAACAAATCATCGGGTCCAGACAAGATTACGAAAGAAGAATTAGAAGCCCTGGGAGATTATGGCATTGAAATTATCACCAAAATGTTAAATGACATCTACAACATGGCTATATTCCATCAGATTGCTACAATCAATTTTCATAGCCCTACCAAAGAAACCTGGTGCAGTAGATTGCGAAGACCACAGAGCAATTAGTCTTATGAGTCAGATGACCAAGATTCTACTGCGCATAATAATGAGGCGTATAAGAGGAAAAATAAAACCAGAGATAGCAGACGAACAATGCGGATTTGTAGAAGGAAAAGGCACAAGAAATACCCTATATATAGTAAGAACATTAATGGAGAGGGCCATAGAAGTACAGCAAGACCTTTATCTGTGCTTCATAGATTACAGCAAAGCATTTGACAAGGTGAAGCATTCAGAGATTATAAAACTACTAGAAAATCTTAACGTTGATGGGAAAGATCTAAGAATAGTAAAAAATATGTATTGGAAACAAACAGCTGCGATGAGAGTTAACAACACTATAGGTAGATTTCAAAAGATAGAAATGGGTGTCAGGCAAGGTTGTGTAATGTCACCGGACCTTTTCTGCCTGTATACAGAATACATTATGCGAAATATAGAAGATATGCCCGGAATAAAAGTGGGAGGATACAATATAAATAACTTGAGATATGCTGATGACACAGTACTGATCGCAGGATGCGAACAAGAACTGCAAGCCCTATTAGATAAAGTAGTGAAGGAAAGTGAAAACAAAGGCCTCAGTTTAAACAAGAAGAAAACAGAAATAATGGTTGTATCAAAGAGACATACACCACCAAGATGCAACATAATAATTAATAACACAAAATTAGCACAAGTTGAAAAAGTGAAATATCTTGGCACCCTGTTAACATCAGAAGGTAGATGCTCAAGTGAGATAAAGAGCCGAGCAGCACAAGCCAAATCAGCATTCCAAAAAATGAGAACCATTTTTTGCAATGGAAGTCTATCAATGCAGACCCGAATTCGGGTGCTGAGATGTTATATCGAACCGATCTTTTTTTATGGATGTGAAGCATGGACTATAAACAAGAAAATTAAAAGTGAATTGGGGGCTACAGAAATGTGGTTTCTGAGAAGAATGATGAAAATACCATGGACAGACAAGAAAACTAATGAAGAGGTTCTCATTGATGCTGGCGTAAAAAGATCAATCATATCAAACATTAGAGGCAGACAGTCAAGGTTTCTAGGGCATGTGCTGAGAAGAACACAGCTTGAACACTTAATAACCACTGGAAAGATCAAAGGGAGAAGAGATAGAGGTCGACAAAGAGAATAGTTACTAGATGGGCTTGTATCGTGGCACGGTAGAAGCTAACCAACCGAGCTTATTGACAACACAAGAGACAGAGAGTCGTGGAGAAACGTGATCGCCTACACCAGTCGGCATGGTACTTGATTGATTGAAGACAACTTCCAGTTCAGCAGCGAAATCTTCCAGTTACTTTTTAACCTGTGGACTGCTCGATTCAGAATCGTATCCACCTAACTGTAATAACTTCTAGACGGTAGAACAATGTCTAGTGTTTCTCCGGGGAAACTTCTAGACTCTCTCTTTCTGAAAACTCCCGAGGGAACCCAACCACGTCCCACGGACAACTCCAGTGGGAAATCCAGTGGGAACCTCTGTGGGACTCCTCCAAAAACTAGAGAACAGCCCTTTTTGTCCTCAATACTTCTCTGCCCGTTGTGTGTGTCGAAGTACTTGATTGGTCATTTTGAGATAGTCTTCTCACACAAGCGAACAACTATTTTGTCTTGTGTCAATCTTACCTCTAAGACTTCCCCTTCTCTACGTTAAACTCATGTCACAGGTTCCCCAAAATGTACCTAATTCTATTTCACTCCTATTACAATGTATGTATCCGTTTATTTCAATTCACAGAACGACTAGCAACAAGCTAATATCTATTTTAATTGATTCTTTCACCTATTTTCTCTGGCGTCTTGTATTTCAACATTCCTGCCACCCTGATAGGATACTAATGGTTTCTTAGTCGCGTTAATTTATGCGTTCGCATGCGTGTAAGTCGAATCTGCAGTTCTATCTGGTCATAGTGTGTCCCGGCTGTCAACTTCCTGATTGAATTACTGATGTACGTAAAAATGTAATGTGGGAAACTTTGCTTAAGCCTCTGAATCTTTTGTTCCAACTTTCCAGCTCGTCCGGCGTCTCCATGTTATAATGAATTCCGGGCCCATTTCATCCATGACACCCTAAAATGTATGTGAAAACCTTTCACCTTAATGTGTATTTCTGCATGTTCAGAAACTCTCACATGTCTTATGTTTCCAGACACGCACATAGTGTTAGGGAATTCTGTAATGAGATCCTGATTCAATTTACTCGTACCTCCAATACTTTTTCAGTCCGCAAAGGGCAGGTTTGTGACAAAGGGTATATTTCTTCTAGAGCAGGAGCGTAGTTTTTATAGAAGAGGGAAATAGAAGTCCCATATACGATACTATAACAAATGAACTCCTGGAACCCCTCTCTGTCTTGCGCGATGCAGCTTGCATTTTCCAACGACGTATTCATGTTATCTTCAATGTCGTCAGTCCATCGTCTTCGTGGTCTGCCTTTTGAATGAATGTGTTCTCTTTGCGGTGTTCGATTAGCGGTTGTTCCTTCCCGAAATTAATGGCAACCTTCGGGAATATTGTGCCTAGAAATTTCAAATGGATTAGCTAGTCTCGCCACCATAACAGATGGTCAGTCTATGAACCGAGTACACATACTCATTGCTATTCGTGAGTCCGCAGGATAAAATGATTTTGAGATAAATGAACACGAGTCAATATCGATAATGCGCGAATTTGGAGTGAGGATAGGCGTGACCCGTAGAGAAGACCTAATAACGATTTCAAAAAGAGCAGGTAATCGGAACCATCAGCAAATTTTCCCTCAGAGATTTACTGAAACGGAGATCTGAGCACCTATGGACAAGCCCGGCGTAGGTAATAAACATATCTAATACCTAATTCTAAGTTCAATTATCGCAATTGATATATTCCACGCAGGTCGATGATTACATAACAGATAACCATACAAGAGCATTTGAAGATTGATGAATATTTTGTAAACAACAGATTTCCTCAAAGTTTCTCCTAATACAAACATTTTTGTGTGAGAAAAATGAAGTTTGGTTTGTTTTTCCTTGGCTGAGAGTTTAGCAGAATTGTGAAATAGCCTTATTGACTCAATATTGGCTGTTGTTCGAACATTGCGCATGTCGTACATTCCACGTACTTCTGGAATTATTGACGAAAGTTTAATCAACCGATAATTTTCTATGGCGAGTCGTGTGCAGGATCTCTTTTCTCTATATCTTTATATCTATTGTGTTGTTATCTCTACATCTTTGTATTTATTGTGTTGTTATCTCTACATCTTTGTATCGATTGTGTTGTTGTATCTATTATGTGTTATCTTTACACCGATGTATCTGTTGTGTTATCTCTTCACCTTTGTATTTATTGTGTTGTTGTATCTATTATTTTGTTGTATCGATTGTGTTGTTGTATCTATTGTGTTGTTGTATCGATTGTGTTGTTGTATCTAGTGTGTTGTTGTATCTACTGTGTTGTTGTATCTATTGTGTTGTTGTATCTAGTGTGTTGTTGTATCTATTGTGTTGTTGTATCTATTGTGCTGTTGTATCTATTATGTGTTATCTTTACACCGATGTATCTGTTGTGTTATCTCTTCACCTTTGTATTTATTGTGTTGTTGTATCTATTATTTTGTTGTATCGATTGTGTTGTTGTATCTATTGTGTTGTTGTATCTAGTGTGTTGTTGTATCTATTGTGTTGTTGTATCTATTATTTTGTTGTATCGATTGTGTTGTTGTATCGATTGTGTTGTTGTATCTATTGTGTTGTTGTATCTATTGTGTTGTTGTATCTATTGTGTTGTTGTATCTATTGTGTTGTTGTATCTATTGTGTTGTTGTATCTATTGTGTTGTTGTATCTAGTGTGTTGTTGTATCTATTGTGTTGTTGTATCTATTGTGTTGTTGTATCTACTGTGTTGTTGTATCTATTGTGTTGTTGTATCTATTGTGTTGTTGTATCTATTGTGTTGTTGTATCTAGTGTGTTGTTGTATCTACTGTGCTGTTGTATCTATTGTGTTGTTGTATCGATTGTGTTGTTGTATCTACTGTGCTGTTGTATCGATTGTGTTGTTGTATCTATTGTGTTGTTGTATCTATTGTGTTGTTGTATCTATTGTGTTGTTGTATCTACTGTGCTGTTGTATCTATTGTGTTGTTGTATCTATTGTGTTGTTGTATCTATTGTGTTGTTGTATCTATTGTGTTGTTGTATCTATTGTGTTGTTGTATCTATTGTGTTGTTGTATCTATTGTGTTGTTGTATCGATTGTGTTGTTGTATCTACTGTGCTGTTGTATCTATTGTGTTGTTGTATCTATTGTGTTGTTGTATCTATTGTGTTGTTGTATCTATTGTGTTGTTGTATCTAGTGTGTTGTTGTATCTACTGTGCTGTTGTATCTATTGTGTTGTTGTATATAGTGTGTTGTTGTATCTACTGTGCTGTTGTATCTATTGTGTTGTTGTATCTACTGTGCTGTTGTATCTACTGTGCTGTTGTATCTAGTGTGTTGTTGTATCTACTGTGTTGTTGTATCTATTGTGTTGTTGTATCTAGTGTGTTGTTGTATCTATTGTGTTGTTGTATCTATTGTGTTGTTGTATCTATTGTGTTGTTGTATCTAGTGTGTTGTTGTATCTATTGTGTTGTTGTATCTAGTGTGTTGTTGTATCTAGTGTGTTGTTGTATCTATTGTGTTGTTGTATCTATTGTGTTGTTGTATCTACTGTGCTGTTGTATCTATTGTGTTGTTGTATCTACTGTGCTGTTGTATCTAGTGTGTTGTTGTATCTAGTGTGTTGTTGTATCTAGTGTGTTGTTGTATCTACTGTGCTGTTGTATCTATTGTGTTGTTGTATCTACTGTGCTGTTGTATCGATTGTGTTGTTGTATCGATTGTGTTGTTGTATCTATTGTGTTGTTGTATCTATTGTGTTGTTGTATCTATTGTGTTGTTGTATCTATTGTGTTGTTGTATCTATTGTGTTGTTGTATCTATTGTGTTGTTGTATCTATTGTGTTGTTGTATCTATTGTGTTGTTGTATCTAGTGTGTTGTTGTATCTAGTGTGTTGTTGTATCTATTGTGTTGTTGTATCGATTGTGTTGTTGTATCTAGTGTGTTGTTGTATCTATTGTGCTGTTGTATCGATTGTGTTGTTGTATCTACTGTGCTGTTGTATCTAGTGTGTTGTTGTATCTACTGTGCTGTTGTATCTATTGTGTTGTTGTATCTACTGTGCTGTTGTATCGATTGTGTTGTTGTATCGATTGTGTTGTTGTATCTATTGTGTTGTTGTATCTATTGTGTTGTTGTATCTATTGTGCTGTTGTATCGATTGTGTTGTTGTATCTAGTGTGTTGTTGTATCTACTGTGCTGTTGTATCTACTGTGCTGTTGTATCTATTGTGTTGTTGTATCTATTGTGTTGTTGTATCTAGTGTGTTGTTGTATCTACTGTGCTGTTGTATCTACTGTGCTGTTGTATCGATTGTGTTGTTGTATCTATTGTGTTGTTGTATCTACTGTGCTGTTGTATCTACTGTGCTGTTGTATCTATTGTGTTGTTGTATCGATTGTGTTGTTGTATCTATTGTGTTGTTGTATCTACTGTGCTGTTGTATCTATTGTGCTGTTGTATCGATTGTGTTGTTGTATCTAGTGTGCTGTTGTATCGATTGTGTTGTTGTATCTATTGTGTTGTTGTATCTACTGTGCTGTTGTATCGATTGTGTTGTTGTATCTATTGTGCTGTTGTATCGATTGTGTTGTTGTATCTACTGTGCTGTTGTATCTACTGTGCTGTTGTATCTATTGTGTTGTTGTATCTACTGTGTTGTTGTATCTATTGTGTTGTTGTATCTACTGTGTTGTTGTATCTATTGTGTTGTTGTATCTATTGTGTTGTTGTATCTATTGTGTTGTTGTATCTATTGTGCTGTTGTATCGATTGTGTTGTTGTATCTATTGTGTTGTTGTATCTACTGTGCTGTTGTATCTATTGTGTTGTTGTATCTATTGTGTTGTTGTATCTATTGTGTTGTTGTATCTATTGTGTTGTTGTATCTATTGTGTTGTTGTATCTATTGTGTTGTTGTATCTATTGTGTTGTTGTATCTATTGTGTTGATGTATCTATTGTGTTGTTGTATCTACTGTGCTGTTGTATCTACAGTGCTGTTGTATCTACTGTGCTGTTGTATCTACTGTGCTGTTGTATCGATTGTGTTGTTGTATCTATTGTGTTGTTGTATCTACTGTGCTGTTGTATCTACTGTGCTGTTGTATCTATTATTTTGTTGTATCGATTGTGTTGTTGTATCTACTGTGATGTTGTATCGATTGTGTTGTTGTATCTACTGTGCTGTTGTATCTATTATTTTGTTGTATCTACTGTGCTGTTGTATCTATTATTTTGTTGTATCTAGTGTGCTGTTGTATCGATTGTGTTGTTGTATCTATTGTGTTGTTGTATCTACTGTGCTGTTGTATCGATTGTGTTGTTGTATCTATTGTGTTGTTGTATCTACTGTGCTGTTGTATCTACTGTGCTGTTGTATCTATTATTTTGTTGTATCGATTGTGTTGTTGTATCTACTGTGATGTTGTATCGATTGTGTTGTTGTATCTACTGTGCTGTTGTATCTATTATTTTGTTGTATCTACTGTGCTGTTGTATCTATTATTTTGTTGTATCTAGTGTGCTGTTGTATCGATTGTGTTGTTGTATCTATTGTGTTGTTGTATCTATTGTGTTGTTGTATCTATTGTGTTGTTGTATCTATTGTGTTGTTGTATCTACTGTGCTGTTGTATCTACTGTGCTGTTGTATCTACTGTGCTGTTGTATCTACTGTGCTGTTGTATCGATTGTGTTGTTGTATCTATTGTGTTGTTGTATCTACTGTGCTGTTGTATCTACTGTGCTGTTGTATCTATTATTTTGTTGTATCTATTGTGATGTTGTATCTAGTGTGTTGTTAATGCGATTAGTAGATGACAATCTTCTATGCCAAGATTATAACTCATCCAAAAACTTCTGTCTTTATCTTCTTGTCTCTTCTACTATTGATCATTTTGATGGTTACTACACATTGAAGATTTACTATTCTCATCCCGTCCTATAAATCTGGACTGTCTGTCTATAATATAAACCATAATTGAAACTTAAAGCTAAACTTGTCTTTTTGGGCCAAAGATCGTACATAGAACAGTAGTCATTTCTTTCTATGTTGAGTGGCTGTAGTTCTTGTGTAGTTCTTGTGTAGTAAGTGTGCCCAATATTGGGCTTTCTTCGTTGGTTATTCTGTGTAGAGTTTCTTTAGGGCGACCATCTCTTGCACTATGCCGTCGAGATGACGCATTATTTATTCATCCCAAAACAAGACTAGGGCCTAATGAAACAGGGTCTCAAAAAGCAGAGAGGATGAACTTTATTGTACACATATAACTCCATATATACTCAGTCCGTCTCAACAAAGTAACAATCCGTCTGCAGAGAGTGCTACACATAGCTCTTAATTCCGTAGCATCAAAATATAGTCCCCAGGGATCACAGAAAAAAATTCACTTTATATAAAATATACGTCACTATCGGAATGCGTTCTTCGACCTCTTGAGTACACAGCGTACACCTTAACCCCTGCGCCAGGAAGAAAGTCTGGTGTCTAATAATTCAAGAATAGATTAAAAACATATCATATACAGTGTGCTTTTATTATTTTCGGTTCTAAATCTTCATAGTGTCAACCTATCCTTATGTATGGTGTATGTAAAGTCGCAGTGCACTGATAGATACAAATCTGTACTAAATATTCACAGTTTATATGACGTAATATTACCACCAATATAAATGAGTTTACAGTGACTTTGTATGCACCCGATGTTATTATTAATATGAAAACATATAAAAAATAGTCTTCTCTTAGCCTAATTATGTTCAAGGCATACAATTTCTTCATACCAAGAATTTTGTGCCATTTTGTATATAACAAACGTATATCTTATAGCTGTCATTGCCCGCGTGATACCAACGGGGCCAGAAAATAGAAGCAAAGAGGAAAGAATAGCGGTACTATTTAACTTTCATGCATGTCGTAAGAAGCGACTAAGGATATTATGGGGTGGAATTAGACTGCACATCCTACATAGTGTCAGTGACAAGAAAACATATATAATGTAATATCTCTGGAAATTTACGAGAACCACATTATTAACATCTGACTGGAACTTTGACTGATAACTGACTGGGACTTTGACTGACAACTGACTGGGACTTTGACTGACATATGACTGGGACTTTGACTGACAACTGAATGGGACTTTGACTGACAACTGACTGGGACTTTGACTGACAACTGACTGGAACTTTGACTGACATCTGATTTGAACTTTGCATACTCTTGGATGGCTGTTGGAACTGACATCTATGAACTAATGGGAATTTCCGTATATCGTTATACTGATTTCTAATCATGAGTCACGTATTAAGACCCAGGAGACATACCGGAGTCGAATTTATCAGGGTGGAAGATGCAGATATCACAGCGAAGCTGTAAACCATGACACACCGTATATCGTTCATCGGACTACCTCCAACTAACCTACAGGTGTGTGAGAACGAACGCAGACCTGAAGACGAGACACTTGCCTAAATAAATTACAGTTTAGTAACATTACGTAGATCATCATTTTGCTAACGTTAAAATGTTCACCAAGTCAAAACTGATATACGCACACAGAGTGGAAGTAAAATATTTCTTTCTTTTATTTAAATTATGTAATTACACTGTAATATACGTTTATACAGTTTTGTTTTTAAATATGAAAATAAAAGAAAAACTGAAGTACAACAGTCTACCATATGGTAGATGGTAAAAGCCCAATAAAAACGGGCACTTTAAAAAAATTCAATTATACAATAGGACAAATACATAGGATCAAGGTTTCGGCAATAAAAATTGTTAATGAAAGAATAAACGCAAAAACTGTTTTTGTATTTGTTTTCATCTTGACAAAGACTTTGTGGTGGAAAATTTAATTATGTATATTTGAGTTAAATTTGAAACAGTTGTAGTTTTCTATATTTGTATTTTATAAGTTCATAATGTGCTGTTTTCATTTTTTTTAATTCTGCAGACTCACGCCACAGCAGATGATAATTGTGTAGATTAAATTAAGAGGAAAAAATCTAATATGGCGGTAAATAATTGGGAGTGGCAGTCAACAGTTAGGAGTGACAGTAAACAACTAGGAGTGGCAGTCAACAGTTAGGAGTGACAGTAAACAACTAGGAATGGCAGTCAATAATTAAGAGTTGCACTCGACAACTAGGAGTAGCAATCGATTACGAGGAATGACAGTCAACAACTTGGATTGGTAATCAACAACTATTAGTAGCGACAATCAACAACTATTAGTGGCGACAATCAACAACTATTAGTAGCGACAATCAACAACTATTAGTGGCGACAATCAACAACTATTAGTAGCGACAATCAACAACTATTAGTAGCGACAATCAACAACTATTAGTAGCGACAATCAACAACTATTAGTAGCGACAATCAACAACTATTAGTGGCGACAATCAACAACTATTAGTGGCGACAATCAACAACTATTAGTGGCGACAATCAACAACTATTAGTGGCGACAATCAACAACTATTAGTGGCGACAATCAACAACTATTAGTGGCGACAATCAACAACTATTAGTGGCGACAATCAACAACTATTAGTGGCGACAATCAACAACTATTAGTGGCGACAATCAACAACTATTAGTGGCGACAATCAACAACTATTAGTGGCGACAATCAACAACTATTAGTGGCGACAATCAACAACTATTAGTGGCGACAATCAACAACTATTAGTGGCGACAATCAACAACTATTAGTGGCGACAATCAACAACTATTAGTGGCGACAATCAACAACTATTAGTGGCGACAATCAACAACTATTAGTGGCGACAATCAACAACTATTAGTGGCGACAATCAACAACTATTAGTGGCGACAATCAACAACTATTAGTGGCGACAATCAACAACTATTAGTGGCGACAATCAACAACTATTAGTGGCGACAATCAACAACTATTAGTAGCGACAATCAACAACTATTAGTAGCGACAATCAACAACTATTAGTAGCGACAATCAACAACTATTAGTAGCGACAATCAACAACTATTAGTAGCGACAATCAACAACTATTAGTAGCGACAATCAACAACTATTAGTAGCGACAATCAACAACTATTAGTAGCGACAATCAACAACTATTAGTGGCGACAATCAACAACTATTAGTAGCGACAATCAACAACTATTAGTAGCGACAATCAACAACTATTAGTAGCGACAATCAACAACTATTAGTAGCGACAATCAACAACTATTAGTAGCGACAATCACCAACTATTAGTGGCGACAATCAACAACTATTAGTAGCGACAATCAACAACTATTAGTGGCGACAATCAACAACTATTAGTAGCGACAATCAACAACTATTAGTGGCGACAATCAACAACTATTAGTAGCGACAATCAACAACTATTAGTAGCGACAATCAACAACTATTAGTAGCGACAATCAACAACTATTAGTGGCGACAATCAACAACTATTAGTGGCGACAATCAACAACTATTAGTGGCGACAATCAACAACTATTAGTGGCGACAATCAACAACTATTAGTGGCGACAATCAACAACTATTAGTGGCGACAATCAACAACTATGATTGGAAGTGAGAAACTAGAAAAGACGTAAATGACACGCAGAAGAAAAACAAGGCATTATAATACATACTGTGTATGGAAATGCATATTTTAAAATGTATTTTGATCTGTTCTACCACGTAATACGCTCGTGTGATGCTGAGGTGGTCAGAAACAGGAGTTGAGAAACGTGGCACTGCTACCTCCCATGCATGTCGTAAGAGACGATTTATGAGTTTTAGGATGGGTTGACTGTCGAATCCCATATAAGGTTAAGTGACCCAGAAGTTATGTTGAAGTTCGTGGTGCCATTAAGAAATGAGGAGATAACGCAACCGAGACTTTAAATATGACACAACGCATTCGGTTTTACGGAATACAGCCTGATAATCTGCAGGAGTTTGAGAAAGAATAATCTCGACCATATGAATAATTGTTATATAGTATTCTTGTATTTAGAAATCAACTTTATGAATTGTTATATTGACTATCTCAAATGGATTGTATGAAATCTACAATTGAGATGTAAATCTTTATTATTGTAAAATTCATCATCATCATCAAGTGCCGTCTCCGCAACGAAGGTTGGCTGCAACGTATCTCCAACATCTCCTGTCTCTTGTCTTGGTGGTGCACTCTGCTAGACTGTAACATGTCCATCGTGTAATGTTACTCTCCCA
Source organism: Meghimatium bilineatum (assembly GCA_034231615.1). Classification (NCBI taxonomy): domain Eukaryota; kingdom Metazoa; phylum Mollusca; class Gastropoda; order Stylommatophora; family Philomycidae; genus Meghimatium; species Meghimatium bilineatum. Next base: position 58,176,564 of record CM067316.1, read on the forward strand.
CTTGTATCTCTGCCTACCTCTTGCTCGCTTCCCTTTGACTTTACCCTCAAGTAAGGTCTTCAATAGGGTGTCATGTCTTTTAATGTGTCCAAAGTATTTTATTTGCCTGATCTTTATTTCTCTTAGTAGTTCTTTCTTCATATTAAGTGTCTTTAGCACCTCTTTATTTGTTTTCTTCTCTTTCCATGATGTTCTCCCTATTCTTCTATATACCCACATCTCAAAGGCATCAATTTTAAAATTAAAATCTTCTAAAGTCGCATCGATTCCTGAATATAATATAAAAAAACAAAACAAAAACTACCATACTGCATTTTACCAGTTCAGGAGTTGCAGGGAGGGGGTTGAATAGCTGTGTGATAAAGGCCGCATGCTCTTGTAGAAGGTGAGTTTTTTTAATTTACCCTCCGACAGAAAAAAACTCAGTCCTTACCGGGGATCGAATTCTAGACTTCACTCGTGTGAGACAAACGCTCTAACCTCTCGGTCATGCGCCACACTGAACAATTCCTAAATAATTATATTATTTTCTAGCTTGTTTTGTTGTTTTTCATTTATGTACTTGTAATTTAGATATACAATATATGCATATATGGGTGCGAGTCTTGGACAATAAAGAAACTGGAAAGTGGGAGATTGGAGGCAACAGAGATGTGGTTCTACAGAAGAATGCTGAGAATACTATGGACTGCCAGAAAAACTAATGTAGAGGTGTTAAAAGAGTTAAATGCGAAACGGACCTTAATCAACAATATAAGAAAAAGGTAATCTTCTTTTTTTGGCCACTTGATGAGACAGGCAGGTTTAGAGAACATAATCACAACAGGCAAGATTGACGGCAACAGAGACAGAGGGCGACAACGTGAGAAAATATTGGACAGTTTGACAACCTGGCACGGCAAAGAAACAACAACGACTTTGATACATAATACTGTGGACAGAGAGCTGTGGAGAGCCATGACCACCTACGCCAGTCGGCATGGCACCTGATGATGATGATATTTAGATTGTGTATGTATTACTCGCTGTGCATCTATATTTAGATGATTGTGAAGAGTCTATTTCACGTGACGAGCTGGTATTGTTTGGGTCACCAATCCTGAATCTGCCGCAGTGTTGTACAGTTAGCGTATGTGACGGCCAAAGTACCTGGTTCGATTCTCAGCGCAGGCAATTGTGCGTTCGAACCGACCAATGGAAAACTACTAAACCTATTTATATTGATTAGAAAAAATACAAATTCTAAAATATGCTAGCTTGATGGGTACGTCCTGAATAGGATATGCTACCACCCATCGTGCATCGATGTTCAGATCTTTCACGAGATGAGCTGGTATTTTGTTTGGGTCACCCATTGTTCGTCTATCTTGAGACGGAAATTTTCGCTGCTGACGAACCATTCTCCGTTTAGAAAAACGATTACTATGCCCACATGTAACAATCTCAACTAACCCTTGTGAGGAGTGTTGGGAAGTCGAATTGGACTTTCTTGTTTCTTGATGTTTGGTTGTGATTTCTACTCCGTTATTCCGGACACATTAAACATCGTGGCACTTTGACCCTCAATGGGATAGAACATCTATCCCGATTTCTAAAACTGCCTTAGTCGTTTCTTACAACACCCATAGCACATAATAGATTTGTTATTCTTTACTCATTTTTTGTGTCCCGGCAACATACAGGCTTCTGTGATCATGAATTTATATCACTCATTTATTATCATAAATATTATTAATATGTTCCGTTGAAATCTCATACCAAAACTTTTTTTTATATACAATCTTATTTAACTGTCCTTTATATCATCTGAATTGTTATATAAAAATCCTGAATTATTATATAAAAACCCTGAATTGTTATAGAAAAACCCTGAATTGTTATATAAAAACCCTAAATTGCTATATAAAAAGGCTGAATTGTTATATAAATACCTTGAATTGTTATTCAAAAACCATGAACTGTTATATAAAAACCTTGAATTGTTATATACAAATTCTTAATTGTTATATAAAAATCCTGATTTGTTATATAAAAACCCTGAACTGTTATATAAAAACCCTGAATTGTTATATAAAAACCCTAAATTGTTATATAAAAACCCATAATTGTTAAATAAAAACTCTAAATTGCTATATAAAAAGCCAGAATTGTTATACAAAAACCATGAATTGCTATATAAAAACCCTCATTTGCTATGTAAAAAGCTTGAATTGTTATATAAAAACCTTTAATTTGTATATAATAATCTTGTATTACTATATTTCTCCCTTAATGTATTATGTAATCATCGTCATTATGTGCCATGCCGACTGAAGTAGGAGATTATGGATCTCTACAACTCTATATTTCAATATCTTTTGTCATGATCTTTCTTGACTATGTCTATACCATTATGTCAGGTTATCTAGTATTTTCTCAAGATTCATCATCTATCTCTCTTGCCTTAAAGTTTTCCTGTTATAACTTAATTTTCCAGAATTATTTGTCTCATAACGTGTTCAAAAAATAAAGATTGCCCTTTTTTATATCATTCATTACGTTACCACTAAGTTGCATTTGTTTTATCCAGCACCTCCTCGTTAATTTGTCTAGCAATCCATGAAATTCTCAGCAATTCTTCTATATAACCGCATTCTGTATCTCTAATTGTCCACTATCCTGTTTATTGATTTCCAAACTTGAACACAATGTTAGAATGAGTGTTATTTAGCATTTATGCAGTATCCAGTGATATTTCCAATATAGTAGTTTTTCCTGGCTTAGTTAATAACCAGTTCACTTTGTGTTGGTTCGAATTTCGCCCGTCACCTTTTTTTGCATATAATTTTATCGTCGATATCAAGGATTATCGCTTGGAGTTACAAGTGGTACTCTCGGCAGGCGTGGTGTCATTTTCTTAAGAGAGACGGTGTACATGTTAGGTAAACAGAGTACAGTGAAGTCAATCTGTAACAGTAACAAGCTCTGCACTTGGTGTGATAGAAACAACTTGTTACCGAAAATATATAGTTGACTGTCTGTCCTAGACAGACTAGTGTGACAGAAAGAAGATCTGCAGCGTCACAATAATTTGCGACGGAAGAGATGCCTTTTAGGACTTACTGGAATACTGGTGCTGTGACCAGGTCTAAATCTGTGTAATACTGCTCGACATCAATCAGTTCACCAATGCACTCCTTTACAAGAATATGTGGTTTATTTACACAAGTTGATATACATCAATTAATAGAATCATACTCATAAGAGAGGCAAACAAACACTAGTCACAAGTCCCAATCTAGTCTTATTTGAGTCCGTCCTGAACTCTGCAGACTAATCCTCAATTATCTGCAACTGGGCAATAATATAATAATCTCCTATTAAAAATTACACTAGCACATCCAGGAATTGCTTCACTCGGGTTATAAGCTAAATCTTAGGGATTATACACCAACTAATTATCTGGCTCTGATTCTTTGTCATCCCTGGGAGACCGAAGTCTGACTATCTCAGCTGCGAGACTAAACTAGGACTTGTCTTTCCTGGGAGACAAGCACTGACTGACCGAGACAAGCCTGATAGAGACTGACCGTGCGGAGCCTGCCTCCGGGGACTTCTTCCTCAGGAGTGAAATGCGACCGCCCTGCTCGGCAGTCGATAATGTCATCTTCTTCCTCTTCCATTCCTAAGTTCCTCCAAACTTCCAGAAACGTCCAACCAATCAAAAGCTTTCATTTCCCCAGAGGAAAACCTCTGGCCAATCAGAAATTGATCCTTCTGGTTACAATAAACCCACGTTGCCTCAGCCCAACCAGAAAGCTTCTACCTGGTATGATTCCCGTCTGTCTATTATCTGACATGTTCTTAGGTAAACAAACGCTGCACTTGATCATAGCTTGACGCGTTCTTATAAAAATACACGTTTGGGTTTTATCGTCGCTTGACACGTTCTTAGATAAACACACCTTCGTATTGTGTGCCACCAGCGTCCGTAGTGACAACATTTACACAAGAGCGAAACATTTAATGTGTTGCATTTCACGCCGTCCATCTCTTGCTATCTGTGAAGGGTTCTCACTTCTTACTGTGAAACCCCCTGCCTGTGAAGGGTTCCGCAACCAGATACTATCACAAATCCTCTACGTCTTTTGAGCATTTCATCTTGAACTGTTAACAACTGGAATTGGCTCTAACAAATTACTGAAATTTGATATTCTTCTTCTTATGTGTTTTTTCTCACACACTCCTGCAGAGTAGCAAAATGCACGCAGAGAGCGTAATTAATATGTCATAGTTAACAGCCTTGCTGCGATATTCGTGACTTTTTTACTGACACGTCCGACTTCAGCATTGCTTATGGGTCACTTTAACCGTATATGGGATTGGGCAGCCAACTCTACCTCATAATCTTATTTGTTGCCTTTTACGACACGCATGGAAGCTAAACATTTATGCTATTTTTTGTTCCCCTCTCAAGCCCCGGTAACACAAGTGCGATAGGGTATTTGAATATCTTAAATAGTTATATCATAACATTGTGTTTATCCAATTATCATAGGTAATCACTGCTCTGAGCTTCCTACTCAGATTGGGCGTGAGTAATGTACAAATCATATTCCACTATGTACAAATAAAATCACATAACATCTTAGAACTATGTCAATATATCTATATTAGCTAACTTAATTACACAGCGTGTATGGCTGCATGGATTCAATATTACAAAAGAATGGCTTCAAGAATACACTCTAATCTTTCCAGTAAATGTATTATGGTAACATAAAAGTAGGTCCCATGGCAGCAACCTGTCGTCGGGTATTACTATAACTCTTCATGTACTAACCCGCATAACTATTAGATGGCGTGGCTAGTTCTCTTCCTTGCTGTGTTTACTTTCCCTAACTCGTGCGTCAGGTACCTATTTACAGCTGGGTCGACTACAGGAACGGTTGTTAGGAGAGAAATCACGACTCGAATTTTTGTGTGTCTGGACGTGGTTTTGAGTCTGGCACGCTGTATCCCGGTGTTAGTAAGCAAGCTCACTATCAACTATTCTACCTTGTTCCTCTATGGAATTATAGAAAAAGTGTTAAAAATGGTGACCGCAGAAGAAGTAAAATAGTACAGAATGTTTGGCAGAATCACTACCCATAAAATATGTCTATATTTCTTATACTATTAATGGCAGACTGACCGAATTTTAATTTTTTGTTAGTCAAACACAACAAGTTTCAGTAGCAACTAGCCAAATTTCAGTAGCAACTCACCAAGTTTCAGTCGCAACTAACCAAGTTTCAGTAGCAACTCCTCAAGTTTCAGTAGTAGCTCACCAAGTTCCAGTTGTAGCTCACCAAGTTTCATTAGCAACTCACCAAGTTTCATTAGCAACTCATCAAGTTTCAGTCACAACTCACCAAGTTTCAGTCACAACTCACCAAGTTTCAGTCGCAACTCACCAAATTTCAGCAGTAGATCTCAATATGAGCGCCTTTAGTGGCCCGATAAATGTCACGACGGGATATATATCTCGGTACACGTGTATTTAAGCATCTGAGGTGGGGCGGATGTACAAGCGTCAGTTATTCGCTACTGAAGATTAAACAGTGCCTGCACCAGAGTTGGATAGAGAAATGTTTTTGTTTCCACATAGAAAGAAACCGAATGGGGGTCAAATCTGGTAACCTTGGTGGGTATTCAAAGGGAGCTAATGTTGACTGGCATAGTGTGAAGATGCTCCACCTTGATGGAATATGAATAATTATGGTATCATATGAACTAATACATTTCTCAGCATGTTTAGGTATATTGTTTCTCTTATTGTAGCTTCGGCGAAGAAGAATAGCTGGTGACATAATTCGAAGTTAAGGCTAATAGAATAGCTGGTGACATAATTCGAAGTTAAGGTTAATAGAATAGCCGGTCACAGAATTCGAAGTTAAGGTTAATAGAATAGCCGGTCACAGAATTCGAAGTTAAGGCTAATAGAATAGCCGGTCACAGAATTCGAAGTTAAGGCTAATAGAATAGCCGGTCACAGAAGTCGAAGTTAAGGCTAAAAAAATAGATGGTGACATAATTCGAAGTTAATGCTAATAAAATAGCTAGTGACATAATTCGAAGTTAAGGTTAATAGAATAGCCGGTCACAATATTCGAAGTTAAGGCTAATAGAATAGCCGGTCACATAATTCGAAGTTAAGGCTAATAGAATAGCCGGTCACAGAATTAGAAGTTAAGGCGAATAGAATAGCCGGTCACAGAATTCGAAGTTAAGGCTAATAGAATAGCCGGTCACATAATTCGAAGTTAAGGCTAATAGAATAGCCGGTCACAGAATTCGAAGTTAAGGCTAATAGAATAGCCGGTCACAGAATTCGAAGTTAAGGCTAATAGAATAGCCGGTCACAGAATTCGAAGTTAAGGCTAATAGAATAGCCGGTCACAGAATTAGAAGTTAAGGCGAATAGAATAGCCGGTCACAGAATTCGAAGTTAAGGCTAATAGAATAGCCGGTCACATAATTCGAAGTTAAGGCTAATAGAATAGCCGGTCACATAATTCGAAGTTAAGGCTAATAGAATAGCCGGTCACATAATTCGAAGTTAAGGCTAATAGAATAGCCGGTCACATAATTCGAAGTTAAGGCTAATAGAATAGCCGGTCACAGAATTCGAAGTTAAGGCTAATAGAATAGCCGGTCACAGAATTCGAAGTTAAGGCTAATAGAATAGCCGGTCACAGAATTCGAAGTTAAGGCTAATAGAATAGCCGGTCACATAATTAGAAGTTAAGGCTAATAGAATAGCCGGTCACATAATTCGAAGCTTAGGCTAATAGAATACCCGGTCACTTAATTCGAAGTTAAGGCTAATAGAATAGCCGGTCACATAATTCGAAGCTTAGGCTAATAGAATACCCGGTCACTTAATTCGAAGCTTAGGCTAGGTTTAAAAATCTCTCGCACATTCTTCATTACAACATTAAATGTCATCACTGCTCCAAAATTCGATTAGTTTCTATAGGAAGTAAAATAAAACGTATTAACGTACCTGGATGCTTGCATATTGACATTTATTATTGTTAGTTACTCTGCTGTATATTAGATTACCAAAACATAAATATCCAAGACAATTTGCTGAATCATTATTTGTTTTTATATTCTAGCTACATCGAATAGTACTCTGAACGCTTCAGGAAGATTTTTAATGGAAACTTCTACTGCTCAGACATCTCCAAATCTGCTCACATGAGAAGAAAATTAGAGGGATTATTGGTTACTTGATAATTTTGCAGATTGACCAAGATGACGATTGGAAGAAGAAGTAAAGTCCTGAAAGTTTTGAAGGATGTAACCATTGTATGTTTCTGGAATGAAATGGGAAATTTGTTAATAAAATATTCGAACTAAATTCGAGAATATGAAGTGAGGTTTTACGTGATTTTCGAATGTTCTCAACAATATTGATAACAACAGTGCAAAAGTATATTTTAATTTTTGATTATAAAAACATCTAATATTACCATGTATGAATTAGCATATGTCACAGATAAATAGAAAACATTCAATTAACAGAACAAAGGAAGAAAAATAACAAGTATAAATAATATAGATCAATATACAATTATGAATTTGTTGCGTTGGTGTGTTGTGTGGTTTTTAGAGTAAATAAAAAAGCAAAATTAAATACAAAATTACATATATGTATAATGCCAGTGTGTTGACGAGACCCGAAAGGGGAGTCAAGAATAACAACACTATATACCTTCCATGCATGTCGTAAAAGGCGACTACGGATGTTATGGAGAAGTTTGTTGTTCCATTCCATAGAGAGTGAAAGTGACTTAGAGACAATGCTGAATTAGGATATGTCAGACCGAAAGGTGAAGACATTAAAGACAAGCTGTAAACGATGGCACTACTCCATCCGTTATCCAGACTACATCATTCCAATCTTCAGGAGTTTAAGAATGAACGCAGAAGAAGAAGAAGATTTATGTCTATGAAATTGTTCTACTTTCTATTATTATAAAGTATCACTACTTACTTTCTACTACTTACTTATTATAAAGTGTTACTACTTACTTTCAACTATTTACATATTATAAAGTTTCACCACTTACTTTCTTCTTACTTATTATAAAGTATGACTGCTTACTTTCTACTACTTACTTATTATAAAGTATCGCGACTTTCTACTACTTACTTATTATAAAATATCGCGACTTACTTTCTACCACTTAATTATTATAAAGTATCACTACGTTTTGTCTACCACTTACCAATTATAAAGTATCACTACTTACTTTCTAGTACTTACTTATTATAGAATATCACTACTTACTTTCTAATATTTACTTATTATAAAGTATCACTACATATTTTCTATTACTTAGTTTTTTTAAAATAAACAAATATCACTACTTACTTTCTACTACATATTTTTTTTATATAGTATCACTACTTACTTTCAACTACTTATTTTTTTAATAAAGTATCACTACTTACTTTCTACTACTTATTTTTTTATAAAGTATCACTACTTACTTTCTACTACTTATAATTTTATAAAGTATCACTACTTACTTTCTACTTCTTATTTTTTTTATAAAGTATCACTACTTACTTTCTACTATTTTTTTTATAAAGTATCACTACTTACTTTCTACTACTTATTTTTTTATAAAGTATCACTACTTACTTTCTACTACTTATAATTTTATAAAGTATCACTACTTACTTTCTACTACATATTTTTTTAAATAAAATATCACTACTTACTTTCTACTACTTATTTTTATAAAGTATCACTACTTACTTTCTACTACTTATTTTTTTATAAAGTATCACTACTTACTTTCTACTACTTATTTTTTTAAATAAAATATCACTACTTACTTTCTACTACTTATTTTTTATAAAGTATCACTACTTACTTTCTACTACTTATTTTTTAAAATAAAATATCACTACTTACTTTCTACTACTTATTTTTATAAAGTATCACTACTTACTTTCTACTACTTATTTTTTTAAATAAAATATCACTACTTACTTTCTACTACTTATTTTTATAAAGTATCACTACTTACTTTCTACTACTTATTTTTTTAAATAAAATATCACTACTTACTTTCTACTACTTATAATTTTATAAAGTATCACTACTTACTTTCTACTACTTATTTTTTTATAAAGTATCACTACTTACTTTCTACTACTTACTAGTTATGAAGTAGCACTACATACGTAAAAACACATATCTAAAATAAAATACGAATTATCTTTCAGTCGTAATGAAATCAGCGGTAGTAGAAACACACCCACACTATAATAACTTGACATTAAAAATAAAACGGAAGGGACACAACTGGAAAACAAATGCAAAGAGAAACAGCACATAAAAAGGTCATGCTGGGGGGGGGGCTGTTTCACAACATGACCGTTTGCTATTTATAGAAGACCTATGAACACAATTAATTAGGTCTTCACTAATTACGCTTCTGATTATTTTCGTGTTTCTTTTGGTCACTATTTATAGTGACCAGGAGTCGCATGCCAAAAAATAGCCACGGCGACTACAAGTATATAAATAGTGACCAACCGAAATATGACAACAATCAAAAACGTAACGAATGATCTCGAAATTAATTATGTGCAGAGGTCTTTTACAAAGCACACGGTCATGTTTAAAAAAATAAGGCATGGGGCAACAGTTTCTAAACTCGTGATTACAGAGAAATATAAAATGCATTGTAAATACATTAGGAAACAACTAAGGTGTACTTCAAGACACGTAGTTCATACCGAATTGATTTGAACATGCTAGTCCCGTCCACAGGTTGTACAGCTCTGTTTAAACAATTCCTGATATCATAGAATCCACCTCAAAGGTTCTCACTTCTAAACAAACGAACTCAACGTTTTGGAAATTTCTGATCCTTTACGAATTCATGTTTTCCTCTGTTACGTAACGGTTGTTATGAAATCCATTGTAATGAAATAAAAAAGAGCTCCGTATATTGAAGGATGATCCGCCGAGGAATATGAAAATCCAGTTGCAAATGTTAAACGTGTTTATGATTACAGAAATTTTCGACACAGAGCAGCAGAAGTGATGTAGAATCGTTAACAAGGAAAACGCATAACATCCGTAATCTGGCAAAGAGGCGCAGGAGTTTCTTGCGCGTAGAATAAATCCAGTATTTCATTGATTTATTTTTCCATGTCTCTTGCAGAACAGAAACAGTCGATTTATTTCGGTTGTTAACAACTATTGATCGTAGAGAAAAAAAAGAAGCTAACAGCCAATATCACACCGATTATCTGTTGGTGAATTTCATATACAGTTATATCGAACATGTAATAATTACTGCAGCATTCTATCATAAAATGGGTACTTCGATAGACACCAGATATATTTTTCCAATTTAAAAAAAAATACGGTAAAGAAATAAGCACATTCTAATTTCAATATAAATTAAATTCTACATTCAATATAAAAATAAATTATAATTTCAGTATGGAATCATAATTGCCGAATCAGTATAACAGTACATTTGAATCTCAGTATAACAGTACATTCTTGTCTCAGTATAGCAGTATAACTCTAGTCTTAGTATGGAAGTTTAACTAAAGTCTCATTATTAAAGTATAATTCCAGTCCCAATATTGAAGTATAACTCCAGTCTCACTATGAAAGCATAACCCCAGTATTTGTATAGAAATATACCTCCAGTCTTAGTATGGAAGTATAACCTAATTCTTAGTATGGAAGCTTACGTACAGTCTAGAATAACTCTAATCTTAGTATGGAAGCTTAACTCCCGAATAATGTTAAAGTATAATTTCAGTCTCAATATTAAAATATAACTTCAGTCTCAGTATGGAAGTATAACTCGAGTCTCAATATTAAAATATAACTTCAGTCTCAGTATGGAAGTATAACTCCAGTCTCAATATTAAAATATAACTCCAGTCTCAATATTAAAATAAACTCCAGTCTCAGCATGGAAGTAATACTCCAGTTTCAGTACGGAAGTAATACTCCGGTCTCGCTATGGAAGTAATACTCCAGTCTCAGTATGGAAGTAACACTCTAGTCTCATTATGGAAATAATACCCCAGTCTCAGTATGCAAGTATAACTCCAGTCTCAGTATGAAAGTATAACTCCAGTCTCAGTATGAAAGTATAACTCCAGTCTCAGTATGAAAGTTAAACTCCAGTCTCAGTATGAAAATATAACTCCAGTCTCAATATTAAAATATAACTCCAGTCTCAATATTAAAATAAACTCCAGTCTCAGTATGGAAGTAATACTCCAGTTTCAGTACGGAAGTAATACTCCGGTCTTGCTATGGAAGTAATACTCCAGTCTCAGTATGGAAGTAACACTCTAGTCTCATTATGGAAGTAATACCCCAGTCTCAGTATGCAAGTATAACTCCAGTCTCAGTATGAAAGTATAACTCCAGTCTCAGTATGAAAGTATAACTCCAGTCTCAGTATGAAAGTTAAACTCCAGTCTCAGTATGAAAGTATAACTCCAGTCTCAATATGAAAGTATAACTCCAGTCTCAGTATGAAAATATAACTCCAGTCTCAGTATGAAAGTATAACTCCAGTCTCAATATGAAAGTATAACTTCAGTCTCAGTATGAAAATATAACTCCAGTCTCAGTATGAAAGTATAACTCCAGTCTCAATATGAAAGTATAACTCCAGTCTCAGTATGAAAGTATAACTCCAGTCTCAATATGAAAGTATAACTCCAGTCTCAGTATGAAAGTATAACTCCAGTCTCAATATGAAAGTATAACTCCAGTCTCAGTATGAAAGTATAACTCTAAGTCTTAATATTGAAGCTTAACTCCAGTCTTTGTATGAATGTATAAATTCAGTCTCAATATTAAAGTAAATCTCCAGTCACAGTGTCGACTGCTAGTGGAGACATGGTCAAGTACACAGAAATGCCTTTCATTTGTATGTTGTCCTTGGACAGAAGCTCAAAATATAAGTACACCCCAATCTATGCTCATAATGTTACGTGAGCTAATGTATCCACTTAATTCTAAATATAGTGTTATATTACGGGATTTGTATAACTCCAATGGGAATGGGAATTTGTTGGTTGAAAACGAAACCTTGCTAGGGGTTGGTGTACAATATTTACATTTTCTAGCTATACTGATGAAAAATAATTACACGACATTATAAACTCTGTTATCAGACTTTCACCAGTACAGCGTAGAAACGTATACAAATTTGTAGTCTATCTATTGCCTTTTATATGCTTTTTTTCTGCAAGACGTCGCAGGATTGAGAATCGATTGGTTTTCTGGGCATGGTACGTCAGGATTTTTGATATGACATAATATTGTGATATCTCAACCATGGCAACTTTTTCAAAACGTTTTCTTGATCTACCTCTCCATCTTGCAATCTCCATTCTTATTTTTAATCCTCTTGCTGCTGTCCAGTATGTGTTAATTGTCACTAAGTAAACGATCCATTTAAATATTTGTTTTTCAATATATAAAAATAGTATATTTTGTTTAAAAGAAATACGAATTCGACAACAACTACAGGCCAAATTTCTGCCATGTTCGTATAAAACAGTTAAAACAAGCAGGGCCATTAAAAAGATAAGAATTTGAAAAATATCTATTCAGATGCAAGGTCATTATGGGTGCTCATAAATTACGTCAACAAAGTAAACGATGATCTCATAAATTACGTCAACAAAGTAAACGATGATCTCATAAATTACGTCAACAAAGTAAACGATGATCTCATAAATTACGTCAACAAAGTAAACGATGATCTCATGAATTACGTCCACAAAGTAAACGATGATCTCATGAATTACGTCAACAAAGCTAATAGAAGATGCTCATAAATTACGTTAACACATTTTTGAATTTTGTTAATCTCTTCATGTCAATAACTGTCCTAGTTTCAGACAGATTATTGTTAATATCTTCATGTCAATAACTGTCCTAGTATCAGACAGATTATTGTTAATCTCTTCATGTCAATAACTGTCCTAGTTTCAGACAGATTATTGTTAATCTCTTCGTGTCAATAACTGTCCTAGTTTCAGACAGATTATTGTTAATATCTTCATGTCAATGTCCTAGTTTCAGACAGATTATTGTTAATATCTTCATGTCAATGTCCTAGTTTCAGACAGATTATTGTTAATATCTTCATGTCAATGTCCTAGTTTCAGACAGATTATTGTTAATCTCTTCATGTCACTAACTGTCCTAGGTTCAGACAGATTATTATTAATCTCTTCATGTCAATGTCCTAGTTTCAGACAGATTATTGTTAATATCTTCATGTCAATGTCCTAGTTTCAGACAGATTATTGTTAATATCTTCATGTCAATGTCCTAGTTTCAGACAGATTATCATTAATATCTTCATGTCAATGTCCTAGTTTCAGACAGATTATTGTTAATATCTTCATGTCAATGTCCTAGTTTCAGACAGATTATTGTTAATATCTTCATGTCAATGTCCTAGTTTCAGACAGATTATTGTTAATATCTTCATGTCAATGTCCTAGTTTCAGACAGATTATTGTTAATATCTTCATGTCAATGTCCTAGTTTCAGACAGATTATTGTTAATATCTTCATGTCAATGTCCTAGTTTCAGACAGATTATTGTTAATCTCTTCATGTCAATAACTGTCCTAGTATCAGACAGATTATTGTTAATCTCTTCGTGTCAATAACTGTCCTACTTTCAGACAGATTATTTTGGGAAGGGAGTTAGTCATTCTAGTTGAAGTATTTAAATCGTAATACTTTGAACTTATCATAGAAGGATAGAAGGTGAATTTGTGTTAGACATCTCTGTTATCAGAGTTGGATATTTTTAGTGAGATATCATAGTTATCCCAGAAGCAGTGAAACATTCTAGTGTTCAGAGAAGAAGATGCGTATGCAGTAGTAGTGGTGGTAGTAGTAGTAGTAGTAGTTGTAGTAGTTGTAGTAGTAGTGGTGGTAGTAATAGTGGTGGTAGTAGTAGTAGTAGTGGTGGTAGTAATAGTGGTGGTAGTAGTAGTAGTAGTTGTAGTAGTAGTGGTGGTAGTAATAGTGGTGGTTGTAGTAGTAGTGGTGGTAGTAATAGTGGTGGTAATAGTAGTAGTAGTGGTGGTAGTAATAGTGGTGGTAGTAGTAGTAGTAGTAGTTGTAGTAGTAGTGGTGGTAGTAGTAGTAGTAGTTGTAGTAGTAGTGGTGGTAGTAGTAGTAGTAGTAGTCGCAGTTGTAGTAATAATGGTGGTAGTAATAGCGGTGGTAGTAGTAGTAGTAGTAATAGTGGTGGTGGTAGTAGTAGTAGTAGTAGTAGTTGTAGTAATAGTGGTGGTAGTAGTAGTAGTGGTGGTAGTAATAGTGGTGGTAGTAGTAGTAGTGGTGGTAGTAGTAATAGTGGTGGTAGTAATAGTGGTGGTAGTAATAGTGGTGGTAGTAATAGTGGTGGTAGTAGTAGTAGTGGTGGTAGTAATAGTGGTGGTAGTAATAGTGGTGGTAGTAATAGTGGTGGTAGTAATAGTGGTGGTAGTAGTAGTAGTGGTGGTAGTAATAGTGGTGGTAGTAGTAGTAGTAGTAGTAGTAGTAATAGTGGTGGTAGTAGTAGTAGTGGTTGTAGTAGTAGTGGTGGTAGTAGTAGTAGTGGTTGTAGTAGTAATGGTAGTAGTAGTAGTAGTGGTTGTAGTAGTAGTAGTTGTAGTAGCCGTAATACGAAAAACCTGAGATAAAACTCACGAGAGAGTGTGTAAATGACGATTAGCTCAACTCGTCCACATTGTAAATCAACTTCAGAGCTAGTCATTTCTCAACCCAATTATTTACTTATCCTTGCTAATTAAATATGGAGACTTACTCAACATCCATTGGTGGGACAAAGTACCAGACTACGAGGTCTTGGAAAAATCAACTTCAATTTACACATTACTTATGAAGGCACAAGTACGCTAGGCAGGTCATCTTGTGCATATGGAGGACTCGCGTCTGCGAAAACAAATATATTATGGAGCACTCAAGGCAGGAATCTGAAAAGCTAGGAGACAGAAAAAGCGCTTCAAAGACATGCTCATGTCATCATTGAAAAATCTTAACATTGACGTACACTCTTGGGAGAGCCACGCTCAGGATAGAACAGCATTATGTCACAGTCTTAGAACGGGAGCACTAGCGTCGGAAGAGACCAGGCAAGATACTGCAATACAGAAGCGGACACGAAGAAAATAAAAGAAATATCTCATCGTCTTACACAGTTGTTAATTTTGTAGAAGAACCTTTTGTGCTCGCATTGGACTTGATAGTCATTTAAAAACTCATGATTAACTTTATTATTTTTTATTACTTATTGTTATTATTATATGGTTGAGTTTTTGGTCATCGTCAATTACGACGGACAAACATCATCAGTAGCAATAGTAGTAATAGTAGTAGTGGGAGTAGTGATAGTGTGAGTAGTAGTAGTAGTAGTAGTAGTAGTAGTAGTAGTAATAGTGGTAGTAGGAGTAGTAATAGTGGTAGTAGTAGTAGTAGTAGTAGCAATAGTAGTAATAGTAGTAGTGGTAGTAGTAGTAGATGTAGTAGTAGTAGTAGTAGTAGTAGATGTAGTAGTAGTAGATGTAGTAGTAGTAGATGTAGTAGTAGTAGTAGTAGTAGATGTAGTAGTAATAGAAGTAGTAGTAGTAGTAGATGTAGTAGTAGTAATAGATGTAGTAGTAGTAGTAGTAGTAGTAGTAGTAGTAGATGTAGTAGTAGTAGATGTAGTAGTAGTAGTAGTAGATGTAGTAGTAGATGTAGTAGTAGTAGTAGTAGATGTAGTAGTAGATGTAGTTGTAGTAGTAGTTGTAGTAGTAGTAGTAGTAGTAGAAGTAGTAGTAGAAGTAGTAGTAGTAGTAGATGTAGTAGTAGTAATAGATGTAGTAGTTGTAGTAGTAGTAGTAGTAGATGTAGTAGTAGTAGTAGATGTAGCAGTAGTAGATGTAGTAGTAGTAGATGTAGTAGTAGTAGATGTAGTAGTAGTAGATGTAGTAGTAGTAGATGTAGTAGTAGTAGATGTAGTAGTAGTAGTAGTAGTAGTAGATGTAGTAGTAATAGAAGTAGTAGTAGTAGTAGATGTAGTAGTAGTAATAGATGTAGTAGTAGTAGTAGTAGTAGATGTAGTAGTAGTAGTAGTAGTAGTAGTAGTAGTAATAGATGTAGTAGTAGATGTAGTTGTAGTAGTAGTAGTAGTAGTAGTAGTAGTAATAGATGTAGTAGTAGATGTAGTAGTAGATGTAGTAGAAGATGTAGTAGAAGTAGTAGTAGTAGTTGATGTAGTAGTAGATGTAGTAGTAGATGTAGTAGTAGATGTAGTAGTAGATGTAGTAGAAGATGTAGTAGAAGTAGTAGTAGTAGTAGATGTAGTTGTAGTAGTAGTAATAGATGTAGTAGTAATAGATGTAGTAGTAATAGATGTAGTAGTAGATGTAGTAGTAGATGTAGTAGAAGTAGTAGTAGTAAAATAGAAGTAGAAATAATTGAGAAAGAAATTGTATTAAATTTAGAAATAGTAATAATTAAAAATAAAAGGTTAACAACAAATGCATAGAAAATTATAGTTAAATTAGAAATAGTAACAATAAAAAAAATAAAAGCACTTATTATTGTAGTAGATTTACTAACAGAGAAAAGAGAGACAAATTAGTCATTCTATACCAGTGTTTCCCAACGTAGGTCGCACGCCCCACAAGAGGACAATTTGATTGTTTAGGGACACTTTGATCGTTCAGGGGGGCATTGTGATTGTTCATGAAGACACTTCGAAAATAGGCTCGTCTAGAGTTATTTCAGTTATGAAATTTTAATTAAAACTATGTATGTGTTAGTAAGGTGGCATCAGAATTTAGACTTAGGTGGGGCACGGTAAAAATAAGTGTTGGAAAACACTGTTCTACACCGTATCACGTTCGTTTATAACATATTTCCCTATGTAAGAACAACACGTTTCAAAATCTATTATTATCCATGTTGTATTGTATAACTGTATAACGGATTTCTATATTAACATAACTATTTCGTTGGTCCGGAAAAAGTTGTTATACTGGGATTTGAATGTAGATCCATAACATGGATGCACGATTAGTCATAAAAATAAATGCAAAACAGATGAAAAGATAATTATAAGAGAAACGAATAGTTCATACCTTGAGAAACATATTGTGAGATACCATTTATCATTTGTGATCTGTCGAAACCACATCGGTATAGACATGTTGTTATTTTCTATATAAATATTTCACAGTTCGTTTTAACAATTTTCCAAACTTTTATTAAGTTTTCAACGAATCTAATGGTCTTTCTTACCACAACAAGTGAAATATCCAACTACATATTACGCACAGGAAGAATAAGAAGGTTTAAAAATGAACAGTGATTTTCCATTTGTAAATTAACATCCTAGTAACAAGGTAACCGTGCCACGCAACTGCATCGAACTATTGTTAATTTACTTGACTAGTTTTGTAGTTCCTGGTCTATACACATATTTTGCTTACTACCGGGTGTCTATAGAGTCACTGTGCACTTATTGACATTGGTGTAACACTGCGTTCCTGATCTGTAGGTGTCAGTGTACAGTGACTTGTGTAGAAACCGTGTATTAGTATACCCTTTCACTACCTGGGAATGATCAGTAATTATTTAGGCATGGCTACAGAGTACTATGATCTCAGTACAACCCTGTTAGGCTAATTAGTGCCTACCTGTGTGATTATTTCGCATGCTTATTTTTATCAGGTTATGTGTATCATTTATTAATTTAAATATAATTATATTTAGGGTTAGGTTTAGTTATGTAAAACATAAATATCCCAAATCCTTAGCTTAAACCGTAACCGAAAAAAAAGAATATTTCAATATTTATTGATATAATATTTAAATAAATTAACCACAAAATATGTAGGTAGGCACTAGTGGGAAACAAGAAAGACAGCGAAAGGGGGGGGGGAGGGGACTGCGATCATAGTACCGCTACGGTAACATAAGAGTTATGCTGGGTTTGCTCCAGTAACATCATGCTACAGTAACATCCGAACTGCAGAACCGATATGGCTTCAGTAACATAAGAATTATGATGGGCATGCTTGCAATAACATCATGATTGCAATAACATACACATTATGCTGGGATGGCTGCAGTAACATCATGGCCGCAATGACAGCATGACTATAGAAAAATTATCACTGCCTTACCATCATGGATGCAGTAAGGTAACACTTATACCAGCCATTGTCGCAGGAACATAAATATTATGCTAGGCATAGCTGCAGTAACACAAGTCTTATGCTGGGCATGTCTGCAGTAATATAAAAATTATACCGGGTATGGATGCAGTAACATACGAATAATGCAGGTCATGGCTGCAGTAACATCATGGATGCAGTAAAATTATGACTGCAGTAACAATTTGGCTGGATGTGGCTACAGTAACATCATGACTGTATTTCTCCTTCACAAGCGAAGATGAGCTTTTTTTGGAAAAGCTATAACTTTTCATGTGGTTATGTCGTAAATATCCTCATTGTTATCTAATCGGAGACGCACGGTTTGCGTCTGTGGGTCTCACCAATGGCCCACAAGACAAATCACCCATGTAACAGAAAACCTTAGTAGATGACATGTCATTATGTTGAGGTTCTCTTCTTGTAGAAGCTTCATGGCACATCGATATAATTATGACTTTCATGATGCCTGTATTTCTTTTGTTACAATTTGTGAAAACAACTCTTTTCAAAACGACAGTTTCAAAACTACTCTATCCAACTCGAAAGTTTCAAAACCACTCTATCCAACTCGAAAGGTTAAAAACCACTCTATCCAACTCAAAAGTTTCAAAACCACTCTATCCAGCTCGAAAGTTTCAAAACTACTCTATCCAACTCGAAAGTTTCAAAACCACTCTATCCAACTCGAAAGTTTAAACCACTCTATCCAACTCGAAAGTTTCAAAACCACTCTATCCAACTCGAAAGTTTCAAAACCACTCTATCCAACTCGAAAGTTTCAAAACATCTATATCCAACTCGAAAGTTTCAAAACCACTCTATCTAACTCGAAATTTTCCAAACCACACTCTCCAACCCGAAAGCAGAAGGACATGTGCACATGTTTTTGAAACATTAACGTCCATGTTTTGAATGCCGAAAGTGCAGCTCTACGCATTACGGTTTTTACGCAACAAAAATCTGGGAGGAACAGCCCACCTATTCAAGGTTGATTAAGTTGTTTGTTTTTGAGTTCATTAAATGGCATGTTTGCTTGTAGGCACATACCCCATTATCACGATTAATTCTTCAAATTTCTTCATCATCCATGTTTTTACTCCGTAGCAAAAACTAAATGTCTTATCAATTTCCTAGTTATATTTTGGATAACACGTGATCAACATGGCGGTGGACTGCAGTGAAAATGTTTTCACCCGTTAAATTGCGAATGTTTAGGCAAGAAAATGTTATCTAAAGCTGTGTTTCCTGTGCTATTGTTATATCTTTCGCGGACATGATTGATAGATTCAAATTCTACGTTACAATATCGTGGTGTTCCTGTGCTATTAGTGCGTGTGGACTGTGAAATGATTCAGATTTGTTAGTGTGACACAAAAGTTCGAAATATGGTGACCGACGGTAGTTTTCATTGTGTATTTCGGATAGTTGGAGTTCGTTAGTTTTGGGAGGACAATCCATCAAAGAGAAGGCCACTCCAAAATAAAAGCACTGCTGCCTTGTAGGTCAGGTTATTTAGTCAAAGGGGAGTGGAGAACACCATAAATAAACCGGTAGAAAGCCAGAGGGAAACTACTACTACAATTTCCCTAGAATACATTATGTTTCGTCACGAGGAAAGATCAAAGGGAGAAGAGACAGGGGGAGAAGAGATAGATAAGTTTGACTAGCATTGTGGCACGGTAGAAGTTCACCAACCGAACTTATTGACAACACAAGAAACAGAGAGTTGTGGAGAAACACGATCGCCTAAGCCGCACGTCATGGCACGTAATTGATTGACTTTCATTTTCAACATGTTCGTCAACTTTTATAGAGGTTAATATTTTTCAACGAGGTTTGAAGTGTTTTTTTTTTAGACAATTCCTATTCTCGTCATGAACTAAGGTATGTACACTATCTTTGTTATGCTTGTTTAATGACAAAATAAACACTACAACTCGCTATTCGTGCATGTGGACTGTGAAAGCATCCCGATTATCTCCTTTAGTATTTTCCTTCTCTGCTATAATGTACTTAGAAGTAACTACATCGGCTTACCGGCAGAAAAGGTCTACTTAATTAGATGTTTTATGGGTTTTTTATTTGGAAGATGAGAAGTTACGATGATGCAGTGTGATTTGATTATGTAATATCTGTCTATCTATTCGCTAAACCCTTTGTTGTCTTTCAATGTCAGGGGGTAGAAGAGTTTTCTGGAGACGGCCATTTTGTGTGCTGATTATATTATGGAATTTAGCACCTATTTTATTTCGGTGGTCCATCGTTTTCGTGGTTGGCCTTTAGGTCTGTCTTCACTGTATATGTGCGTCATAGCTTGATGTGGTATGCTGTCTGATCGTAGTCTGCTGATGTGTGCAAACTATTTAATCTGTTGTCTCTCAATATATTCCTAGACTGAGGCAGTGCCGATTTTTTGTCTACTGTATTGTGGAATATAGTGGAGGGATGTTTACGATAGAGGTAGAAAATACATTATCCATGACTCTGCTTCATCTTGACACATCATAATGATATATTTTGAGATAATTAATATATGCAATCATACCGACTGTGTAGTCAAAAGCTGACCAATGTTGATAGTTCATAGAAATTTCACGTAATTTCGATGCATACATTCATACAAATTTTCTACATTTTCATATACTATCTCTAAGGCCAAGCCTTCTTCTGAAAGCATTGCTTACCAATGTGAGCTTTGGAAACAGACCAGGTCTCTTGAACTTCTATGATGAACTGCTATACTAGACCTACTACACTATAACTACTATACTAGACCTACTATACTAGACCTACTATACTAGACCTACTACACTATAACTACTATACTAGACCTACTATACTAGACCTACTATACTAGGCCTTCTATACTAGACCTACTATACTAGACCTACTATACTAGACCTACTATACTTTAACTAATACTAGACCTACTATACTAAAAATATGGCTACAGACAACCACGATTCAATTTATTTATCTTTTGTGTTTTCTCTGTTTTTGCTGTAAGGATCGGTTATCGGGCTATGGCGTGTTTGGTCGCTTGATACGTATTGTAACGTTTCAGAATGTTGGTAACTCATCCAATTCCACTATTCAGTGTAAAAACACTGAACGTATTAGTTACCAACGCCGAAGTGGATGTATCGAGCTATTGACGCTAAGGAGCGGCGATACAGCGTATGTTGGTTCTCTAGACTACATTCCTGCTGGAAATCTAGTAGGACCATTGTCTATCTCGAATATGGATTTGTTGGGAATTTGAGAACGAACACAAAAAGTACGAATGAGAGTTTGTTCTGTATGGTATGCAATAATGTGATGGAGACCCCTCTCTATGGTATGTAACATCGGGGTGGAGACCCGCTCTATGGTATGTGATAACGTTGTGGAGACTCTCTTTTTGGTGTGTAATAACGGGATGGAGACTCCCTGTTTGGTATGTAATAACGTGGTGGAGACCCGCTCTATGGTATATAATAACGTGATGGAGACCCCCCTCTATGGTATATAATAACGTGATGGAGACCCCCCTCAATGGTATATAATAACGTGATGGAGACCCCCCTCAATGGTGTGTAATAACGTGATGGAGACCCCCTCAATGGTGTGTAATAACGTGATGGAGACCCCCGCTATGGTGTGTAATAACGTGATGGAGACCCCCTCTATGGTATGTAACAACGTGATGGAGACCCCCTCTATGGTATGTAACAACGTGATGGAGACCCCCCTCTATGGTATGTAACAACGTGATGGAGACTATGGTATTTAACAACGTGATGGAGACCCCCTCTATGGTGTGTAATAACGTGGTGGAAACCCCTCCGCTATGGTATGTAATAACATGATGCAACCCCTCCATGTTATGTAATAACGTGATAGAGACCCCTCCCCTATTGTATGTAAAAACGTGATTGAGACCCCTCCCTCATGGCATGTAATAACGTTCTGGTGAACCCTCTAGGTATGTAATACGTGATGGAGACCCCCCACCCTTCCTATTCTAATTACACACAGGAAATAATTTCAATCACATTACATCAGAAACACATTAAGCTAATATCCAACAACAGTGAACGGCTAAGTACACCGAGGTTGAACAAGGTACATTAGTTTGTCAACAACAGTAATCAGCTTAGCAACAAGCTGTTTAACTGTATGTCTAAAAGCTCAGATTTGATCCAATGATAATTCATAAAAATATGTTTGTAATATTTCGCTAGAACAGCAGAGAAGATAACTAAAACAAATTTCAGTTTCCAAAACATTACATGCATAACAATTGTATCGGCTTCTCTCACTCTATCGCGGAGGAATTATTTTTTTCCACTCTCCTTCTATCCAGCAGGAATAGGTTTTCATACATGTTCTTCCATTTCATGAACCAGGCGGTCTAGATTTGTTATTTCGACTCAGTGTGTTTTTCCTGCTAACGTTTTTGATTAGGGTAGTTCCAGTGGCTTCATTGAATTCCTATGAGTGATCGGCTAAGTGTGCTTCTACAAGTATCAATCAATCAATCAATCAATCAATCAATCAATCAATCAACCCTTAGCACTTCAGGGTCGTAGAGGTACCACATTGGATGCTTCAACACACAGAGTCCTCCAGCGAATTCTATCCTCAACGATGCTGATGAGTGTGGAAATATCTTGCCCTGTCTATTCCTTGATGTTGTCTGTCCATGCCTTTATTTGACCTCCTCTGCTTCTCCCCCCCCCTTTCGACAGTTCCCTGCAGTATTTATTTGGACCAGGAATCTTGCACGTATATACTATACTAGTTATTGTTTGGATTTTTGCTTCAATTTCGACTAATACATTACTTTTTGTTGCATGCCACAATCAATACAATCAACGTAAGGATAAATGATCAATCACTGAAAAAGTAAAGGAATGTAAATATCTCATAAACATGTTTACATGGACAGAGAGATCAAGAGACGAATTCAAAAGACTAACTACGTTAATTATGAACGAACACACTCGTGAAACACAAATCTATCCAAATGGAAATAAAAAGAAAAATCCTAAATTCAATTTAATACCAATATTTTGATATAAATGTCAGACATGGCACAAACTAAAGAACACGTGAGAAAACTTACTACGTGTGAGATAACTAAGAAAATCATCAAACAGAACAAGAACATCGTGTGATTAAAGAAGAGATTACAAGAACTGCTGGAATAACATCTGTGGTCAAATATATTAAAAAACTGAAATGGTTTGGCCACTTCATGAGAATAAACGCGTTTTCTTCAGTGGGAAGAGTACACAACATGAAAATGGAAATATCAAGATGCAGAGGAAGGTCAAGAAGAAGGTAGATTGAGAGAGTTACCAACATTCTGAGTCTAGGTAGAAGAATACGCGTATATCACTCACCGTCATAAATTAGCTTACAATAACAAGATTGCTCAAGACTTTTGCATCCAGAATATGGCTTATAAATCAACTACGACGCATAACAGTAATAATAATAAGACACATAATGAGTCATAGTACTAGAGATGTTATAGTGGATACATCTGGGAAGTAGGATTGTTATAGTGGATACATCTGGGAAGTAGGATTGTTATAGTGGATACATCTGGGAAGTAGGATTGTTATAGTGGATACATCTGGGAAGTAGGATTGTTATAGTGGATACATCTGGGAAGTAGGATTGTTATAGTGGATACATCTGGGAAGTAGGATTGTTATAGTGGATACATCTGGGAAGTAGGATTGTTATAGTGGATACATCTGGGAAGTAGGATTGTTATAGTGGATACATCTGGGAAGTAGGATTGTTATAGTGGATACATCTGGGAAGTAGGATTGTTATAGTGGATACATCTGGGAAGTAGGATTGTTATAGTGGATACATCTGGGAAGTAGGATTGTTATAGTGGATACATCTGGGAAGTAGGATTGTTATAGTGGATACATCTGGGAAGTAGGATTGTTATAGTGGATACATCTGGGAAGTAGGATTGTTATAGTGGATACATCCGGGAAGTAGGATTGTTATAGTGGATACATCCGGGAAGTAGGATTGTTATAGTGGATACATCCGGGAAGTAGGATTGTTATAGTGGATACATCTGGGAAGTAGGATTGTTATAGTGGATACATCTGGGAAGTAGGATTGTTATAGTGGATACATCTGGGAAGTAGGATTGTTATAGTGGATACATCTGGGAAGTAGGATTGTTATAGTGGATACATCTGGGAAGTAGGATTGTTATAGTGGATACATCTGGGAAGTAGGATTGTTATAGTGGATACATCTGGGAAGTAGGATTGTTATAGTGGATACATCTGGGAAGTAGGATTGTTATAGTGGATACATCTGGGAAGTAGGATTGTTATAGTCGATACATCTGGGAAGTAGGATTGTTATAGTGGATACATCTGGGAAGTAGGATTGTTATAGTGGATACATCTGGGAAGTAGGATTGTTATAGTGGATACATCTGGGAAGTAGGATTGTTATAGTGGATACATCTGGGAAGTAGGATTGTTATAGTGGATACATCTGGGAAGTAGGATTGTTATAGTGGATACATCTGGGAAGTAGGATTGTTATAGTGGATACATAATAGTTGTAGGGATGTTATAGGAAATACATTAGAGAAGTAGAGATGTTATAGAGGATACATCAGGGTAGTAGGGATGTCACACTGGATACATCAGCAAAAAAGATATCCAACTCAGACCATTCCTGGATTCTTTCTCTACATGATTTTCATTAGACCCCTCTTCTCCCACCACACTTGACTGTTGAACACAATGAACAAACAACTAGAAGAAAGAATTGATGCATTTGAGATGTGGATATAAAGAAGAATAAGGGAAACTTTGTCGAAAAAGAAGAAAATGAACACTGAATTTCTAACAACATTTCATATGAAAAAAAAGAAATATTAAAAAGAACTAGAGATCTAACAAATATAGTATTTTGTACACATTAAAAGAAATGACACCATGTTGAAGACCTTACTTGAGGGTAAAGTATTAAAAGAGATAACACTTTGTTGAAGACCTTACTTGAGGGTAAAGTATTAAAAGAGATAACACTTTGTTGAAGACCTTACTTGAGGGTAAATTATTAAAAGAGAAAACACCTTGTTGAAGACCTTACTCGAGGGTAAAGTATTAAAAGAAATAACACATTGTAGAAGACCTTACACGAGGGTAAAGTATTAAAAGAGATAACACATTTTTTAAGACCTTACTTGAGGGTAAAGTCGAGGGGAGGCGAGCAGCAAGTGGTAGAAAAAGATACAAGTGGGAGAGAAACATAAAAATATGTACAGGTTACAGTCTTACAGAGTGCACCACCAAGGAGATGTTTCAGGACCATTTTAGGAAACCGTTGTTGCGGAGACGGAATTAATAAAAAAATCTATATATCAACACCATCTTTCACTAAGGCGACATCTAATAGTATAGCGTATTGTGAACGTGAATCAACATCTGTTGCTCACAGTACCATATGTTCTTGAAAGTAAGAAAGGTGTATACTGTATGTCCAGAGAGATACTTCAAGAAATGTATCTTCATTTATTTTCTCTGGAAGATTGATTTTATTTTACTATGATTTTCACAGTATTTTTTCACTCGAAACGAAGCTGCATACCCTATATGTGACCCTGAGTGAGAGTATCACTCACAGCACGTAACTCAGTAACTTCAAGCAATAGTATCTCCGAAGAATCCAGTTTGAAACATGATGTCACGAGCTGAATTCGAAACTGCAAACTCTTGAGCACAAGGCGCACTGCTTATCCAATATGCTATGCAGATCCGGTACCACATGAACCTCAACAATGTAAGTAGTGCGGTTATTCATATTTTTTGGATTTACATTTCTGCGTGAATTAGAGCAAACTTGAGTGATCTGTTGTATGCTGCACATAATATATCAATTACTCAAATACAATCGATATCCGTGATGCAATATAATCAGCCTCATCATCATCATTATCATCATTCTTTCCCATTATAACCATCATTATCATCATTCTTCCCCATTATAACCATGTGTATCATCATTCTTCCCCATTATAACCATCATTATCATCATTCTTCACCATTATAACCATCATTATCATCATTCTTCCCCATTATAACCATCATTATCATCATTCTTCACCATTATAACCATCATTATCATCATTCTTCCCCATTATAACCATCATTATCATCATTCTTCACCATTATAACCATCATTATCATCATTCTTCCCCATTATAACCATCATTATCATCATTCTTCACCATTATAACCATCATTATCATCATTCTTCCCCATTATAACCATCATTATCATCATTCTTCCCCATTATAACCATCATTGTCATCGATCTTCACCATTATAATTACCAACATCATCATTATCATGCTATCGCCAATGACTTAGACCTGATGCATGAGTTCGGGGAGGTAAAGACAATGAGGAAAGGTACTGGCCTTCCCAACCTTATAGTTGCTACGATTTAGTACATGAAGAGTTATTTCATCCCTGTCGACTGGTTAAAGTAACCAACCTTTACTTTACATAATCATCATCATCATCATTATAATCTGTATTATCATCATCCTAGTCATAATTATCAACAACATAATTAACCCATTATCACCACTATTACTACCATCACAAGGAAAACCATCGCTGAAATTACAAGCACAACTATACCATTACAACCAATATGACCAACATCACAACTTTCACCATTTTACCATCAAGCAAAACGAAATACGGAAATATGGAAGAAAAGATGGCAATATAGAAATATGGAAGTGATAGATGGAAATATGGAAGTGAAAGATGGGAATATGGAGGTGAAAGATGGGAATATGGAGGTGAAAGATGGGAATATCGAAGTGAAAGATGGACATATGGAAGTGAAAGATGGAAATATGGAAGTGAAAGATGGAAATATGGAAGTGAAAGATAGGAGTATGGAGGTGAAAGATGGGAATATGGAAGTGAAAGATAGGAGTATGGAGGTGAAAGATGGGAATATGGAAGTGAAAGATGGGAATATGGAAGTGAAAGATGGGAATATGGAGGTGAAAGATGGGAATATGGAGGTGAAAGATGGGAATATGGAAGTGAAAGATGGGAATATGGAGGTGAAAGATGGGAATATGGAGGTGAAAGATGGGAATATGGAAGTGAAAGATGGAAATATGGAAGTGAAAGATGGAAATATGGAAGTGAAAGATAGGAGTATGGAGGTGAAAGATGGGAATATGGAAGTGAAAGATGGGAATATGGAAGTGAAAGATGGGAATATGGAGGTGAAAGATGGGAATATGGAGGTGAAAGATGGGAATATGGAAGTGAAAGATGGGAATATGGAAGTGAAAGATGGGAATATGGAGGTGAAAGATGGGAATAAGGAAGTGAATGATGGGAATATGGAAGTGAAAGATGGGAATATGGAAGTGAAAGATGGAAATATGGAAGTGAAAGATGCAAATATGGAAGTGAAAGATGGAAATATCGAAGTGAAAGATGGACATATGGAAGTGAAAGATGGAAATATCGAAGTGAAAGATGGAAATATCGAAGTGATTGATGGAAATATCGAAGTGAAAGATGGAAATATGGAAGTGAAAGATGGAAATATGGAAGTGAAAGATGGAAATATGGAAGTGAAAGATGGAAATATGGAAGTGAAAGATGGAAATATCGAAGTGATAGATGGAAATATGGAAGTGAAAGATGGACATATGGAAGTGAAAGATGGACATATGGAAGTGAAAGATGGAAATATCGAAGTGATAGATGGAAATATCGAAGTGATAGATGGAAATATCGAAGTGATAGATGGAAATATCGAAGTGATAGATGGAAATATCGAAGTGATAGATGGAAATATCGAAGTGATAGATGGACATATGGAAGAAGATAGAAATATGGAAGTGAAAGATTGAAATATAGAAGTTAAAGTTAAAATTATGGAAGTGTAACATGGAAATATGTAACTGAATGACAATTCTAGAAAAATAATGGAATATAACAGTAAAAGAAAGTTAAAACCAAAGGGAAATAATGTGTGACGCAACGAAGGAAATGTGAACGGATGAGGAATGCAAGCATACATCAGGCACTCACAAACATACATCAGGCACTCGCAGTGAAAACTTGCGGGGAAAACCCAAAGATAAATGTAGAATAGAGGTGTGTCTAAAATAGATTTATTTGTACGAGATGTAGAACCTGGTTAATATATACAGCCGTGACCCGAGTTGTGTATAAAGACCTGTGTACAGAAAGGTAAACATGACCTGATATGCAGATTTTGATTATTTCTGTGCACATCGTTGTTCGGCCTGTTGCGTTTTTTAGCGAGACTCCAATTACATATATAGTGACCGACGATAATATAACAATAACCAAAACGTAACGAATGAAATCATGTTTACTTTCCGTACAGAGGTTTTTACCGTCAATGGCCTCGACACAGGTATGAGTCTAACATAAAAGCTAATTGAAATAAAATACAAGGTAGAGGTTTGTAAACCGGCACATTCCGTTCTCGAAAAGTGTACCTTTTGAAAGAAGATACATGTAGAAATTCGAATATGTTGGCTATTGCTGCTTGTAGATTTATGAAAGACACAATGTAGAATGCAAATACAAAAACGTAGATAAAAAGTGATATTCTCGTGTTAAAGAAAACTGTGAGAGAATACTAGTTTAAGAAAAGTAGTATGAAAACTAGTTTAAGAAAAGTAGTATGGTTTGGACATGTATACAGACATGATTTCTTCTAAAAAATATTACTACAGCGAGCCGTCGGAGAAGGCGAGATACAGAGAAGGAAAAATAAAGACATGGAAAGACAATATCAAGGAACGGACAAAACAGGATTTTTCCTCACTTATCCGCATCGCTAAAGATAGAAATCGCTGGAGGACTGTATTCTGAAGCAGCCAATGCGATACCCCTACGAATCTAACTAGTTACTGGATTATAGATGTAGAGTTTTGTATTTAAATTTATTCTAATTACGAGCAGTAGATCTGTTGTATTTAGATAGTAAACTGTGAAATATAACATGAGATTATTATTGTGATAGTGAAGTAATCCATATTTTCTCATCAGGTAGCTCTGGACCGCCGATAACTTTTCAGTCATCAGTCGAGTAATCGAAGTGAAACACAGGCTTACATAAAATGTGTTTTCTCAAAGGCATGATCGTGTTAGGGGTGGGGGGATATTGATCGTGTTATGGGGGAAAGGGGGGGGGGGGTAATGGATGCAAGTCTAGTCTGCGAAGCGAGGAAGCACCCTAGTGTTGCAGTTTCCAAGAACCATCACGTCTAGGAGAGCAGCTAGTACAGATAGGCCAACAGTTCATTATTTTTTTTGTCATCCTGTGGCCCAGCATACAGTAATGACATATATAGCATTCCCCGACACCTAGACATCTACAGTGATACCATATCTAGCATTGACTGACAATTAGACATCTACAGTGATACCATATCTAGCATTGACTGACAACTAGACATCTACAGTGATACCATATCTAGCATTCACTGACAATTAGACATCTACAGTGATACCATATCTAGCATTGACTGATAACTAGACATCTACAGTGATACCATATCTAGCATTGACTGACAACTAGACATCTACAGCGATGTCATATCTAGCATTGACTGACAACTAGACATCTACAGCGATGTCATATCTAGCATTCACTGACAACTAGACATCTACAGTGATACCATATCTAGCATTCACTGACAACTAGACATCTACAGTGATACCATATTTAGCATTCACTGACAACTAGACATCTACAGTGATACCATATCTAGCATTCACTGACAACTAGACATCTACAGTGATACCATATCTAGCATTCACTGACAACTAGACATCTACAGTGATACCATATCTAGCATTGACTGACAACTAGACATCTGCCACACAAGATAAATGTGCAGTGTCTGCTTACCTTTATTTTGCTATCATATATGGAGACCACTTGACAGAAGACACAGGTCAGAAAACTAGACAAGACATGAAATGAGAACTAGGATATTTTTCCATTATGACAAGTTGTCAACTTATCTCCCAGCTTTCGCAACTGTTGTAACTCGTTTTTCGTCTGTACATTCCATAGACCTTTAGCAATAGTCTGTCTGTTGTCATCCAGAGAAACTCAAAAACATGTGTTATACGTCAGTACTATTGTTACTCAGTTCCACAGTAGTATTATCTTTTATTGACCGAGATAGATTGTGTGTGACATACATTGTGTGTGAGATATATTGTGTGTGAGATGTATTGTGTTTGAGATATATTTTGTGTGAGATATATTTTGTGTGAGATATATTGTGTGTGAAATATATAGTGTGTGAGATAAAAATTGTGTCAGACATATTGTGTGTGAAATATATAGTGTGTGAGATATATTGTGTGTGAGATATATTGTTTGTGAGATATATTTTGTGTGAAATGTATAGTGTGTGAGATATATTGTGTGTGAGATCTATCTATACGCTGTGGCCCTTGTTTGCCTTTTGGCGTCAGTGGTGGGCCTCCATGTTGTGAACCTCCCACACATGCCCAGAGTATAGTAGACAATTCCAAGACCGCATATGACTCATAAGTCCCGCACACCGTAGAAATCATTATATTCATCATCATCCCAGTGTATCTGAATCGTCAGCTTCGACTACGACGGACAAACAACATGTGAGATAGCTTTGAAATGGAATGTATATATATATGCTATATGTGTTTGAAAAATTATGTGAGATATATAGTTTACGGGAGATAGATTGCGTGATATATACAATATTCTACATAGATTATGTTAGATATGGATTGAATATAAATAAATTATGCGGGGGGAGGGGATATATTGGTTGAGAGTTAGATTATGTGGGAGATATATTGTGTGGAAAATAGGTTGTGTGGGAGAGTGATTGTGTTTATATTACAATAAATTCGGTAGGTCATATATTTGTTTACTCGATCTTCAGGCAAAGTGTAAAACACAAAACGTTTGAGGCAATCTGTGACATATATAAATGTAAGTAACAGATACGAATAACAAATTAAAGTAACAAAAAAAAGTAACATTATTCGCTTCAGCAATATAAATTCATGTTGTAGTGTATTGGGAAAAGAGCAGTCAAATTTTGCAGAGAGGGAGAGATAGAGAGAGAGAGAGTGAGAGAGAGAGATCGCTATCTATAAAATTAACATACCAATATCGTAACATCAATGTCAGGTAATTGCTAAATTTTTTTCAATTTGTGTATAAAAATTTGAGAACAAGAACAAATGTTTACCTTCTATAAGCTTAATCACAAATAAATACCAAAACAGAACACAGAAAACATCAACTATGTAGTTCTAAACAAACAAAATATTCCATACACCAGAAGATTTTGATAAATATTATAAAACAAAAACTATAACCAACCATTGAAACATGTTTCGCCAATTCATTAACATTTCATCGTATATTTTCTGAAGAATTTCTTACTGGCGAACTTGTAGAGATGGCGAATAAGCGAACATTTCTACCTGAAACATGTTCTATGTTACAAGGCAGGCGCACACATTTCTTCAGGTGCTAGACGAAATCTCTTGAAGAACAGATTAATTTCATCTCTGAAACACACCACATTTTTGAATGTTTATAAAATTTATTATATTTTAAATTCGCTGGATTCACATTACTATTGAAACAAAAAATAACAGTTGAAACATTCAAGGAAATAATATCCAATCAGTGAGTGAAGTCACAACGATATCGCGCGTGTTCAATAGTTTCCAGCACCACACTTACTAATGATCGATCGTTTACAAATGTTACTTAACTGAGTAACACAATGCAGGTTAGAACTGATTCTGTGGATGAGAATAATAAACTAGCGGATGTGAATATTTGTCGGTCAATAGAATGTAACAATACAGTATCAATGTTACGTACAGATAATTCCAGTGATATCTGATATTTATAATCTGCTGCATATATTTATTGATTATAGAAAGTGATACTTTAATTGATTGATTCTAGATATTGCTGCATTTATTGATTGGTTTTTCAGAAATTGATGCATTTATTATTGCTTCTAGAAATGTATGCATTCATTGACATTTTATAGAAATTGATGCAATTTCTTTGATTGTTTCCAGAAATGTATGTGTTTAGTAATTTATTCTAAGAATGTATGCATTAATTAATTGATTATCAATATTAATCTAGTCACTTATTGAATCTAGCCTTTGATAAATTTATTGATTGGTTCTAGAAATTGGATCATTTATTACTTGAATATAAAAATTGATGTATTGACTGATTGGTTATATAAACTGTTGTATTATCTAAGTGATTCTAGAAATGGATTTATTTTTTATTCATCGGTTTTAGGCATTTCCCCATGTATTACTTTATTCTAGGAAGTGGAAAATTATTGATTGATTCTAGAATTTGTATAATTGCATAATAGAGCATACAACATGAAAATTGAAACAGCAAGAGTAAGAGGAAGACCAAGAACACGGTGGATTTAAAGAGCTACCAAAATTATGAGACGTCACAAAATTACTGCATATCAAGCGACTGAACGTGTCATTGTCTGAAATCCGATAGTTATTCAACCCTGCGACACGAACAGCAAAAGCAGAAATAGATGATAGATAGTTACATAGAGAAATAACAATTGTATTCTGGAATTTTTTTCATTACGTGATAGTTGCATTCTCGTATTTGTCTCATTACGTGATAGTTGCATTCTAGTATTTGTTTCATTACGTGATAGTTGTATTCTAGTATTTGTTTCATTACGTGATAGTTGTATTCTAGTATTTGTTTCATTACGCGATAGTTGCATTCTAGTATTTGTCTCATTACGTGATAGTTGCGTTCTAGTATTTATTTCATTACGTGATAGTTGCGTTCTAGTACTTGTTTCATTACGTGATAGTTGCATTCTAGTCTTCGTTCTATTTCTATGACTTAATACTATTATTTATTCATGATATTATTGGGTCTAGATTGTGTTCTAGTCCATGCTGGTCTGAATGTAGCCATGGATCATTTTAATGACACTCTAATTCTAGAACTTTATTCTTTCCGTGCTACTCTTCTAGAACTTGATACTTTTTATTGTAGTCAATTCAATACAAAGTTTTTAATCCACCATGGAATAACATAATTCTAGAAATTGTCAATCATAGTGCACCACTAATATAGAAGACTGTATTTTAACGTTTATTACAGGCAACCTTTGTTTAGGAGATGGCACTTGATAATGATGAATTATAAAATTTGATCTATTATCTGACGCCCTGAGTTGTTAATTTCATTGGTTTTATGAGTATGAGCTTAGAGCTTGATATATTTACTAAGAGCCAAATCTAGATGAGAGTACTTGGTTATTCCCTATTTCTAGAACATCCAATCCCTGACATTCTGATTTTACAATTTAATCTATATGAAAGTAATCTAATCAATAACTTAATCAGTGAACGATTGCCTGATTACAGAACGTTATCCATTCTACGACAGCGTGATAATATAACTTGGTATATTTAGTGATATAATCTAGAACTTAATCCACAGAAGGATTTATCTCTCTAGAACTTAATCCACAGAAGGATTTATCTGTCTAGAACTTAATCCACAGAAGGATTTATCTGTCTAGAACTGAATCTATTTTAGGAGACTTATTATTGACATTGATTTAATGATAGCTTAATTAAGAACATAATCCACTGAAAGAGATACATATTTCATTTCTAGAACTTGATCCATTTTATTAAACTGATTATAGACCTTGATTTAGCAATATGCTAATCTAGAAGTTAATCTACTGAAGGATTTCTCAGATTCTAGAAATCGATCCATTTTATGAGACTGATTATAGAACTTGATTTAGCGATATCGTAATCTAGAACTTAATCCACCGAACAATTTGTCTGACTCTAGAAGTTAATGAAAGTTAACTTAATAATTATATGATTCTAGAACTTGATCATTGGATACTTTTAATAATCTTCTTAATAATCAGGAAGGGATACTAATTCGAACAGTCTTTTAATACCGTATATTCATCAATAATGCTAACACAGTCATTTAATACCGTATATTCTATCCTCAACGAAAGGTAAGAGACATGCCCTAGGTTTTTCGTCCAGAAATAAACTACGGTAATCAAGAACCTAGATGTATACAATGTTTCTTTAACGAATGAACACAATAATGAATTATCACTAAACGAACATGGCACAGAATCATATATAATCGTTACTTATCGTATATTTAGCACAGAAAAATAAATACCACTTTAAAAATGATGTATCTTGGAAAAGACCATGAAATGGCGGCATTCTGCTACCACTACAGAATAAACACAACTCTAGTTATGACGCTGAAATAAATTACGGCAAGAGATGCTGTAACGTTAGAAAATAAAAATCAATGGCCTGGTCGTTCACAACGCCATGTTTCTCGTCTTCATCCTCTCGCTTTTCAGACAGCACATAACTGAGATCTCATACACAGAAACTCACAGACGGTGCGCGTGGGTGCGCGTAATGGTAGAACGGTTCCAGAACCGCAAGTGTTACCACTACCAGCATCAGCTAACAAGCAAGCACAACCAGTGGTTCAAATGGTCCTCTGGGACAAGACAGCCGTCAAGGATAATAAATCGTATCCAATAAGGAAAAAAAATGAAATAATTATGTGCCAGTGTGCACAGTTGCAGATCTACTCGCATATACAGAACGTTTCGTCCCTTCAGCTTCTCTCTATCTCTCTCTCTCTCTCTCTCTCTCTCTTTCTTGATGGTTTTATCGACCCACTCAAATACATTAACATAAATTAGTGAGATATGTACAAATAAAAATGAATATTCAAATCTGTAGAATGTCTGGCGAAAGAGAAATGTTAGAAAATAAAATTGTAAATGTTTCGAAAATATTGCGCACCATACTGGCTAAGACGATTCCTAGCATTGAAACAGATCGATATATACATTATCGTATGCATTATCGATTCGACGAGGTCAGGACAAGGACAGAAATATCTGTTTCTACTTATCCAATCTGCCTAAGCGAAATCATTATGTAAAATACGGTATCTGGGTAAGGCAAATTTGTTATTGTCTGTGAGTTTATATATATATATACATCAGCACTTTTGGCAGATTGTACGCAAATGTTTGGTGTAGAAATGGCATTAACCTACAGACTAAGCTGAAAGTTTACAGAGCAGTGGTACTTCCAATGCTGTTATACGCTAGTGAAACATGAACTGTGTATAGACGTCAACCGCCGTGGACGGATGTGCCGGGTAACTGGCGCAAATAAAACGGCGACACAACGCATTTCCATTCTCTGGACTACATCCTGCTGGAAATCTAGTATGGATCATGGTCCTGCTACAAGAGAGATCCAACAGGAGTTTGAGAATGAACGCTGAAGAAGAAGTATAGACTTCATCTGAAAAAACTCAATCACTTTCACACAACTTGTCTCAGAAAAGTTATGAACATCAGATGGCAAGACAAGATTCCAGATACCACTGTCCATGATAGAGTTGGTATCCCCAGCATTGACACTATCCTGATGCAGACACAGTTTCGTTGGGCAGATCATTTGGTACGTATGCCAGACTATCGCCTGCCAAAGATACTTCTCTATGTTGAGCTGGAGAAGGGTACACGATCTCAAGGTAGCCAAAGAAGCGCTACAAGGACTCGTTACAGATCTCACTGAAAGAGTTTGAAATAGACCAAGACACATGGGAAAAACTTGCACAAAATAGATCTACATGGCGTTCAACAATAAAAAAGAGCGCATCATCTTGTGAAAAGAGGAGAAATGCAGCAGCTCAACAGCGGAGAGTAGCTAGAAAGTAACGGATAGAACGAGATCCGTCTACAGTGGTCATTCCATGCCCGAACTGTCCAAGGACATTTACAGCTCCAATAGTGCCCATTAGCCATCTACCAACTCATAATCAAGGACATAACTTTAATTGCATTTTCAAAAGTAGATGTAACAGATGGTCGTCATCACTTGTGATGGACGAAAAACATATATATATATATATATATATACAAATATTTCGAGAACAAAACAAAAAAAAAAGAACTGGATTAGATGCGAATATTTTTATTATGATGTAGCAATGACTTTGACATGTTTCAGTTTCTAGATACGTTTTAAAAAAAAAAGTTCGGAAGCGAATATTTAAAATTATAATGTAAAGATGAGTGTGTTATTTGTGTATAAATATCGAAAAAAAAATTTAAGTCGTGTAAAACTAACAGTTTATTCCACAACACAACGGCAACACTGTATTTATATGTACAAAACATATTATACTTATAAAAAAGCTTGTAATGTTGCTAAGTATGCCAACACCAGTGAGATTGTGACATATAAAGGCTAAGGTCAAGAGAGTTTATAACATCAATACTCGATCGATATGACAGCAATTATCAATTTTTAAGATCTCTCATACAGACTATGGGGTATTACAGTATTACAATACAGTAGTACAATAGAGTATTCCAATATTTAACCTCTGATTGCATAGTAAACGTTTTGATTGAAACAGTTTGAACGTTGATTCAAGTTCAATAATAGTAATTTCTAGGCCTAGCTGTTACGGATAAATGTTAACATTATGTTCGAAATGTGCCTCGGTCAGAGGGTCAAAGGTGAACCAATCGTATCATTAGTCACCTTTTTCTAGACACAGGGACATTAATTAGAAATTCTGCTAGCACCATCTCCTCCTTCGTATAATTTTGGTGCATTACAAGTAGAATTAGAATAAACTCGAATCGCTCTCGCCTCCAACGCCTTTAACAAACTCTCAAACATCTGGAGATCGTAGATCGCAAGTAAACACATCTAACTGCGACTATTAAATGCAAGTGTGATTCCATCTTTGACATATGGATGTGAAAGTTGGAAATCTACCGCAATAATGGATAAGAAGTTAGTTGCCTTCGAGAATTGATGCCTCAGAACAATCACAAATACTAATGAGGAAAGACTTCAAATCAGACGACATACTAAGAGAGGAAACAAAACAAGAATACATGACGAACGTCATCAAAAAAATGCCGCTGGACATACACCGGCCATTACTTAGAATGAAGGAAGACATAATTCAACGACCAGCCTTTATGTGGGCGCCAGACGGAAAAGAAAACAGGGAAGACCAAAAACAACGCTTAGAAGAACATTTATGAATGAATTAAAATCAACAGGCTTAAATGCACAAGATCTGCAATCCCTAGCAACTGACCGACAGGCAAGGAGAAATATGACATCTGCCCTATGTGCCCGACTTGGCAAAAGAGGAACTGACTGAAACTGAAACAAGCAGTAGCCACCACATTGTCGAGTTATATCCCTTGTCTATGTTTGAAAATTTAATGTTCATTATTTAATCATTTAATTATTAATTTATTTTAGGGTTTGTGTTTAGGTTAGGGTTAGGATAGTTGTTTTTTTGCATAATAAACCTAGGCCCAACCCTGAAAAATAGATATTTTAATATTTAAATGATAAACATGAAATTAACAAACATAGAGAAGGGAAGTAATTAAATACCTGGTGGCGTCTAATTGTACTGGACCGAATTTTTAAAATAAGTATGGCAATTTTCATTCGTCTGCGTCAGGAAATGGTGGAAAGTAACACAAGAAAAGAGTTACTGACTTTAATCATATATATATATATATATATATATATATATATATATATATATATATATATATATATAATGGACATATCATGACTTCTGACCATTAGACTAGTGGGTCTTCGCTAGTCCCCAGGATTCATGGTTCATGATGAGAAACTGGCTTCACGGTATGCGGGACGATCCCATAAGTGCTCCGCCATCCGTTCCAGCAGCCATCTCAGTGTATGTAGACTCATACTGCCGGTCAGGTGTTGATTGTGTGATTATCGGGACTTTCAACAAAATTTAATTTTCCTTCCCTCACCTCTAGATACTCCCATTTCTAACATTCTCTGTATGTGTATGTTCTCAGCCTCAATGACATCATCTTCATCTTGAAATGAATTTATTACTGCCTTCATTCATTAAAACTTGTATAACTGCGTGTTTTCCTGTTAAGGCGTGCAGGAATGCTGTTAAGGCTGTGGAAATAAAGGCCGTTTTGCCTAAGCTGTCGCCGCGACGTGTATAGGAAGAATTTTTTTATTGCACCTCCGAAAAATAAAAATCCTTGTCCCAATCACGAATGAACCCGAGACCTCAGGAATCAGAGGCCGGCGTTCTAGCCGTACGGCCACATACTCTACAATGCCTTCATTAAGTCTGCTTTATCTCTTCTCAACAACGTGCCGTGTATCACCGTATTGCCTGCCAATAAGTCTGCTATCTGGTTTCCTCTGATCCCAGCATTGCCATGGCAGGATATCCATGTAATGCTCTCGACAACTGAGTTGTTCAATAAGTCTCACCATTCTTTTCTTAGCATGAACTTTTCTATTTTCTATCATTTCCCAGCAAGCTTTGAGAGTCTGTGAGTATTACCAATAGTCCCCAGGACTAATGGTAAAGTCATGTGGAGTTTATTCAATATATGACAGGATAGGAAAGAATTACAAAATAATATTTTATTGTATAAAGGGATAAGCGTTCATGTGTTTGGTCGCAGTGAGCGTTAAGCATAATCTAAAAGCGAAATTGGTAGCGTATCCTATTCAGGGCGTAGCGATAAACACAGTATTTTTTGGCTGCAGTGATTTTCTAGGCAATATAAAAATGTTCAGTAATTTTCCATTGCTATCCGAACGATCCGGATGCACAATTATCTGTGGCGAGAATCAAACTCTGTAACTTAGCCATCACATACGCCCTTTGTCCACATCGCCACAGAGTAAGCATAATTAGTAAATATAATTTATATTTGTTTCTTAGTACAGCTGTGTCGATATTATTAATGGTATGTACTTGTTCATGTTAATGAAAGATATTTTGTGAAAAATTAAAGTGTTTGATTGCCACTATAATCTGAGAGTGTTACAAAGTGTTTGATTGCCACTATAATCTGAGAGTGTTACAAAGTGTTTGATTGACACTATAATCTGAGAGTGTTACAAAGTGTTTGTTTGCGACTATAATCTGAGAGTGTTACAAAGTGTTTGATTGCCACTATAATCTGAGAGTGTTACAAAGTGTTTGATTGCCACTATAATCTGAGAGTGTTACAAAGTGTTTGATTGCCACTATAATCTGAGAGTGTTACAAAGTGTTTGATTGCCACTATAATCTGAGAGTGTTACAAAGTGTTTGATTGCCACTATAATCTGAGAGTGTTACAAAGTGTTTGATTGCCACTATAATCTGAGAGTGTTACAAAGTGTTTGATTGCCACTATAATCTGAGAGTGTTACAAAGTGTTTGATTGCCACTATAATCTGAGAGTGTTACAAAGTGTTTGATTGCCACTATAATCTGAGAGTGTTACAAAGTGTTTGATTGCCACTATAATCTGAGAGTGTTACAATTTTTGATTGCCACTATAATCTGAGAGTGATACAAAGTGTTTGATTGCCAATACAATCTGAGAGTGTTACAAAGTGTTTGATTGCCACTACAATCTGAGAGTGTTACAAAGTGTTTGATTGCCACTATAATCTGAGAGTGTTACAAAGTGTTTGATTGCCACTATAATCTGAGAGTGTTACAAAGTGTTTGATTGCCACTATAATCTGAGAGTGTTACAAAGTGTTTGATTGCCACTATAATCTGAGAGTGTTACAAAGTGTTTGATTGCCACTATAATCTGAGAGTGTTACAAAGTGTTTGATTGCCACTACAATCTGAGAGTGTTACAAAGTGTTTGATTGCCACTATAATCTGAGAGTGTTACAATTTTTGATTGCCACTATAATCTGAGAGTGTTACAAAGTGTTTGATTGCCACTATAATCTGAGAGTGTTACAAAGTGTTTGATTGCCACTATAATCTGAGAGTGTTGCAAAGTGTGTGATTGCCACTATAATCTGAGAGTGTTACAAAGTGTTTGATTTCCACTATAATCGGAGAGTGTTACAAAGTGTTTGATTGCCACTATAATCTGAGAGTGTTACAAAGTGTTTGATTGCAACTATAATCTGAGAGTGTTACAAAGTGTTTGATTGCCACTATAATCTGAGAGTGTTACAAAGTGTTTGATTGCCACTATAATCTGAGAGTGTTACAAAGTGTTTGATTGCCACTATAATCTGAGAGTGTTACAAAGTGTTTGATTGCCACTATAATCTGAGAGTGTTACAAAGTGTTTGATTGCCACTATAATCTGAGAGTGTTGCAAAGTGTTTGATTGCCACTATAATCGGAGAGTGTTACAAAGTGTTTGATTGCCACTATAATCTGAGAGTGTTACAAAGTGTTTGATTGCCACTATAATCTGAGAGTGTTACAAAGTGTTTGATTGCCACTATAATCTGAGAGTGTTACAAAGTGTGAGATATATATAGTAGAAAACGTGTCACAAGTAAATAATAGTAAAATACAGTAGTACCGTGACCAATCGATATCATCAACGACCTACCAATAGAATCCAATCAAGCCTTTTGACGTCGTTTTTTATTATTTCCGTGAATTTCTTTGGTCGGCATTGTCAAGTGACACAAAATATATAGATAATGACGAACGAAATACATAACAATAATCGAAAACAAGACGTCAAAGGCATGTTTGAAATTTGTTGGCAGGTCTTATACTGAATATTGGTCACGGTAGTACAGTTAGTTTAATTTAGGTAAGAAGTAGTTGCAGTTATACATAATAGTGCTTTCGTGAAATATATTTGTTTTATTTATAACTCTGAGTTTTGAAGACCATTAGAAAGTTATTATAAAAGATAGAACAACGTATATTTATAATAAAACAAACATTAATTATACGCCTATTTCTGAAACAGTTTTTGCATTTCTTTAACCGTTATCTCCCTGTTATCTATGTAGCGTTTTGTTAGGCCGTTCGCTGTGTGCTCACAAGGTCGCGATTTTGAATTCCTTTCAAGACAAAGTGATATGTTTTCATTTTGTTTAAAAATTCATTTTTTTCGGAGATTGCTTGGTGTTGCTATGAAATTACCGAGTTACGTGCTGTTAGTGGTACTATCGACAGACAGAATACCTGTTTTCTGAGAGAAAGGAATATATTTAGGGTAGTTCGAGTGTAGTAAAGTCAATCCTCTATCCATTTTCATCCTTTATTAATTGTTAAATAATTTAACATGAGAGGGTGCAAAGTGTTTCGAATTGCTCTGGTGCGAATCCAGGTTTAGCAGATAACCAAGATCCTAAAAAGTACCACCTCGTGGTGCACCTTGGAAACAGCTGTGTTGTGCTCCTGATCAATTCTTTTACAGATCATGTCCTTGAATGTGGGGGGCTGTCGAATGAAATGAGAATTTACTGTACAATGACAAACACTATCTCTGCTGCTTCTGCAAAAATACACCCAACGGTACTGTCGACACACACTGAAGCAAGGCATTCGTCAGCCAAAATGCTTTGAAAGGGGCGGTAAATGTCGATATTCCGAGTAGATGTTGTTAGGATATGGCGGTCCTAAAAGTGCACATTGAATCTGGAGAAGGCTGAACGCGCTAGAGGGCAGTGTTGTGAGTGGGAAACAACAGAATGGCAACGAAGTTAAAGATTGTCCAGCACATTCGATCGGTTGGAGGAAGTGTTGTTCACACTCGAGAACACACATAACCCCAAACGTTCCACCCAATTTGACTCCATCCAAAGTAGGGGTTTTGGCTCAGATTTTGGATACGTCGAACTTTTTCCCTGGGTATGGAAAAAGATAACTGGATACGTCTCCCCATTGAACAAAAGAAAACGAACAAATGTCCGTGAGCACACATTGTTGAAATTTTCGACCGAATCAGTTTTGAAACCGCTCTGGAGGTTGTGTGCAACGTACAAGGGGAAACAGTATTTGTCTTTGAGAACGTTGCACACTAAGTGTAACCCGACTGTGGACTGTTGCAATATGGTTCATACAGAGAAAATCTGGTTCAGTACCCAAAGTCACAGAGGAAAATGATGTCTTTCTTACACCAGGTTTGTTCGTTGACTGCGAAGCTCATCGTCCGAGACTGGCGCAATATAGTACTTCTGTGGGTGATAAACGCAATGGCATAGAATTATAACAGATTATGTGTGGAGATGGATAGAAGGCCATCACAATTGCACAAGGCGAGTGCGTAGCAAAAAGCACATGTCAAATTTCAAACTCCTCGCCTAGGAAGGCGCATGAACCCTAAGTACAATTTGACTGTCGCCGTTGTCCAACACGGCTCATACAGAAGAAATTGGGTCTTGGACGTGCCACGAGGGTGGTAATGGAACGGTATTCTTACAAGATGAATAGTTCACCGACTGCGAAGCGCCTCGCCGGAGGAAAGATGTATAGTTGGTGACCCAGGCAAAATACCCCCTCGTCTTGTAACATATACCCTCTCCGAGTAGAAGGCTTCTACAAATGAAATCTGAAGTTTCCTGGGTATGAAAGAAAGATATGAGAAACAACCACACTCACATAGGAAATACGGATAAGATGATCACAATTTCTGCGGACAGCGATCAACAAAACAACTCACATGAGACAAATCTTGACTAGCAAAGGTTAAGTCAATTTAAGGTTACGTTACTAATGCTTCTACAAAGAAGGTTTTCAGGTTGATGCTTGAATCTTTTTCTTATCAATAAAACAAAACTGCTTTTCTTGGTGAAGTTTCAACTGTTAAGTCCATTTTGTTTATATAAGATCATTAAAAATTTAAAATAATGGAGATTACAGTTCAAGTTGCAAAAAAAATGTTGAAATAATCCTTTTTAAACCCTATAATATATTATGAAAATAACATAGTAACCGTTGAGGAAAGTCAAACACATCATTTACATAAGATGTAGCGTATTCTTCGCTAATGCGAACCAATTCCCTGATCTACTGTGTTGAAGCCTACTGCAGTCCTAAATGCCTGAATTTCTTGAAGGAAATACATCTTTATTTTTATACAGCATACCTCTAGATTTCATGAAACTCACAGCAAAGTTACAATCGAAGTAGAAAGCTGCCCATCTGATAATCTTTAAACATACATTGACATTCAGTTGTTGTTCGCCCATCTCAAATGATGATACGTCCACATTTGTTTTTCAGCTAGATTCTTGTTTTTCAGCTAGATTCTTGTTTTTCAGCTAGATTCTTGTTTTTCAGCTAGATTCTTGTTTTTCAGCTAGATTCTTGTTTTTCAGCTAGATTCTTGTTTTTCAGCTAGATTCTTGTTTTTCAGCTAGATTCTTGTTTTTCAGCTAGATTCTTGTTTTTCAGCTAGATTCTTGTTTTTCAGCTAGATTCTTGTTTTTCAGCTAGATTTATGTATGTACTTGACTATATGTTCGTAGATGACTAATAATACCTATTTTGGCCGAAGATCACCTTGGACAGTTCCGGCATGGGATGACCACTAAGGATGGGTTTGGGTCTACCCGTGACGTTCTACTTACTCTCCGCTGCCAAACTGCTGCATTTCTACAGTTTTCACAAGATACTGCGCCTTTTTTTGACTGTAGAGCGTCATGTAGCTGTATTTTGTGTAAGATCTTCCCATGTATTTTGTGTAAGATCTTCCCATGTATTTTGTGTAAGATCTTCCCATGTATGTTGGCCTAGTTCAAAGACTTACAATGAAGTATTTAGCGATTCCTAGTAACGCTTCTTTTGGCCACTTTGAGAAAGTGTGCCCTTCTGCAACTTACCACATAGAAGTATCTTTGCCAGGGGCGATGCTCTGCAATTTTTATGTTTGTTTTGTTGTATAGATATTTGGTTGTGCTCTGTCAATTTTTCAGGTTGTGTTATTTCACCTATGAAAATGTCGTATTATGTTGTGAATGTACTCTTGATATAGGTATTTTGTTCAAAGAATCGATTTTCG
The DNA here is from genome assembly GCA_034231615.1 of Meghimatium bilineatum. NCBI lineage: Eukaryota > Metazoa > Mollusca > Gastropoda > Stylommatophora > Philomycidae > Meghimatium > Meghimatium bilineatum. The sequence continues at coordinate 58,220,839 of CM067316.1, forward strand.
TGTGTTGTCATGTGCGTTCCAAATGATTATCTAAACTTTGTCACCCTGTTTTCTGGTTTCACTGTTTGGATTCCAGTCTTGCTGCAATTAAGACCTATTATCAGTTGTAACATAGCAAAGATAGATGTTCAAGACAACAAGTGGATGATGGTTTTCTCGGAATAAAAAGTTATGTGGGATATTAATCTGCAATCCGATGAGAACTTCTCGAACAATCTCAATGCATACTCTTGAAAAATAGTGATATATCTGTACGTATTGCGATGAAAATGAAACCGCAAATAAGGATTATAAAATACTACCTCTATTCTATATTAATTTATGGCTCAGAAACATGGACACTATACTAATAAATAGATAGAAAACATAATTTATACCTTTGATATGTGGATACACAGAAGAATAAGGAGAAAAAAGAAAACAAAGTGGTTCTGACTACACTACGCATGGAAAAAAACCATTATTAATAGAAATAAAATACAACAAATAACATATTTTAAACATATTAAACGATATTATTTCTTGTGTACATTATTCGAAGGTAGAGTCGAGGAGTTGCGATAACGACACAGGCAGGGATAATATTCGGAGGACAATCTAAAGAGATGTACTGGTTACTTCCTCGTAAATATATTTGATATCTGTTGCAACAAACCCTCGATGTGTAGACGGCACATGTTAGCGATGATTGCACTGAATTTGAACTCTGGCATGCACACAGAAAATCGAATCATTTACGCTGAAACAATAGGCGTAAATAGAAAACAGGGTAATGAAGTTTTGCTAGTCACCGGCATCACATACGAAAACACATAGGACAACACATAAGAAAACACCTAGAAAAACACATAAGAAAACATAAGAACATATACATAAAACATACATTGAAACACATATAGTACAGCATCTATAAAAATACTTAGGAAGACACATGGAAAAACAAATAGAAAAATACATAGAAAAACACCCCTGAAAAAACACCAGATCTAGGTTTCGAAAACACAATATAACGATGCTGAAATTAATTATAGTATAATTAGAAGTTGTATATAGCATATCATAACATATCCCATAACAGCACCGAAGATTAATAGAGGATGGCAGAATTAACGAAAATAGGGGAAGAGTGCGCCCACGACGACGATGGTGCAGTGATATATTAGATAGCTTAAACATGTCTCCAGATACAGCAGGTTAACTCGTCCAGAAGGCAGTGACACTTTTTGCTTCTGTTTTATTTAATGTCCATCCATAACATAACATAATTACTAGGCACATTATTTCTGTAGTTTGCCATTTCTTTCAGGCATGTTCACTCATACTTTTGGGGTCTTTTTGACCTTTAATACGTTTCGATTGTGAATCCTGATATAGCCTACTTGGTCGTTTTCCGCTGGTTGAAAGGGACGTGTCACTTCGAAGAGAGGTAAACTCATCACCTGCCTACGTACATACCTACCTACCTACTTGTCTACATACCTACCTACCTGCATACCTACCTAACTACTTATCTACCTAACTACCTACCTACCTACCAACCTAACTACTTACCTACCTACCTACTTACCTACCTAACTATCTACCTAACAACTTACCTACCTACCTAACTACCTACCTAACTTACTTACCTACATACTTACCTACCTAATTATCTACCTAAAAACTTACCTACCTATCTAGCTACCTACCTAACTACCTACCTACCTACCTAACTACCTACCTACCTGACTACCTACCTATCTACTGCCTAACTACCTGCCTACCAACCTACCTAACTAACTACTTACGTACCTAACTACCTATATTGCTTTCGAAAGGAAATCCGTTTATCGAATAGCACTAAAAGAAAACACATTAATTTTCTACGTCATTTTAAAAGCGGGAATGGACACATAAGAATTAATTTTAAATCGATTTCCAATTCCGTAATAAATGTAACTACACACCCTTACGTCAATCTATATAAGAATGATGACATTTTCTCTGGAAAAGCTGACGCTACTAATTTTCTTACAATTGCGTCACAAAGGCAAGCCTAAGTAGGTGATCTGGTTATGTAGAATATATATGATATATTGAATTAAGATATAGTACACGCTGATGTAAAATCACATGAAACCTCCCCCACTCTACAAACTATACACATATACACGCACTCACAGGCATGTAGGAACTGATATCGATTTATCAGAGAACATCAGCTGTGTATGCTGGTTCCAGACATAGGCTGCATGCGATCAAACCAACTCTCTCGTTTAGAAAGAATATTTGTACTCGCTAGCTCCTCGTGAAATGAGGAATTGAGGGTTTGAATGGCATCGTTATACTGTATTAACAAGGTCAGAGAAATACGAGTTTGTGGTACATGGCTGAAAAATTAGAATTGTAGGAAAATTAGAGTCAGTGTTGTGAACCCACATGATAAATTAGGCCGTCTCCATATTCATGAACCCTATAGGTTGTTTAAATTTACTATATGCATTGCCCTCCGACCTCAGATCATATTATATCATACGCTACATCTGTCAAACTGTAAAATATGCGATGGTAAAATGTTATAAGGAAGAAGCTATTACTTCAACCTATGAGTTTGCAAGATGAAAACAGTGCTGCCTGTCGTCAATGTTTTTTGTCAATGATAACTACGAATACGACAATTGATAATGTAAAGAAAATATTGGTGATAACTGCTTTGACGTTTCTTGGAACTTGAAGAAAGTAAACAGAAATACATTCTGGTTGTATCCCACACTTATCATTCTAAATCTATTCAACCAACTAAACCTATTTTCCACCTCTGATTTAAGGTATACGGTGTGGATGTTCAGGTATTTACATATTCTCCAAGAAATGTTAGGGATACATAATACCCAAGTAATATTATGGACACAATTGACGCACCGACGTAGACATTCTGTAATAATTATAATGCAGAAATCCAGGCGTTCAATGTGGCAAATGAAAACTGCTGAGCACTAATCTTGGTTCACAGCCTGTAGCATTCTCTGATGGATGCAGGATCAGCATGCTACAAACCGAACCAACTTACAAGTCACAATAAAAATGGAAGATCTATCGGCTTACCCTCACTGCGGATTGCAGAAAAATGCTCCTATAGACAGAATAAGACAAATGTGTACGTAACAAATAAAATATACATGTATACAGGTCTATATGAATCATTACTTTCAATAGTGAAATGTCGAAAACGTTCACGGTTTGGATATGATTCTTTGTCAAATACAATACTAAGGAAACCACCGAATGTGAAAGAAGCTGATAAAAATACATAAAAGCATGGATCGACAAATTCAATGGCTGGACACGATAAGATAAGATATTACCTTACTCGGCATCATCGTTGAAGATAGAAATTTCTGGGAGGTCTTTGTATGTTAACTCAATTCCTACGTATGTCCGTTTTAACGTAGCATAGTCTCCCCCCTTTACTACGTATGCACAGTATAACGTGACTCCATATATACCCTGCGTTTTGGCCTTGTTTGGTTCGTAAATGACAACTATTAACTTATTTAGCCATTTAACATTTAGAAATCTGGCTAACAAATGGATACCATCAGCTTGATCAGCAATCCGTCAGTTCCCATATGACACTGACTCATGTGTGTATAATCATCCAATGCGATACCCATACAACCATGAATCTGTGTGTTGAAACATCCAATGTGGTACCCCTACGACACTGACTCTGTGTTATGAAGCATCCAATGCCATATTCCTACGACCCTGACTCTGTGTGTTGAAGCATCTACTATGGTACCCCTACGACCCTCAATTTGTGTTGGCTCATCCACTATAGTACCCATACGACCCTGGGGGTTACGCGAGTATAGAAATAGACTTCAGAATGTCCTGAATAGTTGTTAGTGAAAAGTAGGAGATTAAGAGTGTATTATAACAATATTCGAAATAACAGTTTTTAACAGACAGATATAATTAGGACATTAAATATATTGTGTATACATATAGCAGTATCAAGTAATATGCGAATTCGAGTGCTAGGCTCTTATATCGAAACCATTTTTTCCACCAATGATGTGAATCATGGTAGAAATGGCTCAGGCGCTATTGGGACAAGGACGCTCAGCTCGAGAACGCCTTGCTCCCAAACGCGTGGTGTGAGACTCGAACTTGGACAAGGGGTACACGATGTCGGTGAATGACACCTCGGCTAAGAGGGCGAAAGAGCCAGGGTCCAACTCCTCTGTTGAGTTCTTCCCCTCAAGGAACCAGGCTCACGGATGAGAAACGGTTCGGTACCCAATGGGCACAGGCACAGCACGTCCAATTACACGAGGCAAGTTCATAGACAGTGGAACACCTCGTTCGAGTTAGACGAGAGCAAAACATCGTCTGGGCGAAGAGTCTCCACTACGCGTGCCTGGAGACAGATATAGAGGCTGTCACAGGCTAAGGGTAGCCCACCCGAATTGTCAAGGCATGCCGAAATCGGATGTGCTAGGCCTACAAGGCGCATAACGGTGGCACAACGTAATCACGCTCCCGGCGGAAATCGCACGGATATCCGTGATGGTTACAATGGAGCGAACGAAAAACAAACAAACATGGTAGAAATGTTCCAGTATAGGGTAACAACCCTAAACAGGAAGTAAGTGGCTGGAGTAACACAGGGCAAATGTCAAGATAAACAAAATCTTCCAAAATCAAGGCTTATAGTGTACTCCACAGAACATGACACTTAATTAGTATAGTGTACTCCACTAAACATAACACTTTTTAATATAGTGTACTCCATAGAACATGACACTTAATTTGTCGGCCTATAGTGCACTTCACAGAACATGACACTTAATTAGTATAGTGTACTCCACTGAACATAACACTTTGTAATATAGTGTACTCCACTGAACATGACACCTTTTTAGTAAAGTGTACTTCACTGAACATGACACTTTTGTGTATAGTGTACTTCACTGAATATGACACTTTTTAATATCGTGTACTCCACTGAACATGACACGTTTTTAGTAAAGTGTACTCCACTGAACATGACACTTAAGAAGTATTATGTACTCACCAGCAAAAGCAGCATGCCTTAGAGGGCCGGCCACTGGATCGTCCTGGTGAACTCGGGGGTGATCCAGGTGAACTCGATGTCTCGGGATGGTCAGATAGTGAGTTATTCCTCATTCTAATACTTGAGCGCGGAGAGGCCACCGATCGCCGCACAGCAGTGGCCGCGCTCATCTGGAAATAGTAAAATTTCCTTTTAAAGCGATTGCATAAGTATATATCTATTTTACACTGATGGAATGATATCAGTAATGGTAATGACTGCTGACGCAACAGGGATGATGATGATTGCAGTAATGATGATGTGATAATGGTAATGGCAGAAAGTAAACATAAAATCATGTTTGCATTATTTAACAATAAACCCCATTTAAAATAACAAAACAAACACAACATTGGAATGACAAATTAGTCTGGACAAAAAAAGACAGTGGATCTAAAGTTAGATAACGTTAGATAATGTTAGATCTTAAGTACACGCAGTCATCATTAAGGGATCATCCTGGCGTAGTTGTTAATTCGTTCACATTGAGTTTAATAGGTCGTGTTATCAAATCACGTTCGCGACCGTGTTTACAAAGTGCATTATTTGAAAACTCAAGATTACCGGTTGCAGTTACGTGCTATGAGTGGTACTTGCGGCAGGCGGTGTACTGTTTCATTGAGAGGTACGCATTACATATAGGGCAATCAATGTTACAACGTAGATAGATAGTAGATTGATGGACTGATTGATAGTTAGTTAGAGCTTGTATGGAGGGATACATACGTAGATATAATTAGGTAAATAGACAGAGACATATATAGACAGACACATAGATAATAGATAGACAGACATACATATATACAGACATACAGGCATATACATAGATAGAGACAGAGAGATACATATGTAGATAGATAAATAGTGGGATAGGTAAATATATAGATAATATATTAGATATATATTAAGATTAGAAGCTAGGACAGACTCATACATAATAGATGGACAGATAGACATATAAACAGAAAGGGATACATACACTTATATAAATAGACACATAGATAACAGATAGATATACATTATATAAATATATATATATATATATATATATATATATATATATATATATATATATAAAAGCAGACATATAGATAGATAGACAGAAGGCACATGTCAGGTAATTAGATATAAATACATAGATAAATAGATAGACAGATATACATACAAAAAGAAAGACGGATATACAGACAGAGAGATATATGATAGATGAATAGATAGATAGATGGATGGATGGATAGATATAGACAGATATATATAGATAGACAGACAGCCAGCCAGCCAGACAGTCCGCCAGCCAGACAGACAGCCAGCCAGCCAGACAGAGAGACAGAGACAACCAGCCATCCAGCTAGGCAGGCAGGCAGGCAGACAGACATACAGACAGACATTTGGAATGCAATTCCAAATTTAATATAATATAATGAAGTGTAAGTCATCAGTCTGTATACAATAAACTATACGCTAGTGTATTCAATGAACTGACCACTTAATCATGTTATGACATCACCAGAACAGATGATACGGCAAGAACATTGGAAGAAAATAATAATATCGGTCAGTGTGTGCACATTTAGATTACTAATTGTCGATTATTGCTGGTTGTATTGGCATCCCTGATAACCTACTTATTCAGGGGCATGCAATCGGTAGAATTATATCCTGCTTTAAAACACTAATTATGTCCCTTTGATGGGTTGTTGAGTGTCGATGGTTAGCGGAAGTTTAGTTTGTTGTTTGTTTGCTCCTTTTTTGTTTATTGTCTGTTGTTTGTTTATTTGAGAGCACCAGGAATTGCGAACTATTAAATCTTACTTCCTATGTGCAGTTGGGTGGCTTTTGTGAGCTTTCTTTCATACCCAGGAGACTTCAACTTTCGGCTTAGTGCACTGCCTATTGAAATAGCCTTCTACTCAGAGGGAGTCTATGCTTGTATAGGTTACATGCTATAAATATTACATAAGAGAGCCTCAATATAACGGCATGTCAACTACGAAGGTGTTCTGTTGCATGGGTGGTGTGGTTAGTGGGCCATTGGTGAGACCCACAGAGACAGCCGCATTCGTGTGGTTAGTGGAAGAAATTGAGAGAGTCGTGGGGTTGTATACTTCTACCGTATTCATTCTCAAACTCCTGCAGATCCACTTAATCACCAATCCGCCATCAAGGCGAAATGCGATTCAAAATATAGGAGATTGAAATTCAGATAATCTTGTCACTGGGACCTGATGTAGTCGACCATGAATATACGGGTTGTACTATTTTTAATGTGCATGCGAATCGACAAGATTCATCTCCTGTAACTGTGCACTGTTCGCTGCTGGATTTCTCGTCCATCTCGTGAATTCTCAACTAAATCCTCACTATCATGCTGTGCTGTCTCCGCATCCAATGCTGGTTGTAGCGGACATTCAACATCTTCTATCTCTTGCCTTGGTTGTGCACTCAGCTAGACTGTATCCTGTACAATTCATGATGTTACACTCCCACATAGAACTCTGCCTACCTCTAGTTCTTCACACATGGATTTCACCTTCAAATAAGGTCCTCTACACAATATAATGTAACTTTATATATCAAGCAATTGCTGTTTCTTTGATTTTTATTTTCCTTTAATAGCTGTTTTTATTATGTGCACCTTTCTCATATCCTATTTCTTCTCTTTTCACGAATTTCTTCCTTTTAGTCTAGTCTATACGTCCCGTCTCAACGGCGTCAATTGTGTCTTCTAATTGTTTGTACATTGTCCATGTTTCTGAATCACACATTAGTGTAGAATAAAACCGGTAGCATATCATTACAGGACATCGCAATCAGCTCAACAATTGTTGGCTGTGGTTATTTTCTAGGGAATATAAATACGTTCCGTAGTTTTCTAGTGCTTTCTGAACGGTACGATGCACAATTGCCTGTGGCGGGGATCGAACTCGGTACTTTGGCCGTCAAAGACGAGCTCTGAACCAATTCGACACAAAGCGTGTAGTGTAGAATAGATGTAACATTTTCAATCTCTCATTTTTTGTTTGTGATGTGTTACGATGTTAATACATTCTTCATGTCATTGAAAGTACTTTTAGCCATTCATTTGTTACGATGTTAATACATTCTTCATGTCATTGAAAGTACTTTTAGCCATTCATTTGTTACGATGGTAATACATTCTTCATGTCATTGAAAGTACTTTTAGCCATTCATTTGTTACGATGGTAATACATTCTTCATGTCATTGAAAGTACTTTTAGCCATTCATTTGTTACGATGTTAATACATTCTTCATGTCATTGAAAGTACTTTTAGCCATTCATTTGTTACGATGGTAATACATTCTTATGTCATTGAAAGTACTTTTATCCATTTATCCTGTCCTTTTTACTTCTGTTTACATCTATAAATTGTAATTACTTAAAAAGAATGCTCACATGGAATCTAAATTTAGACAGTTCAACATATTGAGAGACTGACTAGTGATCGATCTTGCTTGAATGGCATACATATCTTACAAACTCCTGAGGTGACTCCCTGTAAATATGAGATAATATTCCACTTATAAACTTCATTACGGTAATTAAACAATTTAACAGTTATCTCCGTTTGATACGGTAATTAAAAATATTTCTATTGGCACCTCTCGTGTGCAAGGTATTGCAAGAACTCTGGACACGTCGCAGCGATTATTTACAAATTACAGTAACACATAATACGCAAAAATTGCGATGAAGTTGTCTCGCATTGTGTTGGAGTAATAAACAAAGATATTTTGTGTTTTTTTCCACACGAAGAGGGAGATAACAGTTAAATTGTTAGCTTAGTTAAATATGGGAAGTTCACGATATTCTGGCTCTGTGGCAAAGTGGTATAGAACGCGCATGTGATGGCCAGGTTACTGAATTCGATTACCGCTACAAGCATTGGAGCATCCGGATCGTTCAGAAAGCAATGGCAAACTACTGATACATTTGTATAACCTAGAAACTCACTACAGCCAAAAAATTAAAGGTTGATGGCTACGTCCTGAATAGGATACGTACCAATTTTTAATTCATGATTTGTGTAGAAATTCGTATGATCTTTAACGACTAGTAGTGTTTTCTCGTGCCTAGTGTTATGTTACACACCCAGTACGCTATACTTTATATACACACTACACGATGTGGAGTTGAAAGGTAACATAAATTGTAGTTCGTTCGTGGTGATAAGCTTCTCTAAACCACGACCTATATTTTTCCCTGTATATTAGCACTGATATAACCAAAATAAGCTTATGCGCGCGGTTGATAATTTCGTAGTGTACCACAACCGACAGATCGAAGGTAGTGGCATCCTCTGAGAAATGAGAAATAGTCTTAGCGAATGACATAAAAATGATGACTCAATAAACCTGACACATAGAAAAAGAAAGACAAGATCATTACGAAAAGTCACTAAAGTACTATACAAAAGCAGCTAAAATCATATACAGATGTCGTCCTTGTGATGCTGGAACATGAAAGAGGTGCAAAGAATAGCAATAATATTTACCTTTCATGCATGTCATAAGAGATGACAAGAAACATTTGGAGTGGATTTAACTATATCATCTGATATAGGGTTAATTTGACCCTGAAGCCATGCTGAAGTCGAATGTGCAGGCCGAAAGTAGCAATTATCGCAGCTGAGCTGTAAACCATACACAAAAGCATTGTGTTTGTCAGAATATATCCTGCTAATGTCCAGAAGTGTGAGAACGAACGGAGAAGAAATAAGGGTGTTATCACAGATGAAAATAATTGGAACTAATAAGGATAGGGAGAAATATTTATAACAGGATATTAGGAAACTGTAAGTAAGACAATGCTAGTTACAAAGTAAGTTAGTTATTTGATTAGCAAGCGAAAATACCGGAGCTATGTATTAAATGCTAGTTACAAAGTAAGTTAGTTATGTGATTAGCAAGCGAAAATACCGGAGCTATGTATTAAATGCTAGTTACAAAGTAAGTTAGTTATTTGATTAGCAAGCGAAAATACCGGAGCTATGTATTAAATGCTAGTTACAAAGTAAGTTAGTTATTTGATTAGCAAGCGAAAATACCGGAGCTATGTATTAAATGCTAGTTACAAAGTAAGTTAGTTATTTGATTAGCAAGCGAAAATACCGGAGCTATGTATTAAATGCTAGTTACAAAGTAAGTTAGTTATTTGATTAGCAAGCGAAAATACCGGAGCTATGTATTAAATGCTAGTTACAAAGTAAGTTAGTTATGTGATTAGCAAGCGAAAATACCGGAGCTATGTATTAAATGCTAGTTACAAAGTAAGTTAGTTATTTGATTAGCAAGCGAAAATACCGGAGCTATGTATTAAATGCTAGTTACAAAGTAAGTTAGTTATTTGATTAGCAAGCGAAAATACCGGAGCTATGTATTAAATGCTAGTTACAAAGTAAGTTAGTTATTTGATTAGCAAGCGAAAATACCGGAGCTATGTATTAAATGCTAGTTACAAAGTAAGTTAGTTATTTGATTAGCAAGCGAAAATACCGGAGCTATGTATTAACAAGAAGAGCCAAGCACATATACTGAAAGCATAGTCACAACGAGAAATCTATGTTGTTATATTTCCATTTCATAAATTATGTCAACAATCAGATATGATGAGTGTCTAAAAAAGTGTGGCAGTTGTTGACAAGGGTGGGAAAGGGGAGGTTGGTAAAAGTTAACATCAACAATACTCTTTTAATACATCATTTACGCATATGAAAGGTATGATGGTACCAGTATCCAGATATCAGGACAACCATTATGCAACAGTAAACTCTCTGTAGATGGTATGCTAATATAGTGAGATTTTTCCTTTCATGGAAGCTCTTCGGCATTTTATTTGTCAAATACTGTATTTGATCTGTTTGCAATGCTGTATTTGATCTGTGTGCAATATTGTATTTGATCTGTGTGTAATATTGTATTTGATTTGTATGCAATGATGTATTTGATGTGTGTGCAATGTTGTATTTGATCTATGTGCAATATTGTATTTCATTTGTGTGCAATGCTGTATTTGATATGTGTGCAATGCTGTATTTGATTGTGTTCAATATTGTATTTGATTTGTGTGCAATGCTGTCATTTGTTTTGTGTGCAATGCTGTATTTGATCTGTGTGCAACGATGTATTTAATCTGTCTGCACTGCTTTATTTGATAGGTGTGCAATGATATACTGATATGTGCGCAATACTGTATATGATGTGTTCGAAATACTGTATTTAATCTGTGCACACTGTTACTGTATCTCTTTGGGGGTGCAGCATTACGAGAGCCCATAACTGTACATCACACGGAGGTGGCAGGGGGGTTAGAAGACCATTGTGTTGGCTGTCACAGTGTACATGACAACGTCTATGAAGAAGTGACACATTGTGTTTGGTGACAACTATCTCTCTGCTGGACTTGACTGTTCAATAAGAGACCGCAGAATCAGGTAAAAGTGTTATCTTTGCCTAATTAGATAACTCCCATGGATGATGGGGAATGCATAGCTGGCTGTCACTTGCATGAAAATAGCCATTGCCCAGCCTGGATTGCTATTGACACCTCTGACAGGAAAGGATGCTCGGCGGTTAACCTGAAACCCATTACTCTAACTCTAGCATGTTTCAGAAACATAGAAAAGCCACAAAGCTTTTCACTGTGTAGGAGACTTCATCTAAAACCATTTCACAGAGCTAAAAGTCCAGTATGAAATAAATCTTTGGAGAAAGTCCGACAGTTCACAGAGCTGAAAATCCGAATCGAATTTGGGTGAAATAATTTTTATGGATAAAGATTTTAGTGAAAAGAGTTTATTGAATAGAACATATTCAACTGACGTATGTATGCACATAAATATGTAAAGTGTATTACTGTACATGTGTGCCGTTTATTTAATTTTGTATTTTTTTTCCACAGTATTGTAGTGCATGTACTTTATTTACAATACATAGTTGCTTACATATTACTGTACTGTTATCAATCAAATTTTGTTCATTTCAATGTATGATTGTATGTATGTACACTGTTTTGTTTTATTTCTGAGATATATCCAATTATCCGAACCAGCCGATCCCCAATTAATTCAGATAATTAAATTTCTACTATATATATATATAGACACACTTAAACATAGATGTAAGAAAACGAATTTGCATTAGACATAACATAAATGATATTGTTCTGTCCCCCTACCATATCTTGAACATTGCAAGTAGATATAAAATATCACTGTTATACCAGATCTGATTTTAGCTTTCTCTGTTGTTTAAAGTTAACACATTTTTGCTAGACTCTAGGAATGCTTTTGGAGTATATTGTATTTTCTCTGCTTCAGCTGGTAGATGTAGTAGGGTATAACAATCATAAGGTTTTCGGATAGGGGCATATTTTGTCGCTTGATATGCAGTAGTATTGTGATGTCTCATAACTTTGGTAACTTCTTTAATACAGTTTCTTCTTTCACGCTTCTTTCTCTTAGAGTCTTTTAGAATTTCCATTCTCATAATGCTGGTCAGTTTGGGTTTAGTGTCGTTAAATGACCAAATCATTTCAGTCTCTGATGTTGAATATATTTTACCACAGATTGTAATTATACCAGTTTATGTAATACGTTCCCCACATATACATTCATCACATTTAAATTCCCCACATTTATATTTCCCACACATACATGCCTCACATTTACATTCCCCACATATGGATTCCCCACATATACATTCCTCACATATGACACACACACACATACACACACATATTTTTATATATATATATGAAAATTATGTATATATATATATATATATATATATATATATATATATATATATATATATATATATATATATATATATATATATATATATATATATATATATATATATATATATATATATATATATATATATATATATATATATATATAAACCTATTTGTTTGTTTAGTGCACACATGTTAGACATCTCATTGTGTACGTACTTTCTCTCAAGTTTGAGTCATCTCATGACATTGGCAGTATTTTATTGGTATGAAATTAGATTTTACGATTTGCCTTTTGGTTGTTTCCTTTGGTACAGATGTTGATTTCAAGATCGAGGTAAGTTGATAGTGTACAAGATGTTGATTTCAAGATCGAGGTAAGTTGATAGTGTACAAGATGTTGATTTCAAGATCGAGGTAAGTTGATAGTGTACAAGATGTTGATTTCAAGATCGAGGTAAGTTGATAGTGTACAAGATGTTGATTTCAAGATCGAGGTAAGTTGATAGTGTACAAGATGTTGATTTCAAGATCGAGGTAAGTTGATAGTGTACAAGATGTTGATTTCAAGATCGAGGTAAGTTGATAGTGTACAAGATGTTGATTTCAAGATCGACGTAAGTTGATAGTGTACAAGATGTTGATTTCAAGATCGAGGTAAGTTGATAGTGTACAAGATGTTGATTTCAAGATCGAGGTAAGTTGATAGTGTACAAGATGTTGATTTCAAGATCGAGGTAAGTTGATAGTGTACAAGATGTTGATTTCAAGATCGAGGTAAGTTGATAGTGTACAAGATGTTGATTTCAAGATCGAGGTAAGTTGATAGTGTACAAGATGTTGATTTCAAGATCGAGGTAAGTTGATAGTGTACAAGATGTTGATTTCAAGATCGAGGTAAGTTGATAGTGTACAAGATGTTGATTTCAAGATCGAGGTAAGTTGATAGTGTACAAGATGTTGATTTCAAGATCGAGGTAAGTTGATAGTGTACAAGATGTTGATTTCAAGATCGAGGTAAGTTGATAGTGTACAAGATGTTGATTTCAAGATCGAGGTAAGTTGATAGTGTACAAGATGTTGATTTCAAGATCGAGGTAAGTTGATAGCGTACAAGATGTTGATTTCAAGATCGAGGTAAGTTGATAGTGTACAAGATGTTGATTTCAAGATCGAGGTAAGTTGATAGTGTACAAGATGTTGATTTCAAGATCGAGGTAAGTTGATAGTGTACAAGATGTTGATTTCAAGATCGAGGTAAGTTGATAGTTTATGTAATTGGTTGTTATATATCTATATATATTTTTATTAAAAAAAATAGTATGATACGTAACTGAAAAATGACGAAAAGTCAAAAATAGAATATCAGATGGTACCAAATAAGAAAAGAGACACTAAGTTATGTGTAGTCTTTTAAAGTCTTCTGTGTATGCATTCGTTATGAAGAAGACACTTGATCTGATATGAAAACTTTAAAATAAATAATTTAAACATACAAATACACACACTGATATATAAATCGATACACACACCGACACACTCACTACACGAAACCAAAACACTAAATTTCACTAACCTCTTGCCCCACAATAGAAAGGGCCACAACTGCAGCGTTGATCATGATCTTTCTTTATTTATGTACAAATTATTCTTCCTGAATCCTCTCTGATGTGTGTTGTTTTCTGACTAAGTATATCCGTCACTGTTCCTAAAATATGTCTCCAGTAACCAAGAAGCCCAACTGTCACTCGCGAATAAGTAATCCATAAACAATTCATATATACTACGTCGAAATATATTTGGTGATTTACTTCCCTTAGAATTTTGTTTACATGGTTACCAAGAACTTATATAACCACTGTTTGTAACGTCCGAACATTTCTTTGAGAACGAACATAATTTCCTTCCGTTGATGAATTTGTACATATCACTGTGTCATTTTATAATAACAACGGACTGCGGTAAAACTGCACCATATGATAGATAAACATACGGGAAAAATATATAATGCATTCAATAGTAAGTTCACGTGAAATTTACACGCACTTTTTGCACGTAGAAATACTTTTTTTTTCAACTTTTATGTGTATAAGTCTCATAAGATTATTCGGAGCAAATATTAACCCTTTATCTGCCACACACGAGTTTACTCGTTTCTCTCTTACTAAAGACGGGTTATCAGATACATTAACTGAGCCCTCTGAGTAGAAGGTTCCTTCAATAGAAACTGCACTAAGTCGAAAGCTGAAGTCCCATATGTATGAAGAAAGCTCTGATTAACCACCACACTGTACATAGGAATTAAGAGCAACTTATTCGGAAGTCCTGGGGACAGCAAGCAACCAATCAACCGATATATTTCTTCTAAACCTTATTTCTATAAACGAGTTTATGAAACCGAAAATCACCAAGCGTAAATAAGCATCAAACATGGATCTATGTTGTATATATCTACTGGTATCAATAAGCTGCAGTACCGATGAAGCTCTCTTGTCTTTGTATGACAAGAAACAAAGTCAGAATTGGGGGAAAGTAATTGAGAAAATATTTTAGCATATTGATTACTGAGAACAAAGTTGTGGTTAAATGGCTAACGAATCGATTACTGAGAACAAAGTTGTGGATAAAGGGTTAATCGGGACAACGTTATTTTATATTCATTTACAGTACTGTCGGGTAAAATATGACACCCGGACCAAATGAAGCATGTAAAACCGTATTTACTAGTAAACCAGCTTCGTTTAAAAGTACTATCTGCATGAACCACCTAACTTTAATAAAACTACTTGGAACTCCAATGACTAAACAATAAGGTTTTTGGTTCCACTCCACAAGGAAACAGCTCAGTTGGTCACACAAACTAATACTGTTGCCCACCGCTTTCTTCAGTGAAATTTGTCAATATATCGTTACGATTTATTAGCATACCATTCAGTACCTACACATGATTGAACCATAATGAGGTATTGCCAGACTGAATGGGTTAAAATTATGTTGACGATTGTCTTCACTGCAGTCGAGCTATCCCAAATGTAGTCCTTCCATAACTCCGTAGATCCAAAGAATAATATGCAGGGTTACCCGAAAAAATCAACATTTTTTACGAGGCATCGTAAAGGAAATTTGACCAAACGACCTCTTGTGGGAACAATAAATGTGAGTGCATGAACAACAGAATACCAGGCAGATGTGAATCCATTGACAATAAAATACCAGGCAGATGTGAATCCATTGACAACAAAATACCAGGCAGATGTGAATTTATGAACAACAAAATACCAGGCAGATGTGAAATTATGAACAACAAAATACCAGGCAGATGTGAATTTATGAACAACAAAATACCAGGCAGATGTGAATTTATGAACAACAAAATATCAGGCAGATGTGAATCCATGAACAACAAAATACCAGGCAGATGTGAATCCATGAACAACAAAATACCAGGCAGAAGTGAATCCATGAACAACACAATACAATGATCAGTAGAGCAACTACAAAGACAATAGACAGATTACAATATATATATAGTGGAAACAACACTTAAAGAAGTGCCAGAATTCATACACCTAGGAAGCACAATAACAGACGGCAAGAGCAGCAAACAAAAATACACAATAGATGCAGTAAAGCATACCAAGTCCTAGGACAAATGACAACAACCTTCAGAATCACAAAATTAGATTTAAACACCAAAATAACACTATTCAAAACTATTATTATACCAACACTGTGCTACCAATTCCAAACATGGACAACGACAGCAGTTGAGAAACGTATTGTGACAGTTGAGATGGCGTGCTTGCGCAGAATTCTAGGAATATCGATAAGATGTTTCTTCTTCTTCGTTCATTCTCAAACTCCCGCTGGATCTCCCTTACAGCAGGACCATGGTCCTACTAGATTTCCAGCAGTATGTAGTCCAGAGAATGGAAATGCGTTGTGTCTCCGTTTTATTTGCGCCAGTGGCCCGACACATACGTCTTCGGCGGAGTCGCTAAGATACAAAATGAGAAAAGAGGACATTAGACAAAGACCGGTCTAATGAATATTAGCAAACTACCATCAGACAGCATACCACAACAAGCTATGCTACACAGATACAGTGAAGGCAGATCTAGAGGCCGAATACGTAAACGAGGGACCACTGCGACAAATTTCACAATATACTCAGCACACACGAAGGTCATCTTCAGAAAATTCTTCGACCGCTGAAGCTGAAAGTCAACAAAGGGTTGAGCGAATAGATATATAAATAGACAACAAATTACCAGGTAAATGTGGGTGCATAAACAACAAAATGAAATTACATATTGATTGATTGAATTTACGATTTATGCACCTTACTTTGCTAATACAATTTGAAAGTTTGTCATGTATGACCTACCTTATTCGGCTAATACAAGTTGAAAGTTTGTCATGTATGACCTACCTTATTCGGCTAATACAAGTTGAAAGTTTGTCATGTAGCTCTCCCCCTTTCGGCTTAAACATTTTCCCCAATTTTTTGCGCTGAATGTTTAACAACACAATAGTCCTATTATATTACCAGTAAGACGTAGTCCAGAGAACCAAAATGCGCTGTATATCTATTTTACATGCTACCATGACCCAACACATCCAAATTCGACATTGACTCCTTCAAATATTAAAAATGCATAATATTATGCGCGTATCTACGTGTGTGAATATATTGTTTTCCTAACAAAAATATATTTATAAAATTGTGAGCATTTTAAAATGTGCATTTCTCTTATTTATTTTTTCTTCACTTTTCTTGATAAAATAGCATGTTTGGAAATATGTTTAGTTTATTTATTATTCAAGTTTTTATATTAGAAAGCCATGTCCCCCTACTCTCATTTCCTCGTTCCCTCTTTACCTCCTCATCAAAAAACGTGATTTAATGCGAACAAATAGTAACAGCAATTTAAAAAAAGTCAAGTAATAAAGAAGGCAATGCAATAGCTATGTCCAGTAATAAAGAAGGCAATGCAATAGCTATGTCCAGTAATAAAGAAGGCAATGCAATAGCTATGTCCAGTAATAAAGAAGGCAATGCAATAGCTATGTCCAGTAATAAAGAAGGCAATGCAATAGCTAAGTTCAGTAATAAAGAAGGCAATGCAAAAACTGAATTTTAACAATCTTACAAATAATAAATGTTCACATAAAGATAACATTTATATAGAAGACACACGCTGTTACTACAGTGCATGTGCTCTACAGATTATAGTTTGAAATATAGAAAAGAAATCGGAACATATATGAATATAAATGGAATATGTAACTATGTCATATAAAGCACCGTACATATACATACACAAAAGTAGGCATGCATATCGTCCATATACATACACAACCATAGACACCAATATGGTATTTCGTACGCTTGATAAACGCATTGAATCCGAAACGTCGACGTACGTGTTTGCACCTTTTAAAAGTGATTTGCCATAGGCTGCAACTGTGCTCGATATCTACACCTTTAGGTCTGAGACATGCGACTTCAGCATGACGTCTGAGTCACTTTGAGTTTATATCGGATGGGACATCCAACTCCACACAATAAGCTCATTAGTCGCTTCTTATGACATGCATGGAAGGCGTTGAGGGACATGAAAGAGCAGACAGACTGGACAGCATGGTCACAGTGACTAGTGGCAGTTCAATGGACTGTGATAATATTCTGAATGCAATAAAAGAGTTGGACCAATGGGAAAATATGTCGTGTCTTTTCTTCCTCCCTATTTATGTCTACAACGCAGGACCGGGAAGTGAGGTGTGGTATTGCAAGAAACGAAGGATCCGGAAATGAGGTGTGGTATTGCAAGAAACGAAGGACCGGGAAATGAGGTGTGGTATTGCAAGAAACGAAGGACCGGGAAATGAGGTGTGGTATTGCAAGAAACGCAGGACTGGGGGGTGAGGTGTGGTATTGCAAGAAACGAAGGACCGGGAAATGAGGTGTGGTATTGCAAGAAACGAAGGACCGGGAAATGAGGTGTGGTATTGCAAGAAACGAAGGACCGGGAAATGAGGTGTGGTATTGCCAGAAACGCAGGACCGGGGAGTGAGGTGTGGTATTGCAAGAAACGCAGGACCGGGAAATGAGGTGTGGTATTGCAAGAAACGAAGGACCGGGGAGTGAGGTGTGGTATTGCAAGAAACTAAGGACCGGGAAATGAGGTGTGGTATTGCAAGAAACGAGGGACCGGGAAATGAGGTGTGGTATTGCCAGAAACGAAGGACCGGGGATTGAGGTGTGGTATTGCAAGAAACGAGCCACAGGTATCAAAAGGAGAGTTATCATCGAAAACATAATAGGAACCGTCAGATACCACATGCTCAAGGGCATACTGAATACAAGATCGTAGTACCTATAGCCCTGTCTTGAGTGCCATGATGATGATATTACGACTAACTAACTAAATAACTATGGAAGGTAAACACGGTTGCTATTATTTGATCCCCTTCGGACCCCGGTAACAATTGATGACCACAAAAATTACACTTGCAGCTTCATGTCTAGGATACAAAAATAATTCGTAAAATATCTCAGTAATTCTTTTAAAAAAATACATACATTACCAGTCTCATTATACGTAGTAATGAATTTATTTCTGCCGGAGCTCTCTAATTAAATTATTATTCCAGCAGCTGTTGCTGACTAGCGTGACATAATCAATAACACTACACAAGATATTTATGTTGTGATTAATTGTTTTCTTGCCTCCTAGCAACTTTTGTTGCCAAGCATACGGACAGTATATCATTTAAATAATTGTAGAAGATATGCGAGTCTATGTGAAGTACAGTCTGTGACAGACACAGTACCGAGATCAAATAGTGTATTCAGATTGTTCAGAAAGCTATAGTAAACTACTGAACGTATTTATATTTTTCCGAGGGCACCGTTCATATCATGAACTTACGTTTAAGCGGTAATCAAGGATATTCGATGAAGTCCACTTTATAATCATCACGTCGCGAGTGGAATGTGAACCCGCGACCTATAAAGCAGACAGCACCCCAGAGATCAGGATGTAGCTATAAACCCATAATTTTTGTTAAGTTTTGATTTTCTTTTTAAAAAAACATTGTTTTGTTAACCTCCGGATGCACAAAAGTTTACTGTGGGATGTGAACCCGATATCTCACCTTAAACTCACCGCACAGATTCGGGACAAAGTGAAGAAATTCTTATTTATTAGTAAATTTATGACAGGAAATATGTTCTTGAAATTAGCTCTTACAGTTTTTGTTGAAAAACTATGGCAACACTGCTTGACACAAACAATATCATATAAAAATTCGTTCACTCCATTCAATAAATGGGAAAATATCTCATTTCTACAATTCATTTATCGCTTTTGCTCTCCAACTCTGCATTTGTGTAAATGAACACACGAGTCTGTGCCTTCGAGAGTACATCGGTACAATTAGTGGGTTCAATTGAACGAATTGTGACTGGAGGTTGGTTATCAGTACTGGAACGCAGTTGTCATAGCAACATTAATCGGCGTCACTATTCTAGCAAACCGGTATTCAATGTGTATTTCTATACTTAATGTATTCACGGTTTTTTTCTTCTATGCAAGGTTCTATTGAATTTAACTATTTATCACAATCGTAAATGCTTTTTTTTATTTGGTATATTTCTACTTCTTGTTCCACGTGGAACATAGAATTAGACCACCCAAAGCCAGCACGTCTGAAAATGTACTTGTTGTCACGGACACCAACAAATATTTTGTGACTGCTGTGGAGTCTCCAAAATATTCCATATTTGAAAATATTCAGAAATGAATTATATGTTTGTAAACTTCTCTTTCTTCTTCTGTGATCAGTTTCCTATGCTTATAAGTCTATACAGAAAGGTGGGTCGCCTCATGAATTCAGTTGTCAGCAGGAGGTTCTCACGGTTGCCATACAGCTTTACCTCCAGATCTTCAGATCTGTCTCTTTGGGCCATATTTTAGTTCTTACGTCATGGAAGAGTGGGCATGTCTGCAGAATGTGTTCTGGAGTCTGGCAACCCTATTGACATGGGCATTGGTCAGTTTACACAGGCTTCATTTTGTGGAGATATGCTTGTAGTCTGCAGTGACCTGTGCGGAGCCTAAAAATTATGGCTTATTGTGACCTGCTTAGATTTAGAACGGGGTCCTGTAAAGTTGCTGCCTGTTCTCTGACTCCATGTATGTTTGTATTTTCTTTTAATCAGAGTTTTTGCTTCAGTCAGTGATATTCTGTGCTGAAAATTGTTCTTATTTTGCACTTCCGTTTGTCAGATACCTCATTTCTTGCAATTTTACAGTATGCATGTTAACACTGTAACATAACTTTATTGTTAGCAGAAAGTTGATTTGGAAGTTCTAGAGTTTATGTTTTAGGAGATCTTTAATTTCAATGTGTATGGTCTGAAATACTTGGTATTACCAAATACAATCTTCAAAATGGTTTTATATTCTGAACATCATCTCATTTAGACATAGTCAATGCATTACCAGAACTGCGACTTCCACTATATTTTTGATGGGTTAAAACTCTAATATAACCAAACTGAACTAACTGTAGTGATTGACGGCAGTGTACATCAACATATGAAGTACTTGTGTATTAAATCACACAATTGACCAACCTTCAAATGTTCACCAGTGTCTCTGTGTAATAAACAGTTATGTAATTATGTGAAGGTTATATAACACAAATAACGTGTGCAGTATTTGTCATAGTTTCTGGTTTTCTATTTTTATTTCTGTCCATGTTTTTTCATTGTAAATATGAGAGCTAAATAATATTTCTTTGACTCTTTGCATACTCCCCGAGAATACCTCGCGGTCCTCAGTTTAAGAACCTCTGTTCTTCGCCATTCTATATTTTAGACCGTCTTATTAAAGAATTCAGATCATTCTCATATTTGTCACCGTAAGTAATCTCTGTGACTTAAAGGGAGAGAAGACTAGACCTACATGTAGTAAACACATTTTATGGACAAGTATTGCACATTAATTTTACAGAACAAAAAAAAACATTGCATTTGTAAGAAAGAAAATGAATAATCATGTAAGTGTAAAATAAAGGTGCTAGCAATGGTGACACTTCAAAAGCTTGAGTGTTTTGTAAATTATGATGAGGCACGATTACTTTTTCAATAGTATCATGCAGGAAACAGATGATTCTTGGGAGTTGATGAGAAGTGGAAATGAAATTATATGTATCGACAATATCAAGGACTGGGCAGGATTTAGGTAATTCACACTCAAACAGTGCACTGAGGAACAGAGTGACATGGCTGAACGTTTGTGTTGTTTCCAAAGTTGGCGCACTGCAGTCGCAAGGGGTTATGGTTTTGTTGATGATGCTGTTGAGAAGATTATTGGAATAACATGGACAGCAAAGATTACTAATGTGACGGACATCATGAATTTTCTAGTACAGGAACGATTATAGCACAAATTAGATGCAGACAGACAAGATTTATACGATTTGTGAAGAGATTAACTCAACTTGAATATTTCGTAACCTCCAGAAAAATTATGAAGAAGGCACAAAGTAATCAAAAGGGATAAATGCTGGATTGTTTTTTAATCATGGAAAGGGAGAATATCACCAACTGAACATATTAACAAACACAAGACACAGGTAGTTGTGGAGAAACATGATCGTCTACTCCACTCGGCAAAGAACTTGATCAATATGTATTTCAAGTGTAATATAAATCAATCTTCTTTCAACAATTCGTGCAAAGTAACAACATTATGAATGCTATTTCTTATACTAAAGGAAAAGTAACAACATTATGAATGTTATTTCTTACACTAAAGGAAAAGTAACAACATTATGAATGCTATTTCTTACACTAAAGGAAAAGTAACAACATTATGAATGCTATTTCTTACACTAAAGGAAAAGTAACAACATTATGAATGCTATTTCTTACACTAAAGGAAAAGATGTCAACTGTTCTCTAGCTATGTATACCAGTAATCATTAACTTTCTAACTTTCGGTACTGTATGTTTTCCTGTGAAGCAGTGCGGTGAGATTTTCTATGAGCTGTGGAAATAAAGGCTCCTTTGCCACAGCAGACGCCGCGACTAGTACAGGAAGGATTGTGATTGTACCTCCAGAAGAAAAAAATCATGTCCCAACCGTGGATTGAACCCGGGATGACAAAGGTCAGGGCCATGAGCGCCACTTCATTAAAGTCCACACGGAATTCATTAAAATCATGGGTATCATTAAAAACGCATCAAAAGCATGGGATATTTTCATCCTTGAAATATTTATTTCAGTGAGTGATTTTCAAAACATGTGAATGTGTATGGGTTGATTTTAATGTTTTCACGTTTTATTGTCTTTGTCATGTTTTACTCCAATTTTGTGTGTTTCATGTGCAAAGCATCAAATTTGTGAATTCTGGCCATATTACTAGTAGAATCAAGTTGAAATTTTGCATACACATTAGAAAAGTTTCGAGGAGTAAAACGCCATCTTTTGTTTTCATTGAAAGGAAGTTTGTTTTTGTGATGTCGATGCCTCGACTTTCGTCACAAGAGCGATGACAGGCTGTTGGTATGCTAAGGAGTGGTTTGGTGACCAGAGAAATTGCCAGACATTTTAATTGTTCTCATTCCACTATAGTGAGGCTAAATTAGAGATTTCTGGCTACCAGTACAACCAATGAACATGCAAGGCTTGGCCATCCTAGTGTAACAACAGTAGTTCGAGATAGCCAAATTCAATTGATGCATCTGCGCGACTACTTCTTAATAGCAACTCAGACACTGTGAAATATCATAACACGCTGATGCCAAACATGTATTGATGCTGCAGGGAGTCCTACACAGTATTAATGTTGTCCCTGACGTACTGACAGTGAGTGCAATTGTTTTAACTTTAGTGTAGGTAACTACTTACATGAGGTCCTTAATTTGTTCACTTTTTAGAAAAATGCATTTGTGGACCCAGAAATGGGTCCACAAATGGATCAGATTTGTAAATTTACTTTTTTATATATTTTCAATTTAGCACAAAAATTGCTATGCTTAAAACAAAATGGTGAGTTTTATGCTGGTATATTTGACATTCCTAGTGCTCGTGTTAATTAACCTGTTGGTACTCATCTAGCACTTAACGTTCTGCATGCGTACTGCTCCCTTTGGGAATATCACTTACTGTGTTCCTGTGGCGATCGTTGATATTAATGCATAGGTTATTATAGTTCTGACAATGAATCGATACAGAAGACTTAGATTGAATGAAAATAATATACAATATGTAAATCTCGTTTAAGCGTAGATGCTTTCAGTTCTGCCTGTCTAAAGCTGTAATGAGAAAATGTATCGGTATAGTATGTGATTGGAAAACCAGGTTTCTTGTCACAGAATCAACAATATTCAAATATGTACTGTGTATATATAAAACGGTAGACAATATTCAATGTTAAGTAATTTAACAACTAGGCCACTCGCGACTGTGTGCACTTTGGAGGACACAAACTAGTCCACTCACGATGGTGTGCCCTATAGTGGACATCACCTAGCCCACTCACGACCGTGTGCACTTTGGTGGATATCAGCTAGCCCAAACACAACCGTGTGCACTTTAGTGGACACATACTTGTCCACTCAAGATCGTGTGTATTTAACACTTACTCAAGTCCGTGGTTACGTGGGGATGTGTGGCAAGGGTTCAAACCCCCATCTTAGCAAATCCGAACATGACTGTTAATAAGGTGAACCTATCCAAATGTCAACTTAACGGTTTCTGTAAAAAGAAGTCCTTTAATTAAGAATAGACTCGCGAAAACGCACGAATGATGACCTTAAGAGGGAAACCCCGTATCTACGACAGTGCATCTACTATTGGGCTATTTCAAAACTCTTAAATATTTCGCGTTGTCTGACACGCCCATCACACTATATATTAACTTACCCTAATAGAGGGGTGTTCAACTTTGCCCTGGAAAATAATAGCTGAGTACATTATTTCGTAGTTAAAAAGGTGTAACTATGATTTTTAATAAAAATGAGCTACATGATTCTAGACTTTGCTTCTCAATCTGTGTGAAACCGTGACACGGTTTTAAAAAAATGTATATGTCATCACAGCATGTTCGAAATAAATGATATATACTCATAAATAATGTTGCAATTCAAGAAGTTCTCTCGAAATGGTAGACATATTGTTGCGAATCGAAGGTTGAGAAACAGTGCTCTAGGTAATTTTTTAATAGCAGATCAGTATTCATCCTTTCATATTAACTCACATTGTACATGGATGTTCATGATCTAAAGGGCATAAGAATCAAGCGAGACATTTCATTGATGTCACAGGCTTATAATAATAATAGTACTTCCACTGCTAGCCGCTTATTACATGATGAGTCTTATGAGAATTGCTTCAGACTTGTTATTGTTGCACCAGTGGCACGGTGTATGCGGAGATACTTCATGTTCGGTACTGCATGTTTTCCTGTGAAGGAGTGCAGGGAGGCTTCCTATTGGCTGTGGAAATAAAGACCACTTTGCCATAACAGACGACGCGACATGTACAGGTAGGATTTTGATAGTACCTCCGAAAGAAACAAAATTATGTTCCAACCGTGGATTTAACCCGGGACCTCAAGGGTCGGAGAACGGCGTTGTAACCAAACGACCATGCGCTCCACTAACAGAAGACACGTCCAATCGGGGCACAGAATTCAATACCACAATGTTTTTTTCGGCAGTACGTTTTATCTGTGCATCTGCCATTTGATGCCCATCATCGATGCAAACACCTCTCCTGGTGGTTGTGATTCAAACTGGGCGATTCAGATCGAGAGACTCCTAGGTTGTGATGTATTTAAGCTCTTAAGGGGCTCTAAATGGTGCCGATTTGAGCCAATCATTTTGCTTCTCTAAATGCCATATTCAGGTAGTCATTGATTTCTTCCGTCAATCTTTTTTCGTGGCCTACCTCTATCCGTTGTCCTGGCATGATCTCCTGCATTACGGCCTTTTATAAGCATTTTTCTAAGAATTTTATAATTTTAATGCAACGGTCTAAATTGGAAAATGACACTGACAGTCATTTTTCAACACTTCAACCAGAGATCAAGATGGAAATCAAAAGACATAATATCTACACTTTTTTACACCAACACTTTAATACCACCGTGAGATGGTCTATAACAGTATCGCAGCAGAGGAAAATCGTTAAATGTGAAATGAAAAGTCATGTGAAGAGAAGGGGCAATGGTTACTAAACTAGATAAAATAAGAAATGAAATTAGGAAACGAGTTGCTATAATATCATGTACTGAACATATCTAAAGACGTCAAGTAAAATGGTTCGGTCATCTTATGAGAATGAAGTCAAACCAAATACCATTAATAACATATAACACAGGAGTATACGGATATAAAGCCAAATCTAGACCACGAAAACGGTGGATGGAAAACATCAAGATAACCTTGAACAAATATAGATTCGACACAACCGAGGCGACACAACTGGCCTTATCTAAAATCAAAACAGAGAATCCCACCCCCACTATTAACCGCAAGTGCGGCTAATATAAATTATCATCCACCTGGGGAAAGACATACAACAGACATTGACAGTCGGACACTCGCTTCCTCTGTACCTCATAGCTTCATTGTCTGTAAGTCATTTATAGTCTCCGGATATTGCTGTCACGAGGCGTTCACACTTCATTACACCTGCTTCAATTTTCTGAACGTATATCGTATGTAATTAAAGGTCACACACTGTCTATCTTTATTAAGTTCGGCAAGAATGAAATAACACAGTTCCAGAACAAGTTTAAAACGGAAAACACGAAATATGATGATTTTCCTCTGTCCACTTCTCTCTCTTCAACACTCTATTTACTGTAATCATGTTTCTATTCTTATTTTGTTTTTATTTTGTTTTGTTTTTTTAGATTATATATTTGTTTAAATGAATGTTTATTTACAATGTTAATCTTCTTCAGTCGTTATTTCTGTTGTGTTGTACACAAGTTTTGACTGCAAACATCCGGTTAATAGTTATTTGGATGAAATGTTAGTATGTACTGCGCTGTGTAGCAAGGAAACTAAGCAGGGACGACGGGGAAATGCCTTGACTGGGGGGGGGGGGGGGTTGCAACATAAATAAACGTGGTTTTTGTTGGACTGGAGCCATAACTTAACCATGGCCTCATATTACTTAGTTTTAGTGAATTAAGTTTGAATTTTCAAAATTATTCTCAAGTTTGTACTTAATATTACGTTACTCATATTTCATATAAGCGTTAAGTTATACATGTGTATTGTGACATAAGCGTTAAGTTATACATGTGTATTGGGCTATAAGCGTTAAGTTATACATGTGTATTGTGACATAAGCATTAAGTTATACATGTGTATTGGGCTATACGCGTTAAGTTATACATGTGTATTGTGACATAAGCATTAAGTTATACGTGTATTGGGCTATAAGCGTTAAGTTATACATGTGTATTGGGCTATAAGCGTTAAGTTATACATGTGTATTGTGACATAAGCGTTAAGTTATACGTGTGTATTGGGCTATAAGCGTTAAGTTATACATGTGTATTGTGACATAAGCATTAAGTTATACATGTGTATTGGGCTATACGCATTAAGTTATACATGTGTATTGTGACATAAGCATTAAGTTATACATGTGTATTGGGCTATACGCGTTAAGTTATACATGTGTATTGTGACATAAGCATTAAGTTATACATGTGTATTGGGCTATAAGCGTTAAGTTATACATGTGTATTGGGCTATAAGCGTTAAGTTATACATGTGTATTGTGACATAAGCGTTAAGTTATACATGTGTATTGGGCTATAAGCGTTAAGTTATACATGTGTATTGTGACATAAGCGTTAAGTTATACATGTGTATTGGGCTATAAGCGTTAAGTTATACATGTGTATTGTGACATAAGCATTAAGTTATACATGTGTATTGGGCTATACGCGTTAAGTTATACATGTGTATTGTGACATAAGCATTAAGTTATACATGTGTATTGGGCTAGATGCGTTAAGTTATACATGTGTATTGGGCTATAAGCGTTAAGTTATGAATGTTTATTGTGACATAAGCGTTAAGTTATACATGTGTATTGGGCTATAAGCGTTAAGTTATACATGTGTATTGGGCCAGAAGCGTTAAGTTATACATGTGTATTGTGACATAAGCGTTAAGTTATACATGTGTATTGGGCTATAAGCGTTAAGTTATGCATGTGTGCGATGTGCTACATGTTACGTTATACATGTGTCCTATGTGCTAAATGTTACTTTGTACATATGTGTGATGTGCTACATGTAGGCTAAGAGTGTTTGTATCATCATCATGTGGCATATTCTTTCCAGAACGTGGTCATCCTTTCGGATTCTCTGAACACTCTGCGATTCTGGGCGAGTTATCCTGTCGCAGCTAGAGGCATGCTTAAGCAATCTTATATATCACATCACTATCGTCGTCTTGGGCGCCCTCTTCCCCTGTTGCCGTTAATTCCTCCTTCAGCTATTAATCTCTCCATGTTGTTATGTCTCGTTATTTGACCAAAAAACCCCACAATTTTCTTACTAAGATGTCATTAAGGAGTGTTTTCTTTCTGTTAGTACCATATTCAGATCTAATCTAAGAGTGTTTGTATAATACAAGCTATTTTAAGAGTGTTTGTATAATCAAATCTATTCTGAAAGTGTTTGTATAATCAAATCTATTCTGAAAGTGTTTGTATAATCAAAGCCATTATAAGAGTGTTTGTATAATAGAGTGTGATCTCAGTGCGTTTGTATAATTTAATGTGATCTCAGTGTGTTTTATAATAGAGTGTGATCTCAGTGTGTTTGTATAATGAAATATGGTATCAGAGTAGTAATATAATGGACGATAGGTAGCATAAATCTAGTAAAAAAAGATGCTTAAACAATACCGAAATAGAATCAACCCCTTAAAGAACTTAAAATGCAGAAACTGTTAGCACACAAGCGAGACAGTGGAACATCAGCTGATTACCTGCCCTGCTAATTAAGATAACAGGCAAACCCTTCGGTGACAGAACCCATGCATTGAAAACATTTTATATAGCAACCTTGAACAGAGCAGCACAGTTCCTTTATGTGGTATTGACGTCTTCAATAGCTTATGCTCAGTGATTGGTGGATCAAAGACAAGACATTAAAGTCATCAAGATCTGACGATCAGTGATTGGTGGATCAAAGACAAGACATTAAAGTCATCAAGATCTGACGATCAGTGATTGGTGGATCAAAGACAAGACATTAAAGTCAAAAAGATCTGACGATCAGTGATTGGTGGATCAAAGACAGGACATTAAAGTCATCAAGATCTGACGATCAGTGATTAGTGGATCAAAGACAAGACATTAAAGTCAAAAAGATCTGACGATCAGTGATTGGTGGCTCAAAGACAAGACATTAAAGTCATCAAGATCTGATGATCAGTGATTGGTGGATCAAAAACACTACAAGAAAAGTAAATGTAGATTACACTCCCCTCTTCCCCACTTCTAATTTACTGTAAGACTATGCATTTTCGGGGTATTTAAAATAAAAATGATTCACTAAAATGGAAATGAAATGGGTTTTTTTATGAACAAAACTCCCTCATTCTTCTTTTTCAGTATTTTTAACATACTCATATCTACTTCCTGTATCGTGTGTCTACTTTCATTTCAAATTCGGTACTTTAATTAATTATTAATTGTATCATTCAGAAATAGAAGATCTACTATCGACCCTCTATAATGTGTCCATTAAATGAATTTAAACTGGGTATCATTAGATGAACTATTTCTACGAACTAGTTCTATGAATGGACATTTAAAACTTGCTTCTGTTATAATTAAATGAAACAAATTGTATTGATGTTACAGTTTCTTCCGTGACATAATTTATTATTTTTAGACCCATCCATATAGTATATTTATAGTATAATTATAGTATATTAATAGTATTGTTATAGTATATCTCTTTTCCTCGCATAGTTAGTTACACCCACGTAAGATAATTGTCAATAATCACAGTGTATCCATTAATAGCTAGAAAAAAAGCAATTATGTGGGTTAGGAGACCACCAATTAATTATATCCGAGCTTTGCTTAAATATTTGAAGATTTGATGTACATTTAATTATAGGAACGTTGGTTCTGTTAATAATAGATTGCTTCTGGTGGTTATTTATTATTACTTTCAATATGTGCAAGATATTTCTAGTTGATCGTTATATTGATTCTAACTGTTAATTAATAACATATGTCAGATACACGAATTTGCTCTTTAAGATTAATTTTACTAGGGCATTTATAATGTAAAGCTTCGGTATAAACATCAAGAAAACAAAAGAAATGGTTGTTTCGAAGAAATACCGCCAACATGCAGTATGAATATCAATGAAGCAAAATTAAATCAAGTAGATATATTCAAGTATTTTGTCACCATTTTAACATCAGATGGCTGGTGCTCCACTAAGGTAAATTTCAAGATAGCACAGGTTAAATCATATTAAACGATGAGAAACATTATATGCAATGGAGTGGTATCCATGTACAAGCGAGTTAAAATACAGGGATGTTATAATGTGCCAATCCTTCGTTATGTATGCTAAGCATAGACAATAAACAAAAGAACAAGTTCAAGATAAGTTGGAGGGAACAGAAGTTTAGTTTCTTTAAAACAATGATGAAACTGCCATGGGCAGACAAAAAAAAACTGATGTAGACGTTCTCAGAGATGATGGAGTATAAAAAAAAATTAGATCAAAAATTAGAAGCAGACAGTCAAGACTTTTAGGGAATGTGAAGTGAAAAGTAAACATTCAACATTTAGTAACCACCGGAAAGAGCAAGGAGAGAAGAGAAAGAAGAAGACAAAGAAATAAATTTCTAGATGGGTTGTCATTGTGGCACAGAAAAACGTCACCAAATAATCTTATTAACAATAGAAGAGACAGAAAGATGTGCTGAAACATGATTACCTACGCCACTCAGCATGGTACTTGATTGATTGACCTGTAGTGTCTGATTCTCAGTTCAACTCCCTAAACATTCGAAACTGTTGGTATTGGTATGAACAAATGGCATCTATATTTTTTTTAACCTCCAGCAAGAACTATTGCTATTATGAGGAGGTGATTGATTAAATATTACATCAAACCAATTTTTCTTTAAGGATGTGAAGCATGGACGGTAAACAAAATGGCTAAAAGTGAGCTGGAGGCAACTGACATGTGGTTTCTAAGAAGAATTATGAATGTACAAGGACAGGTAAGAAAACTAATGTAGAAGTCCTCATAGATGCTGGAGTCTCACTGTCCTATGTCTACATAAAGAGACAGGCATACTCCAATAATGTCTCTACAATACACATGAACATCTGAACCAACCCAGTTCTACAGCAACCATTGATGTATATAATATATAAGTAAAAAAAGTAAAGAAACACATGAGATGTGAAATGTCGGTACCCATTTAAGACTTGGTCGACCCAGGAGCCATTGCGATCTGAAAAGTATTTCCGCCTCAACTGGAGAATGAACCCAAGACCACTCATATGCGAAGCCAGTGCGCATGAGATGTGAAATGTCGGTACCCATTTAAGACTTGGTCAACCCAGGAGCCATTACGATCTGAAAAGTATTTCCGCCTCAACTGGGGAATGAACCCAAGACCACTCATACGCGAAGCCAGTGCGCTAACCACTGCGCTACACGGCTCCCTATATATAGGCTCCCTATGCAACTAAAAATCGCAAAGAATTAATAAACAGTGTCAATTTTGAAGATTCTTCCCATTAATTTATAAGACTGTGACCTCTAAAGGTCTCGGTGTATGTATATATGATAGCCATAGATACGGAGCTTTTTCAAGTAGTTGATCGACCAGGCTTCAGAGAGCTGATGCATACAATGGAAAAAAGGTATGAATTGCCTTCAAGAAAGTACATTACTGAATATGTACTGGCCATTGGTTAACAGACTCATTCGTTCACCGCAGTGTAGTCATCCATTGTATTGCATGTGATGAACATCATACTGCCACAAACTTGCTTGCACATTTTGAAATAATGCTGGATGAGTGGTCAATTGCACGTGAGAAGTGCCATGTTGTTGTGAGAGACAATGTATTTAACATTGCCAAATGCTTTCGTCAAGTGTTGGATGTTTTGCACACACACTGCAGCTGTGTGTGCGTGATGGACTTTTGAGTATTACATCATCAGTACTGGAAGAAAATTGGTAGGACAATTCAAACACTCTTTTTCAGCAACCAGTCATTTGCATGAACTTCAAAAGGAATTAAACCTACCACAACATCAGCTTATCCAGGACGTGACAACACGATGGAACTCAACGTTTTATATGCTACGACGTCTATTAGAACAACAGAGCAGCATCATTCTGTTAGTTTGTTCCGTTCGTGCCGCAAGCGACACATAGGGAAGAGGTTTTGGTTCACCATATGATGCGGTCCGCTGCCTGCAGCTTTAGTTCCTGGATGGTCTTACAACCTATTTAATTCCCCTTTGTAAGAATGGTGTTTTAAGGGTTGTTTTACGTCTTCCTCTTTTTCTTTACCCTCAGGTGACCACATAAGTGCTTGTTGGTTTATTCTGTTTACATCTAGTCGTAAAACGTGACCAAGGTATTTCCATCGTGTTTTCTTATGATGTTTGAAACATACGCTTGGTGAAACATAATCAGTCTGTATTGTGTTGAAATTGATTCGGTAACTGGGCTAACGGCATAGCAGTTGGCAGTAACGGAGAATGTGGAAGGTACTTTGGCACCATTTGAAGAACTCACACGTGAAATAAGTGCAGCTTAGGCATCAATATCAGTTGTGATCCATTAGTGAAAACAATCATGGCTTTCCTCCAGAAAGAAGGTAGTGATGCCGGGATAAAAACTATGAAAGCAGCCCTGCTTGAAGCTGTTAGCTGCAGATTTGCGGACATTGAATCTAGCAGTATTTACACCTGTGCCATACTACTGGATCCAAGATTCAAGCTGTGCTTCTTCTCCAAACGTGGCAGAAATGATGCACGAGCCCATCTGATGTTAACAGATAACTCAATTATTCATTCATGAAACACAGTCAGTGCACAGGATCCATCAGCTACTAATAGTAGTACTAGTGTTTTGACTTCTGTGAGCACTGCCACACAGTAAGAGTCCAGAATGGAGCCATATTGACACAATTGTCGAGGAAAATACCACGACAGATCGTTCTGCAAGTGCCGAAGGCAACAGTCACTGAGGTGACACAGTATCTGTCATTGACACTTCACACTCGACAGTCAGATCCAGTTTCATGGTGGCATGCCAATAAGCAAAGATTTCCAAGTATGGCTAGACTGGCGCAGGCATTTCTTGCACCACCACCTACAAGTGTGCCATCGAAACAGTACTGCAGGAGACATTATCACTAACCACCGTAATAGCCTTGTACCACAAAACTTCACAGCCATAATGAAGACAGACTGACTGAAATAGTGAAAGTACTGAATGAATGTATTTCAATAAATTCAATCTGTTCAAAATACTGTTGTTGTGAGTGGTAACTGAGCTGCCAAATTGCCAACTGAAAATAATGTGAAAACTAAAAACTGAAAACAAATTTAAAATTACTAAATTAGCATTATGTGCTTATGTATTATGTTTCATCTTGAACTTATGGAACTTAATATTACTTATTCTAATGTAAATATAATTATTTTATATTAAAATAATTTAATATGAGTATATGTCATCTTTGTCATGTCTATCGTAATAAACTGCAGTAATGAACAGTCGAGTGACTCCACTCACCTAAGTCAAGTGATGTAGTACATTATTCAAATTTTATTTTTTTATTTGTAAATCCGGCTCCGGCCGCATCTCACTTCACAAATCCAGCCAAATCCCGCTCCGGCCGGATTCCAAATATTTGAATCCGGTACAGCCCTAATATATATATATATATAAACTTCGAAAATATGAATAAAAACACTCATATAACTTAGTTTTCATGTTTCATCTATATTTTTTTGTCAGTATATGTGTGTAAACATCACATATCTCCCTGAAATATATGACTATCAACGTACTTTTAAACATCAAAAACGACAAACTGTAGCAACAATTAGAAGCAAACAGTCGAAGGTTTTAGAGCATGTGGTGGGATATACAAAACATGAACATTTACAGGTATAACTTTTCACTAGAATAGAAATACATTTTAGCATAAATGTACGAGTATAGTATCTCCGGATACATTCTCTCTGTGTGCACTGAACATATTTTGAGAACTATAAATGTAATGTCAAGAATAGCATTAGGCGAAGATAACTGGATATGCTGACGACAATGTTTTGATAGCGAAAATCGAAAAAA
The DNA here is from genome assembly GCA_034231615.1 of Meghimatium bilineatum. Taxonomy (NCBI): domain Eukaryota; kingdom Metazoa; phylum Mollusca; class Gastropoda; order Stylommatophora; family Philomycidae; genus Meghimatium; species Meghimatium bilineatum. The sequence continues at coordinate 58,255,112 of CM067316.1, forward strand.
AATGTTCAGTAACTAGTGAATACAAACGTGACCAGATGAAAATAGATATAAACCTGACTAGTCTAAGGACACATTGTTTCCTCCAAATTTTCGCAAGCTTTTATGTGAGTGGATGGTTACACACATAATGTTGAAACACGCTTTATATATATAGATATATACAGAATAGCTTTCAACAGACATAATTGGAGAGATCTGACCTCTGCCCTATGCGCTAACTTCAGCGCAAAAGGAAAATGAATTAATGAATATATATGTGTGCGTGTGTGTGTGTGTGTGTGCGTTTTTGTGTGCGTGCGTGTGTGTGGGCCGAGACCGTTAGAGGTTACAGTCTTATAAACTAATGGGAAGCAACTTCAGAATTGATACTTTAATATTTCTTCGCGATATTTAGTGGTCACTTTGAGTCGCTTGTCAATTAAAATCACGGGATAAGTTAAATAGCGCAGATTTTATAGGACGATTCCCAATGAGTTCACGGAAGAGATTAAGCGTCGTTGGACTTGTCCTCTGTGTAAGAGGTTACATCTCAACGCATGGAATTTTGTTTGGAATATGAGTCTTCTAAGTGTGAAAGAAATATTTCGGAAAATACTGCACTACACATAGGAAGAGAGAGCTTCATTGCTTGCAATTCATTGGATCATAATAAACTATCCAACCAACTAACGATACAAAAAAATGACCAATAATCCAACCAATCAACTAGCCAACGAAGCAAGCAAACACGCAACAAACCATCCAACAACAAATCAAACAAACAGCATCCAACCTGACAAAACAAATCATCCAACCAACCAGCCAGTCAACTAACTGAGTAACCAACAAACTTAAAACTAACCAACTGACTGAACTATCATACCACAAACCAGCCAACCAACCAACGAATCAAACAACCGAGAAACTAAACAGCTGACTGAACGTCCAACCAAACAATCAATCGAGTAGCTATCAAATTGACTGAACGTCCGACCGACCAACTAACCAATAAACCATCAAATGAACAATTAATCAGCTATCCTACAAACCGAGTAACTAATTAACTGAACATTCGACATACCATGCAACCAATCAATCAATCAATCAATCGAACAACGAAATAACTGACTGAACAACGGACGATCCAACTAACCAACGAATGAACGAAGTAAAACAACCAGATACTACAAATAACACATAAATTATTAAGTAATCAAATAACTAACTAATTACGTAATTAACTAGCGAAATAACTGACGAACCAACCGATGGGCTGGCTGGGAGCCAACCGGCTTGCTTGCCAATTAGCTAATCAACTGTAGGCATAGTCTTAATTGGGTACCGGATTAATTTGGTAAAAACACTGCAAGAGAGAGGAGATGGCTACCACCCTCATATAGCAGAGCCACTGAAATGTGAGGTCGCTAACATCAAACACCCCTAAGGCGTTACTAAATAAATATGCGTTAACTTTACTTTACGTACTAGTGGTTACACAATGGATGCAACAAATAATCAATATCACTTCTGATGGACTAATAACAATGTAATATAATCTTTTTCTAGATGCATAACCTTCTCGTCTAAACCCAAGTACGATATCAACTTTATAAATAAAACATAAGTGAGAATTTGGACCGTAGTTTGGTTCGTAAATGACAAGTATTAACTTATTTAGCCGTTTAACACTTAGAAATCTGGCTAACAAAAGGAAACCATCGTGTTTTTATGTGATTAGACTAGTGACATATTTATTTCAAATTAAAATTCGAACAAAGTAGATTCAGCTTCCAGAAATTAGCAAAATGGCTTAATCTTCCACTAGCAAGAGTTCAAATATTTAGCAAACATCAGGCTTTATTATTCTTTGAGTTTGCCATGTTCACGTAAAATTTAACTATAAACAATGCAATCATTATTTGTACAATTTCGCCAATGCTAACAACTGTTGGGTACTACTGTTACTGACCCCTTCAATGGCACAGGCCATCGTCGACCAGGATATTCAAATAACTGTCATTATGTCATGCATCTCTGACAAGTGGACCCGAAACGCGCTAAAGAATCGCTATATATACCAATTTGGCACGCTTGGACCTTTCGGGATCAATGGCCGCCAGTCCTATGGATGATATCTTGTTCAGTCATTTCTCTTTTTTGTTGTTGCTTAACATGTATTTTGGGAGTGTTTTGTATATTTCCTGTTAGTGATGTTTCACCTCTGACTTATTGTCAACCCTTCCGGGTTCTCTCCTAGTTTCAACCCTTGCGGGTTCTCTCCTAGTTTTAAACCTTCCGGGTTCTCTCCTAGTTTTAAACATTCCGGGTTCTTTCCTAGTTTCAACCCTTGCGGGTTCTCTCCTAGTTTTAAACCTTCCGGGTTCTCTCCTAGTTTCAACCCTTGCGGGTTCTCTCACCATTTAACTCTACCATGTGAACACGTCTGTAGCGCAATTCTAGCGCATCGTTTTCTGTTGTGCATAAACTCAATTCGTAGGTAAACACGATATATCTGGACAGAACTTCCACCCTCTCCGGACATAAACTCGATATATCGGTCCTCCATATTACTATCTAAATCTGCTTCGTTTGGTTTGTAAATGACAAGTATTAACTTATAGAGCCGTTAAACATTTATAAATCTGGCTAACAATAGGAAATCATAGTGTTTCTGTGTGATTAGACGCGTGACATATTATTTCAAATTAAAATTAGAACAAGGAAGATTCAGCATTACAAAAATTAGTCCAATTGAGCATTCCAAAATTCAGCATTCCAAAATTCAGCATTCCAAAAATTAGTAAATCCATCAACAGCTTAGTGTTTTATACCATTTTTGTGGTGTACCATGTCTAATTTCAGAACCAAACCAAATGTCGGTATTGTGAAAATTTAGGAAATATTCCCAAGTATTCATAGTATTAGATTTCCAAAGTGAACTCAATATTATCATTAGCTCCAACTCTTCTGTATAACTTAGTGGAATATTATTATTGCTGTAACTAGGTCTATCTAAGTCTTGCGGGTACAATAGGAGCGGGAGCAGTTTTATAATTTTATTTTCTCTTACCTATTATTAGGTCTAGGCATATTTCCTAGGTCGGTAATCTCCTCTGTCAAAATCAAAAACACTGTGTTTTACAGTCACATCACTTGAAATAACATCTCCAATTACAAAACTCAAAGAATAATAAAGCCTGGTGTTTGCTAAATATTTAAACTCTGTTGCTAGTGGAACATGAAGTCATTTTGTTCAAATAACCTAATTATGATCAGGAAATGGACAGTCAATGCATCTACTTTTAGTAAGATTGGATATCAACATTTCAAGACACGTAAAATTGAGGGTAAGTAGAACACAATGCGTGTCCAAAACATTTCCATTCATCTAATATCCCTGTTTGTGGTGTAATTTTTGTATTGTGTTGTTAACATTCTTATATTTTTGTATGTATATGGATTCCACATTCCATTATCTTTCTTTTGATACCTTATATGACCTTTCATAGCTAATTGTTTGTCTTCAGGAAGCTTGCGCCTAAATCATGATGAGGTCCAAAAATTTAACCTAAAATTAATTACGTCCAAACCCCGTGAATTATAATGTTCTCAAAGAGTTAAGTCTCGATAAAGGCTATTTAGTCGGAACACCAATGTGTGTGTGTTATTATGCGTGTTTCTAGTGATTGGCAACACGTCATTATCCGTTCCAAGCTTTGCCAATGTTAGTAACAGACACATCTATGCTTTCCCATAATGTTAAAAGTTTAAATATTGACTATATAGACCGAAGAGCTTTTAAGAGCACACGATACAGCAAACAGCAGCTATAAAGCTTGGTAAACAGATGAGAACATATCAGCAGTTACAAGATAGTCATGCAAATTTGCTGTGCTTCCTAGTGTATTGTTGGAAATAGAAGGCATATTAGAATAACTTAACTTCAACTTCTTGCTCTACCATGTCTAACAGGGCTTGGTGTTCCTGTTCGTTCTTTGCAATCAGATTCTGTTGTTACATATAGAACTGTTCTTCAATAATGTATATATGTATATATATATATAATATTTACATACCTGTCGGTGCACAGTTTAACCGCAGTTCACTTCTACCTCTAATTGCTGACATAAATTTTTATGGTCAACCCCCCTTCCCCCCCCCCCCCCCCACCGGGAACAATATCGAGGAAATACCATTTTTTTTATTTAAACAGCCCGTGACTGGGCTTCAGTATAGAAGTATGAACACAACTTATAACACGCCTTCATTCATGACATCATTGATTATTGTCGTGATTTTCTTTGAGAACTATTTATATAATTGGAGTTGACAAAAAAACCCACAAAATACAAGACCGACCATCCAAAATCAAGGAATTAACAAAAACATGAATGAACCTTTAAGGCCATATATCTTTCTGCTGAGAAAGCTTCTAGTAATGTATACCTTACCGAAGAAGTATCTGAGACCATGTGTACAAGGACGTGACAATTCTGTATTCACAATAAACTGGTGTAGTGAAACATTTGAAAATGATTAAGAAATGCATATTGACCTGGCATAACTCCATATTGACCTGGCATAACCAACGTCTAAAAAATTGGAAACCGGTAATAAAATAAACTTCTGTTTGTGGGAAGTCCCAAGCGTAGATCAAGGTATATCACCACCTCTTCCTACTTCTTGTATTGACTACATTACTGACTAGCACTGAAAAAAAAATCATTAAAAAACACCACAAAAAAGATAGCCTCCATGCCGTTACTGACGGAGACAGGCGGCAGTATAGATCTTGCAACATAATTAATTAGGACCTCATTTGTTACGTTTTTTAAATTATTGTTGGGTTTTTGGTAGGTCATTATTTATAAACTTGGAATCACAACCCCAAAATAGCCAAGGCCAACCAGTATATTTCACGTTAATCGGACACGAGTTCATTTTTATGTTTTAATTGACTTATCTTCCATACTGCTATCGGTCTTGAGAGAGTACACCAGGAAAATTATCCACGCTGTTACTGACTGTGTTTTCACAATAAAAAGGTGAAAATCTGTTATGACTGACAGATGGATACAACAAAAATGAGAAAGTCAACCATGACTGACAGATGGACACAACAAAAGAGAAAGTCAACCATGACTGACAGATTAACACAACAAAAACGAAAGTCAACCATGACTGACAGATGAACACAACAAAACGAGAAAGTCAACCATGACTGACAGATGGACACAACAAAAGAGAAAGTCAACCATGATTGACAGAAGCACACAACAAAAAGATAAAGTCAACCATGACTGACAGATTAACACAACAAAAAGAAAGTCAACCATGACTGACAGATGAACACAGCAAAAAGAGAAAGTCAACCATGACTGACAGATTAACACAACAAAAAGAAAGTCAACCATGACTGATAGATGAACACAACAAAAAGAAAAAGTCAAACATGACTGACAGATGGACACAACAAAAAGAGAAAGTCAACCATGACTGACAGATGAACACAACAAAAAGAAAGTCAACCATGACTGATAGATGAACACAAAAAAAGAGAAAGTCAACCATGACTGAAAGATGGACACAACAAAAAGAGAAAGTCAACCATCATTGGCAGATGGATACAACAAAAAGAGAAAGTCAACCATGACTGACAGATTAATTCAACAAAAAGAAAGTCAACCATGACTGACAGATGGACACAACAAAAGAGAAAGTCAACCATGACTGACAGATGAACACATCAAAACGAGAAATTCAGCATTGACTGACAGATGAACACAACAAAAAGAGAGAGTCAACTATGACTGACAGATGAACACAACAAAAAGAGAACGTCAACCATGACTGACAGGTGAACACAACAAAAAAGAAAGTCAACCATGACTGACAGATGGACACAACAAAACGAGAAAGTCAACCATGACTGACAGATGGACACAACAAAACGAGAAAGTCAACCATGACTGACAGATGGGCACAACAAAAAGAGAAAGTCAACCATGACTGACAGATGGATACAACAAAAGAGAGACAGTCAGCATTGACTGACAGATGGAAAAAACAAAAAGAGGAAAAATCTCTCACCCGTGACTAACAAACTAACCGCTCTTTCCCTCACCGTTGCTGAAAGTTCTACATGTACCCGTGCTTCTAATAACAAATTTGCCCTCATATGGGCTTAATAACATTATTTATTTCACACTCCAGCTGCAGCGTTAGCACATTTATATGTTTTATACATAACGAAACATGAGATAGCAAATAACACTTGGTGACTAGTAATTTCTCTGTGATTCCTATTTGATTAAACTATACAATTTGATAGAGCACCGTACGTTAATATGCAAATTAAACTATACAATTTGATAGAACACCGTACGTTGATATGCAAATTAAACTATACAATTTGATAGAACACCGTACGTTGATATGCAAATTAAACTATACAATTTGATAGAACACCGTACGTTGATATGCAAATTAAACTATACAATTTGATAGAACACCGTACGTTGATATGCAAATTAAACTATACAATTTGATAGAACAACGACATGAGAATCCAACTCTCGCTGAACTGAATCCTCATCGATGCTCGTTTGTTGAATCTTCTTCTTCTGCGTTCGTTCTAAAACTTCTACAGATTAACAGGATGTATTCTGACATCATTGCTGCGATATCTGCGCCTTTCGGCATGACACATTCGACTTTAACAGGGCTTAGGGTCAGACCCAAATTTCAGACCCAGGTGATGAAATGTCAGTAGTATGTTGTCTATACCTCCCTCACTATGTCTTCCAATAACTGGACTATAAAGAATAGACAGACTTTAAATGCTGGAGTTAATTTTGGACTTAACGGTTGTCCTCGGATTCTTTGAAAGAATATAAGTCTACGTTGATGCTGAAGTGTACTGGAGTTGGTTGTTCTAACAAATATACAACGGACAAAACATAAGTCATATCATAACCAGTACCTAGAATAAAATACATCACCAGCCCTGCATAAAGGTAACATATTATCACTTAAAGTTGTGAATAGTCTCACATACCTAGTCAGAGCACTATAAAACAGTAGTAACGTTGATGATGTAATGTATACGTGGATCTCCAAGTCAAGCAGCACTTTTTGCAGATTGTACGTGTGTCATACAAATGACATTGACCTATAGACTAAGCTGAAAGGGCAAAGAAAGGTGGTACTTCCAATGTTGTTAAACGCTGGCGAAACATGGACTGTGTATAGGTACTTGTGACAGAAATGACAATAACCTACAGGCTAAGATGAAAGTGTAAAGAGCGGTCGTACTTCCAGTGTTGTTATACGCTGGCGCAACATGGACTGTGCATAGGTAACATATGAGGAAGCTCAATAATTTTCACACAACTTGTCTCAGAAAGGTTATGAACATCAGATGACATCTCAGAAAGGTTATGAACATCAGATGGCGTCTTAGAAAGGTTATGAACATCAGATGACATCTCAGAAAAGTTATGAACATCATATGGCGTCTTAGAAAGGTTATGAACATCAGATGACATCTCAGAAAGGTTATGAACATCATATGGCGTCTTAGAAAGGTTATGAACATCAGATGTCATCTCAGAAAGGTTATGAACATCAGATGACATCTCAGAAAGGTTATGAACATCAGATGACATCTCAGAAAGGTTATGAACATCATATGGCGTCTTAGAAAGGTTATGAACATCAGATGACATCTCAGAAAGGTTATGAACATCATATGGCGTCTTAGAAAGGTTATGAACATCAGATGACATCTCAGAAAGGTTATGAACATCATATGGCGTCTTAGAAAGGTTATGAACATCAGATGACATCTCAGAAAGGTTATGAACATCAGATGACATCTCAGAAAGGTTATGAACATCATATGGCGTCTTAGAAAGGTTATGAACATCAGATGACATCTCAGAAAGGTTATGAACATCATATGGCGTCTTAGAAAGGTTATGAACATCAGATGACATCTCAGAAAGGTTATGAACATCAGATGACATCTCAGAAAGGTTATGAACATCAGATGCCATCTCAGAAAGGTTATGATCATCAGATGACATCTCAGAAAGGTTATGAACATCAGATGACATCTCAGAAAGGTTATGAACATCAGATGACATCTCAGAAAGGTTATGAACATCAGATGACATCTCAGAAAGGTTATCAACATCAGATGGCGTCTTAGAAAGGTTATGAACATCAGATGACATCTCAGAAAGGTTATGAACATCATATGGCGTCTTAGAAAGGTTATGAACATCAGATGACATCTCAGAAAGGTTATGAACATCATATGGCGTCTTAGAAAGGTTATGAACATCAGATGCCATCTCAGAAAGGTTATGAACATCAGATGACATCTCAGAAAGGTTATGAACATCAGATGACATCTCAGAAAGGTTATGAACATCATATGGCGTCTTAGAAAGGTTATGAACATCAGATGACATCTCAGAAAGGTTATGAACATCATATGGCGTCTTAGAAAGGTTATGAACATCAGATGACATCTCAGAAAGGTTATGAACATCATATGGCGTCTTAGAAAGGTTATGAACATCAGATGACATCTCAGAAAGGTTATGAACATCAGATGACATCTCAGAAAGGTTATGAACATCAGATGCCATCTCAGAAAGGTTATGATCATCAGATGACATCTCAGAAAGGTTATGAACATCAGATGACATCTCAGAAAGGTTATGAACATCAGATGACATCTCAGAAAGGTTATGAACATCAGATGACATCTCAGAAAGGTTATGAACATCAGATGACATCTCAGAAAGGTTATCAACATCAGATGGCGTCTTAGAAAGGTTATGAACATCAGATGACATCTCAGAAAGGTTATGAACATCAGATGACATCTCAGAAAGGTTATGAACATCAGATGACATCTCAGAAAGGTTATGAACATCAGATGACATCTCAGAAAGGTTATCAACATCAGATGACATCTCAGAAAGGTTATGAACATCAGATGGCGTCTTAGAAAGGTTATGAACATCAGATGACATCTCAGAAAGGTTATGAACATCATATGGCGTCTTAGAAAGGTTATGAACATCAGATGACATCTCAGAAAGGTTATGAACATCATATGGCGTCTTAGAAAGGTTATGAACATCAGATGCCATCTCAGAAAGGTTATGAACATCAGATGACATCTCAGAAAGGTTATGAACATCAGATGACATCTCAGAAAGGTTATGAACATCATATGGCGTCTTAGAAAGGTTATGAACATCAGATGACATCTCAGAAAGGTTATGAACATCAGATGACATCTCAGAAAGGTTATGAACATCAGATGCCATCTCAGAAAGGTTATGATCATCAGATGACATCTCAGAAAGGTTATGAACATCAGATGACATCTCAGAAAGGTTATGAACATCAGATGACATCTCAGAAAGGTTATGAACATCAGATGACATCTCAGAAAGGTTATGAACATCAGATGACATCTCAGAAAGGTTATCAACATCAGATGACATCTCAGAAAGGTAATGAACATCAGGTGACATGAAATGATTCCGGATAACACTGCCATTGACAGATATAGTATTCCTATCATTAACGCTATTCTGATGAAGACACAATTTCGTTGCGTAGCTCATGTGCTAAGTATTAGATCATCGCCTGCCAAAGATGCTTGTCTATGGTGAGTTGCAATAGGGCATGCGTTCTGAATGTGTCCACGAGGTAGCGCTACATGCACTCGTTACAGATATCACTGAACGCCTTTGTAATATACGAGAACCAAGATACACGTGAAGCGCTTGCACAAGATTTGTGTTGTTACTGACATATATTTTCAGCATTTTTATTTTACATCACCATCACTATTGTTATTATTAGTATTATTGTTATTATTAGTATTATTGTTATTATTAGTATTATTGTTATTATTAGTATTATTGTTATCATTAGTATTATTGTTATCATCGTTATTATCATTAATATAATAATATTAATAATAATTATTATTATTATTATCAATATTATTATTACATTAGACTATTATTATTACTACATTGTGTTATTATAGCTATTAACATTATTGTTAACATTAATATTACTATTAATATCACTACATGATTATTATTATTATTTTTACTAGTATTGCATCATGTAGTAGTGTTACTATATTTCCAGCAAAAAATTGTGTAATTAAATTGTGGTCCTAGTTGTGGTCCTCGCAGGTGCTAAAGCGTAGTGTTCTGCTGAGATATTCATACATATCTATACATTATTTCGAAATTTCAAATTTCGATCTAGTGCTCAGACACAACAGTTGTAAATAATCAGCAACCTTACGACTGAGACACACAAATGTAACTCACTGGATATCGACCCAAGGGAAATATCCAAGTCCTAACGTCTTATAGTACAGGGTTGACAAAGTGACAATTTTTTATGGCTAAATTCCTCAAATTTGGCCTTTTTAAAATGTTCTTTTGAAAACATACCCATTTTCTCAAATTTTCCTGTTTACGTTGGGATACAAATTGTGTTGTAGATTATTTTGTTGAAATTAACCAATTTATAAACAGTGTCCATTCTACTCATGTATAAATGAAGAATAAAGAGTGTATCTTAGAAACAGGTATTTGATATTACTTTTCTCATCATATCTAAGTGGAAGCTTTGTTGCTATAGGGAGATCAGATACGTCAAGCAATAAGAAAAGAAAATGTTGTGGTAGCTAAAAGCACTAGATAATAGTTGGGAGAAATAATTTAACTGCAAATTTAGTACCTACCTAGCAAATTGTAATATGTATAATGTTACTAGGTACTATGATCGCTGTCCAACCCCCGTTGAGCCAGCTCTGTGTGATTATTTCCCTTGCCTATATTTATCAGTTTATGTTTATCTTTTTTTTAAATATATTTATAATTATATTTACGGTTATGATTATGATTATTTATGTAAAACATATCTAACCCTAACCCCAAACCCTAACCCTAAAGAAATGAACATTTTAATTAATTATTTATTATTTATTGATAGATCAATTAGAATTAGATCAATTAACCACAACATACGTTGGTATGCACTAATGGGAAACAAGAACGAAAACGGAGGTTGGACTGCGATCATGGTATCTTTTATTATTCATAAAGCGTTTAAGTACACTCATGTATTTCATGTCGAGAAATAGCTTAGGCTGTAAAAGATAAAAACATAAATTAAATTTAAGTTAGTAGCAACATAGGTCCTCCCGCCGAGGACGGATGTGTCAGGCCATTGGCGCAAAGATAACGGCGCCACGACGCATTCCATTCTCTGGACTACATTCTGCTGGAAATCAAGTAGGACGATGGTCCTTCTACAACGGAGATCCAGCTGGAGTTTGATAATAAACGCTGAAGAAGAAGACATAGGTCCTATGTGTCGTTGTGAAATGAGTGAATGTTGATGACTGATGATATGTAAGACACATTTATACGAGTATGTTTGAAAAAATGTCCCAGAATAGTCGTATAGACCGTTAGAATAAAAGATGACTTTATGGAGATAAGTGTACCAGAATAGTCGAATATACTACTGTTTGAATGAAAGATGATTGTATAAAGATAAAGTTATCATTCTTGAAAAATAATCATTTTTTCGCAGTTTATACACAATTTTGGAATGGGGTAATTGGTTAAAACAACAATTTAGCAAAAAACAGTTGAAACCACCTGGCAACACTGTTGTAGATATTACCTGTATTGTCTGTTTCAAATCCCCAGGCCTTGACCTTATACCAATATTGTCATGAGGTCAAAATCAATATGATTGATTGGAAATATAGTCATAACAAGGCTTTTAGACAGACAATCTTGACATAAGATATACTGTTGTCTTCAGAATTAGCAGTGTTCAATAGTTGACATATACTCTATATATCGAAAGATGTTAAGGAGGGGGTAGAGCAAGTTGATAAACATGGATATAACAATATATGATATTAGAATCTAGAGCAGAGATTCCCAACCCTTTTTTTTACCACGCCCACCTCTTTCTAAAATTCGGACGCCCTCCTATGTAATATGTATACATGTTTATTATTAAAAATGTAATTATTCCCTAAATGAAGCATAACTACAACTTTCAAATTGCTCCCTGAACAATCGAATTGCCTCCTGTGGGGCGTGGACCCACGTGGGGAAACACTGGTCTAGAGAGACCTGTAGGCGGGCAGAGAGATGTAAAGTGATATAAAAAGGGACATGTATGCTTGAAGATAGATTGGGAAAAGATGTTGAGATATGAACACATACAAGGAAACATGTTCGCGAAGATGAAGGATTCCGTACCCGATAGTTCCAGGCACAAAAGGGAAAATGATGGCAGCCCTGGCCCAACTCTACAGTCAATTTCCTATACCTGAAATATACTTGCAGAGAGAAAGGGTTCAGTACCCGATCGGCTCAGGCGTTTTTGGGACAAGATAGCTCAGCTCGAGAACGCCTTGCTCTCAAAAGGGTGGTGTGAGACTCGAACTTGGGCTAGGTGTTCACGATATCGGTAAACGATGCCTCGGCTAAGAAGGCAAAGAGCCAGAGTCCAAATCTTCTGTCAAGTTCTTCCTCACCCGGAGCCAAGCTCGCGGATGAGAAACGGTTCAGTACCCGATGGGCACAGGCACAGAGTTTCCAATTACACGAGGCAAGTTCATAGACGGCGGAACACCTCGTGCGAGATAGACGTGAACGACAATCGTCTCGACAGATAGGCAGGCTGTCACGGACTAGGGAAGCCTACTACCCGAATTAAAAGCATGACGAAAACAGATGTGCTGGGTCTCGGACGTACAGACCACAAAGTGGCCAACCGAGGTGCAAATAACAGTTTTACTATGGAACTTGTAGCAAACCATACTTCAAGCTCCCCGGCGGAAATCACACGATATATTCGTTGTGGTTATATGAGAGCGAACGCAGAAGAAGAAGAACACATACATACATGGATATTCGAAGAGGTAGAAATATAGAGAGACCGAAAGACAGAAATATAGAAGGAAGTTTCGGAGAGGAGCAAATGGTCGGAAGTAATATAGTGAAATAGATACACAGATAGACAGATAGAGATAAAGAAGCAGAGAGATCGGAAGAGGGTCACAGATAGGGAGAGATGGGCACAGAAAGATGGAGAGATGGGCACAGAAAGATGGAGAGACTTGGAAATGGGCATAAAGATAGTCAGATAGGGAGATGATTACAGAGAGATAGGGAGATGGTCAGAGAGAGATAGGGAGATGACCACAGAGAGATAGGGAGATGGTCAGAGAGAAATATTGACACGATCATAGAAAGATATGGAGATGGTCACAGAAGGATAGGGAGATGGTCAGAGAGAGATAGGGAGATGGTCACAAAGAGATAGGGAGATGGTCACAGAGAGATAGGGAGATGGTCATAGAGAAATAGGGAGATGGTCACAGAGAGATAGGGAGATGTCATAGAGAAATAGGGAGATGGTCACAGAGAGATAGGGAGATGTCATAGAGAAATAGGGAGATGGTCAGAGAGAAATATTGACACGATCATAGAAAGATATGGAGATGGTCACAGAGAGATAGGGAGATGGTCAGAAAGAGATCGGGAGATGGTCATAGTGAAATAGGGAGATGGTCACATATAGGAAGATGGTCATGGACATGGTCACAGAGAGACATGAAGATATTGAAATTAGCTCAGAGAGATAGTCAGATAATGAAATAGGTACATCAAGATATGAAGATAGACACAGATAGATAGTCAGATGGACAGATATATTATAGATTGGAAGTTGGGATTAGTATAAGAGACGTGTACAGACAGCAGAAGTATATCCCATTTCTGAATGTAGATGTATACATGGATAACCACTAACATACATTGGAGTAACAGTGTTATATTCAATTATACGCATTTCTCTCAGTGTGTGTTCGTCCATCACAAATGAGGGTAGATGTTGCAACCAAGTTAAAAGAATAGTGGTAGTGGTAAAAGGACTTTCGATGAGATCAAGAAAATATTATCATGGACGCAAATCACAAACTAAGAATGAACGTTTCAAATGCTACTAAGGTCAACAACATAGATAAAGAACACACAACCAGAAGACTCAGTGATACCTTTGTGTATATATAGAAGAATAACATTGAATATAAAAAAACTTCATTGAAAAAATAAACAATACAGAAAGGTTGTGACAACATTGGAAACTAAGATGTGGAATAATTTTATAATTTTATAAAATTATGTGGATATATTACAATGTATTACTTGAAGATAGAGCCGAGAGGCACAAGGCAGACAGATATAAATGGAAGGAGAACATCATAAGATGAAAATGTACAGGTTAGCAGATTGCGGCCCCAAGACAAGTGACAAGATTTTGGAGGTGTTTTGCAGCTAAATGACAATGCAGAGATGGCACCAGATAATTATGATGATAGAGACCGCTAGAAAAGGCTTGGAGTGTCGCCTTTGACCTGTGAAATGTAGTTTTCGTATTTTGTCCACTACTCTTCTAAGCCATCACCACATACAATCAACCAATTCAATAGAGTTTCTGCGGCATATGACAGACACCACCAACGTTATTTACACACATGTGACCTATCTTTTCTGTGAATAAGGACATGTAAAATGTATCACACTTATAAATCACACGCAAATGAATCTATGTATTTTATGCTGATTCCATTTCTTCCAAAAATACATACTTTATAACAAATGAATAAATCCGCAGTCAAACTGTGTACTAAAGATACAATTGTAGAACATACTGTGATGTTGGTTTGTACAGTGCAACAATTTATAGAATCGACGTTTCGATCAGAAGACATTTATCAAGGTATAAACACATTACTCGCGTAGGTGAAATTACGATAGATTTCTAGAGGAAGTGTCACTCAGCAATTTTTTTAAAACATCGTGATCCAAGTCAAAATGAAACTAGCATGGATGAACAAACAAAGACATTTGAATGTGAGAACATTGATTGTATTCATAACTCTAAATCTCAAACTAATGCTGCTTTGGAGGATGTATTCCGGAGAACGATAAGTGTTGTCGAGGTTTACAGCTCGACAATGATATTTGTGTCTTGTTGACTGACACATCCTACTTCTGCATGTCTTCTAGGTATTTTTACAAATTGAATGGGACAGCAAATCCAACACTTTTGCAACATTAGTCGCTTCTTTGCACATGCATTGAGATGCACAATGTAACTATTATTTTTTCTTGTTTAGGACTCAATGCAATGTTGTTGTTGTTTTTGTTTGATTGAGGGACGATTTGCCTGCAAGATTTCTAGCGAGATTTAGCAGCGAGATTTAGCAGATAGATGTATCAGCGAGATTTAACAGCTTGATTTCTAGCGAGAATTAGCAGCGAAATTTAATCCAGAAAATGAAAATGCTTTGTGTCACTGTTTTATTTATCTCAATGGCCCGTCACATCCAACTTTGGTGGAGATAAATAACACGTTTATGTTTTTAAACGTGTGTCCTGCATTAAGAACGTTGTAACCATATCGCTAGTAAATCCGTCATAAACGAGAACTGACTGTTGTACTACAAGCTAGCTGCCAACCTCAATTTAACTACGATTACACTTGCTTGACCATTTTGTAGATCCAAGAATAAGGTAATAAATTTGCTAATACTTAATAACACACATGATGACACACACAAATCGATGTTTCGACCAAATACCTTATCAAGACAAACAATTTAAACAACATTAAAACATATAACAGAAAGCTAACAGTAATGACATCGACGGCCATCTTGACCATTTTGCGCTGACTGATTAACATAGCCACACACTGTCATATTTAAATGAACCATTAAGGCTTTCAGTTCTATATAATATTTGAAATAAGATTAAAACATTATTTTTATCAGCCATTGAGCCGGTCATGCCTTTGTTTGTGATCAAAGGTTTAACACAGTTGTATAGACTTACACATGCTTCTCTTTCGAGATGACATATTCTTTACTGAACGTTGTTTTCTTTATGGATATTCTGAACTGCCGATATTCTGTGCGAGTTTACCTAACGTATCGCAAGCCTAACATACCGTCATAGCCATCTACTAAACATACAAGAACATATCATCATATTTCGACTGAGAACGACACTCAATAGACTAAGCAGACATATGTACACACATTTTTCAATTGACACATCAGCACAGCTTTCATGTGGACAAGCCAACAAAACAGCAGGGCATATCATTCATGAGTGTGCAAATAATGAAACACTAATGTGCACATACATGCCTTCTGATACACATATGAATGATACACGTTTTGGTACAGAACAAGAAATAGAAAACACTGTCCAATATATGCAGAAAACAACAACTGCATGTATCGACATTAGCAAACACAAGTAGACATGAAGATCTGCCGCAACCAATGGCCTGTTTAATTTGTTTGTTGAGTGCTGGATTCGACTATGACATCTCGGGATGCCTAGTCACGTCACTTTCAACCTAGTCCTAAGAAGGACTTTTTGGTTATATCACGACGCTGGGTGCGGAAGCGGAACTGCCGAAAAGTACTTGAGCCTTGGTGAAAATGACGAAAAGGCTGACGAAAGTTTGCTGAAGATTGCTTTTAATGCTGGGACGTACTGCGGATAAGAAGAGTCGATTCTCTCTTGGAAGTTTCCAAGTCCACAGCAGGTTCCCACCTCAGCTGGAGATCGTTCGATACTTGATAGCTTAGCCAGATTTCTCTGCTGCCCGAGACAATCTAAGATTTTTTATATCATTTTTTTAGTGCAGCCCTTACCCCAGTTAGCAGCAACCATGCCTTCTATCACTATTTTTTCCATACAGTTATGCTGATGTATATGGTCAAAAGAAACTTAGTTTTTTTGTTATAATGTATGGCTCAGAAACATGTACAATAAGCAAAAAATTTGAAGACATAATTGCTGCCTTTGAAATGTGGGTATATAGAAGAATAGGGAGAAAATCATGGAAAGAGAAGAAATCAACAAAGAGATTTAATATGAACTTAATATGAAAGACAGCACTTACTTAATATGAACAAAGCATTATTAAAGGATATAAAAATCAGATAACTAACATATTTTTGACATATCATTTAGACCTTGTTGAAGACCTTACTTGACGCTTAAGTCAAGGGGATACTAGCAAGAGGTAGGCAGAAAGTGGGTGAGTAACATCACGAGATGAACAGGTTACTTTCTAGCAGAGTGCATTCACCAAGACAAGAGACAAGCGATATTGGTGGTCTGGTGCAGGCAAACTTCGTTACGGAGACGGAACTTAATAATGATGACTGTTGTTTGGGAGCTAATGCTCATCGAAGATGATTACGGTTTTATAGTATTCTCACAATTCCTTCTGAACCATCACATTTCCTATAAAACAATTCCTTCTGAACCATCACATTTCCTATAAATCAATTCCTTCTGAACCATCACATTTCCTATAAAACAATTCCTTCTGAACCATCACATTTCCTATAAATCAATTCCTTCTAAACCATCACATTTCCGATAAAACAATTCCTTCTGAACCATCACATTTCCTATAAATCAATTCCTTCTAAACCATCACATTTCCTATAAATCAATTCCTTCTAAACCATCACTTCTCCGATAAATCAATTCCTTCTAAACCATCACATTTCCTATAAATCAATTCCTTCTAAACCATCACTTCTCCGATAAATCAATTCCTTCTAAACCATCACATTTCCGATAAATCAATTCCTTCTAAACCATCACAATTCCGATAAATCAATTCCTTCTAAATGATCACAATTCCGATAAATCAATTCCTTCTAAACCATCACAATTCCGATAAATCAATTCCTTCTAAATCATCACATTTCCGATAAATCAATTCTTTCTAAATCATCACAATTCGGATAAATCAATTCCTTCTAAATCATCACAATTCCGATAAATCAATTCCTTCTAAATCATCACATTTCCGATAAATCAATTCTTTCTAAATCATCACAATTCGGATAAATCAATTCCTTCTAAATCATCACATTTTCAATGAAACAATTCATTCTGAACCATCACATTTCGAACGCAGCAATTCCCTTTGAACCTTGAACCATCACATTGCGAATGCAGCAACTTTATTTTCCCCTGATTTATTAAGTGTCCATGTTTCAGAGTCGTAAATTGTTGCTACAAATATTTACATTTTCCCGCATACGGTTTACGTCTGTGGGTCTCAACAATGGCCTACTAGACAAACCATCCAGGCAACAGAAAACCTTAGTAGATGACATGCCGGTATATTGAGACTCTCTTATGGTAACTTTGTAGCATGTCGTCTATACAATTATATACCCTCTCTGAGTAGAAGGCTCCTTCAATAGCCATTGCACTAAGCTTAAAGCTGAAGTCTCCTGGGTGTGAAAGAAAGCTAAACAATTCTACCCCACTACACAAAGGAGGTTAAGAGCTAATCGCTATCAATTCCTGGGTTTCTAAAACAAACAATGTACAGATTCACTTGCAGGAGACATTTACCAAAACGAAAACATGTGAAGAAAAAGAGAAAGAGATAGAGAGAAAGAGATAGAAGAAATAGATAGAGAGAAAGAGAGAGAATAAGGAGAGAAAGTTTGGTACCTGTTTCATATTGCCTGTATCATATTATCATATTTTAAAAAAATGATTCAAAAGACGCAGAGGATTGACTTCACTGTACTCGGGTCCCCATATGTACTCCATCACTCTCAACGAATCGGCAAGCCACCTGCTCAGTAACCACTATGATAGCACCACTAATATCACGTACTTCAGGAGCTTCTAGGGATACTCCACAGAATCTCCGAAAACATTAACCTTGTAAACAATATGACACAAGCCGGATTCGAACATATGACCTCTTGAATACAAGACGAACAGCGTAACCACTACGTTAGGGAGATATCCTACCATAATATTATTCATTTCTAGTCACTCACTTCTGAGAATACTTTTGCGCGAAGATCCCAAACAGCATCACTCTTCATGATTGTTATCACTGATTATTGGTATATTTCCGTAGACATTATGTCACAGCCAATAGAAAGCTCTGGGAAAATGCAGATCGGCAAAAACAAGTGACTCTGACAGGAATCTACTCGTATGACCATTCTTAAAAATGGCCATTCTTTGGCTCTAGCTACTCTAGCTAACTATAGTCTATTTTAACCATGCACTTTGTGAGAAGCATCGTTTCACGTAGTCGTGACTAGTTGCACTATTGCTAACGATCTGAAATCATGCAATCTATGACGTGAGCCTTTCCCCGAGGAATGACACAACTGTGGTTCAATAAAATTTCAGAAGAACATTCTAACTAGAACTATAGTTCTATATATATATATATATATATATATATATACATCTGTGTGTGTGTTTATATTTGAACAAAGCCAGCAAACGCACAGTAGTAAAATATTTCATGTATGTGGTCGTTCATGGTGTGGGTGTAATTGTAATTGCTCTTTAAAACTAATTTTCTTAGTTTTACATTACTTTAGTCTCTCTAGTTGTAAATAGTTTTATGGTTTTGGGTTTGTCCTTGTTATATGTTTCTTGAAAAAGGCCCCGGCTGGACCGAAACGTAGAAAACTGTACATGTTCTATGTTTTATTGTTAGTTATTTAATTTTTACTATTGACAGTTAGGTATTTTATAGTAACCTTTCTACCTTTGTCGAATATCCTGCGATATTTTGGTTATTTGTTTTTCCTACTCTTCACTGACTTAAGCAATAATACAACTAGACAAAGCGTGTCGAAAATGGATGGACATCAGCTCTCAGGATACAGTACATGAACTAGCCCAGCTACACTCAAAACCACAAAACATAAGTATATACACAGATGGTTCCGTTAACAGAAACACAAATAAAAGTGGTTGGAGTGTTGTTGCTTACAGAAAAGGCGTGAGGTTGGTTGAGAAATCTTCAGCATACCTCACTGCCACATCGATCATAAGGATGGAGATAGAGGGAGTTACAGCAGAACTTAATTGGTTGATAACTGATACATCAACACAATCGGTAATACTCACAGACTATCAAAGCATGCTGCGCAATATAGAAGAGTACATGATGAGAAAAGAATGGTGGGACTTATTGAAAAACTCAATTGTCCAGAGCTTTACATGGATATACTGCCCTGGTCTTGTACGACGCTACGACCCTCCACTTCCTCACATGATTTGGCTGTAATTCCGGTTCTGCCTCCTCCCGCTATGGTCTTCTTTTCATGTCTCCTTATTCCCTATCTTCTCTGGTGCCCTTATCTCCGGCACCCTCTTCCTATGTCTCGCTATATCAGCCTGATACCATCTCACGACGTGCTTCCCCGTGATAGTCCCATACCCTCCCTTGTTGTACCCTCCCTGTGTGTCCTCTGGGCTCTCTCCCACCCGCACTTCACTTTCTTGCGTGACGTATCTCCGTCTAGGGGATTTCGTCGATCCACCACGTCCCCCTCTTTTTTTTTTTTTTTACCTCTGCATTTGTCTTATACTCTGTCATCTTTCTCTATGGCTATTTACTTACGCCCCTTTACTCTCATCAGTTGGTATGCGCTGTGACCAACCCAGGATATTGTCTTTTCCATTGTTCCACCTTTCGCGTGTGTGTTTTCTTTTCACTTCGGCGCCTCGGGTACCGTCTATTACTGTGGCATGTCTTTATTTTTCTAACCTGTACAAATACGTGCTATCATGACCCTTGATAGATATCTGACTTTCACTGTCCATTCTTTACTTTATTGCCATTATGCGTGTGCTCATTCACACGGGAGGACCATAGACTAGTCGCTGCATCAGTTAAGTTATTTTACTACTATTTTATTCTCATATATCACAATTATCTGCTCATATTCTCTTCCTGCTGTTTGCTCATTCTCTTCTGTTCCTGCCGTTTTTTAGCCTCTTTCTCTCTCCCACCTGATCCCTCGTACCATCTCATTTTGCTCTTCCCTTACATCATGATTGCTTGTCTGTAGCATTCATTCTCTGTTGCCACTTTTGAGGTGAGTATTTTAATTTTATTTTAATGTAATTTACTTGCTACCATATCTTTTCCTTTGTTCGTCTCACATTCATCAGTCTACTTTCTCCTCCCTACTTAATACTAACTTCTCCCCATACGATTTTCTCACCTGTCATGCTTCCACATCTTTTCTTCCCTCATTACCTATCTGCTATTGTCCTCATTATAACCCTATTTGTCTCCATGTAAGACTTGTTTTATTGTGGTCATTTGTTTGTCCTGATGAAGGCTTTATAGTCGAAACGTCGTCTGTCTCTGTATCTCGTTGTTAAGTTGTTTTATGTTTCATTTTGGTAACACACCTACCTATTTTTGTATTTCTTGACATACTGTCAGTGGAAATGAGAGAGCAACTTATTGGCAGGCAATGCATCGATGGACGGGACATTGCTGAGAAGAGATAAATCAGACTTGATCAAGGCAGTGGTAAATTCATTTCAAGATGAAGATGATGTAAATGAGGCTGGGAACGTACATATACAGAAAATGTTAGAAATGGAGTATCTATAAGGATGGGTAGGGAAGTTAAATCTATTGGAAAGCCCCGAAGATCACGCAATATAATTTATTGAAGGGCTACCAGACGTGGAACAATGGAATGGTGATAAACCAAGACTGTTGGTTATTGATGATTTGATGAATTGAAACGGATAATCGCGTTACTAAATTTTTCACTAAAGGAAATGACCATCGGAGTCTGAGCGTGTTGTGTATTGTGCAGCATTTGTTTGGGAAAAACAAATAACACATAACAATTAGACTTAATTCACACTACATTGTTCTGTTCACGAGCCCCCGTGACGGGTCACATTATACATTTGGCCAAGCAAATGTACCTTGGTCGCGTGCTGTTCAAGAACCCCCGTGACGGGTCACATTATACATTTGGCCAAGCAAATGTACCTTGGTCGCAATAACTATGTGCAAGATAGTTTTAAAGACGCACTTACAACCTGCACTTACAGACTGCCTGAAATGATAGATATTACTTAAGGTAACATAAGAACCTTCACTTACAGACTGCCTGAAATGATAGATATTACTTAAGGTAACATAAGAACCTTCACTTACAGACTGCCTGAAATGATAGATATTACTTAAGGTAACATAAGAACCTTCACTTACAGACTGCCTGAAATGATAGATATTACTTAAGCTACCATAAGAACCTTTACTTACAGACTGCCTGAAATGATAGATATTACTTAAGGTAACATAAGAACCTTCACTTACAGACTGCCTGAAATGATAGATATTACTTAAGGTAACATAAGAACCTTCACTTACAGACTGCCTGAACATACTACATCTGGTAGATGGTTATTAAGAGCATGAAACAATTTTGTACTTATGGAACAATTTTGTACTTATGGAACAATTGTGTACTTATGGAACAATGTGTACTTATGGAACAATTTTGTTCTTAGGGACAATTTTATACTCATGAAACAATTGGTTACTTATGGAAAAAGTTTGTACTTATGGATCAATTTTGTACTTATGGAACAAATTTGTACTTACGGAACAATTTTGTACTTATGGAACAATTCTGTACTTATGGAACAATTGTGTACTTATGGAACAATATTGACGGAAAAATTGTTAAGATAATACATAATTCTATTTCAATACACAAAGTGCAGACCTGGACATGTGATATCATTATACAGTGAGTACGTTTCAAAGTAATTATAGAATAATGGCACAAAGTAATTATAGAACAATGGCACAAAGTAATTATAGAACAATGGCACAAATTAATTATAGAACACTGGCACAAAGTAATTATAGAACAATGGCACAAAGTAATTATAGAGCAATGGCACAAAGTAATTATAGAACAATGGCACAAAGTTTATGTGACAGTCGCGAAGCTTGTAACAGCCCGATATAAAGTGATATTTCACACAATCCGTTCAAAACAATCAAATGAATTACCAGAAAATTAAAATGTGCACATTTATTTTAAATACATCACGAATGTTATTATTCGTATCGCATCTGATGCTTCTGATTTTAACTGGCATATTTCCAGTAGTAAATTTCGATAGTGAAACATGGACAATTAATAAATTAGTGGCGGTAGAAATTGCTTGCCTTCGAAAGGAGATGAGACAGATTTTGAGATTAGCAGAGACAGCGAAAATGACAATCCGAGGAATATTAAGAATATTACACTTTGAAAAAGATTGGCTCTTAAACAACGAAATAACATGAAAGCTGATGATTTTGGCCATATGGTCACACAAAGAGATATAATAAGGTGAAGAAATTAGAAAATATTGTTGCTAGTAAGAGTCCTCCAAGACGACAGTGGACAAAAAACTTCTCAGATTGTTTAAACATGCCATTAGCTCTGACAGGTCAACTCGTCCAGAATCGCAACGAGCTCATAATATTAATAAATAATACGTTCTGGAAAGAATATATCACCTGTATGAATGACGTTTTTGTTCAGTAAAATGACATGTCACCTGGATAAACGACGTTTTTGTTAAGGAAATGACATGTCACCTGGCTGAATGACGTTTTTGTTTAGGTATGACATATCACCTGGATGAATAACGTATTTTTATTCTGGAAAGAATATGTCACCTGGATGAATAACGATCTTGACATATTTGTATATTGATCAAAGATGTGGAAAAAAAATTACATGCATGAAAACTGATTATATACTATATATTGCTGTGAATAAGCTCATCAATGTGTAAGCCGTTTATGGTACTTTTCTATAACAAATTGGTCTAAAGTCTTCAGTCTGTCTATAACGCGTTAATGGTACTTTTCTGCAACAGTTTTTACCACACATTTTAGTCTGTACATCAAGCCCTATGTGGTACTTCTATAAAAAAAAGTTGCTTAAACTCTATAAGCTGCCTATGATACTTTTCTATACCAAATTTGTATACAATCTTTAGTCTGTATATAATGTATTAATTCTTTACATATTTTTGGCGTTTGTTGTTCTTTATTTGTAATAAGACCATATCGTTATAACATACATTAACAAAACGATAGGAATATACAATAGATATACGTTTGGAAGAAATAGTAGATATACATTTGTAACACACAGTAGCTATACGTTTAGAAGTTACAGTAGCTATATGGTTGATGCATACAGTAGCTATATGGTTGATGCATACAGTAGCTATGCGGTTGATGCATAGACCCTACAGTAGCTATACGGTTGATACATACAGTAGTTATACGTTTGATACATACAGTAGTTATACGTTTGATACATACAGTAGTTATACGTTTGATACATACAGTAGCTATACGTGTGATACTTATATTATCTATATGTTTGTTACACACATAGTGTATACATAGTAGCTATACGTTTGACACATACAGTAGATCAACGTGAGGTGCATAGAGTAACTATACATTTTGTACACACTGCAGCTATCCGTTTGGAACATTCACTATCTATTCGTTTGGTACATACAAGGATACACGTGAGGTACACACAGTAACTATACTTTTATATCATCAGCTGATTACTTTCAAGCTGATGTAGAAGAAGTATAGGTAATTATTCATATCATGTTCTGAAATATTCTTTATTTATAGAGAACACATTTTAAGATCGATACAGTAATTGGATGAGGTATCACGTAATAGACAGAGCATAAATAATTAAAGATACGCCATTATCTTGATCGAGAAGAGGTGGAAACATTGATCACCAAGAATTAATTATTTTTGTGGTAATTGAAAGTCATAACACATTTTTGTGGTAATTGAAAGTCATAACAAATGTCAAAGTCTGAATAACAATATCTGAGAATTGAGTCATCACGTAAGACAAATGTCTGTGAAAATCAATGATGGCTATTATCAATCAACGTGGCATTGTTTGTTTTGTTTGATTCCTAGGAATAACCCGCGATGACTCTCATGTTTTTATGTGCAGTTGTGGTGTATGTTTGTAGGGAGGGTCGTTCTAAGAGTTTTCTTTCATCTCAAGATGTGTTCAGCTCTTAGTGATAAGCGATGCTTTAACCCTTTATCTACAACTAGAAGTTTTCAACTCTCTGTGAAAAGCGATAATTTAACCCTTTATCTACAATTAGAACTAGCTTACTCGTTCATTCCTCTTACTGCTAAATAGAAGTTTATTTGTAATGTTTTTGTTTTCTTCTTCTTCTTCTGCATTCGTTCTCAAACTCCTGCAGATTGGCAGTATGTCGTTAGAAACACGAAATGCGTTTTGTCATGACTTAATCGTTGCAGCGATATCTGCTTCATTCAGACTGAAACAATCTAATTAAGCATGGATTCGGGGTCACCGACCCTCTATCGGATGAAATAGCCAACTTCACATCTAAAACCTGCTCAGTATGACATCTCTGACCGATTACAGTATCGCAATTCTTTGCTCTTTTTTTGAACCCAACAACACACGAGCTAATTATTTTTCTATTTATTAGTCCTAATGTGGAGATCTTTCTCTTGAACTAGGAATATATTTTTGATTCATTGTTTTCTTACCCAACTTTCATAGACATTTAATATTTTAGTTTTGTAGAATAAATTCCTGGATGGGTATACAAATTGTGCACACGCTGGATAATGGGACTTGGAGCGGAATTGATAAATATGCCATTCAGCAGATTGCCAGATTTCCGTCCGGGTAGTAATAACACTCCATTAATGAAAAATGTATGGAGTTGTTCAGTATTTTGTTGATTCTAAATCTCACGAAATGTACACAATAATTTAAAAGCAAGCATGTAATTATATAAACGGATGGTTGAGTTTTTCAGTGTGTCAGTATAATTGAGCCTTCACAAAATAACGTGGAAGAGGTAGAGAGCACAGCTGTGATGTTGCGGTGACCACGAGATGCGTTTACTATGGGCATTGCAACATTGAAACGGGATAGTAGCCTGGATCTGGTAAAGAATACAACTCGTGAATTATCCACGATTCATCGAGATGATCAGAAAAATGCACATAGGAAGTAGTAGTCAACAATGAGTTGATCTTCTTCTTCAGCGATCATTCTCAAACTCCCATTGGATCTCACTTGTAGCAAGACAATGATCCTATTAGATTTTCAGCAAAATGTATTCCAGAAAATGGGTAAATTCAGGAATAGGGTAAAGAAGTTTTGCTAATAACTAATGACACACATAAGAACACACACAAATCGATGTTTCGACCAAAAGGCCTTTATCAGGGCAAAAATTGCAACAAAATTAAATCACAACAGAAAACGAATATTAAGTAAAAAAAAAAAGTCCCGAAAATGAAAATGCTTTGCGTCGCCGTTTTTGTATGGGCTAATGGTCCGAAATATCCGTCATCGGTGGTAAATGAGTTAATGGAGTGAAAAAAACGAGGCTGCAATGAGTCACATTCTTTCTTTGGTAGCATACCGTATTGAGGACGTGGCTATCAACCCAGCAATTTTTTATTGTACTGATTTTTTCTAGGCAATATAAATACGTTCAGTAGTTTTCTAGTGTTTTCTGATCAGGAGAAATTCTTATTCCAACTGGAGAAATTCATACACGAGCCTTACACCACTGAAGAAATTCATTTATATGTCTTACTTAAACTGAAGATATTTATTTAAGAACCTTACTCCACGGAAGAAATTCATATGTCTTACTCCAACTGAAGCAATTCATACCTTTTACTCCAACTGAAGCAATTCATACCTTTTACTCCAACTGAAGCAATTCATACCTTTTACTCCAACTGAAGCAATTCATACATTTTACTCCAACTGAAGCAATTCATACCTTTTACTCCAACTGAAGCAATTCATACCTTTTACTCCAACTGAAGCAATTCATACATTTTACTCCAACTGAAGCAATTCATACCTTTTACTCCAACTGAAGCAATTCATACCTTTTACTCCAACTGAAGCAATTCATACCTTTTACTCCAACTGAAGCAATTCATACCTTTTACTCCAACTGAAGCAATTCATACCTTTTACTCCAACTGAAGCAATTCATACCTTTTACTCCAACTGAAGCAATTCATACATTTTACTCCAACTGAAGAATGCTGAAAAAATTCATATAAGTCTTACTCCAACTGAAGCAATTCATACCTTTTACTCCAACTGAAGCAATTCATACGTCTTACTCCAACAGAAGAATGATGAAGAATAAGATATTAAGGTCACATACATGCATGGAGCTATTGCATATCTGAATTAGTTGTATCACATCTGAGTATCACTTATTCTGATACCAGTAAATTCGAGTAAAAACATTATGATTAATGGAGAAATTCTTAAAACTAGCGGAAATTGAACCAGGTCAGTTCTAGAGGCACCGAATCACCGTGCAAGTCAAGTAATCAGGTTTTCCGTACAACATATTGACCAACAACATCCCCCAAAGAAGATGTGATTCTCGTCAAGACATTCAACATGTGCAATCAAGTCCAGATTTAAGGATCAGGGTTTAAAATGCGTTGTTGCTAGAAGTGAACATTTTGGAGAGCGTAGAAGAATGATGGTCAACCAGCAGAGGACCAGTACTGTCAGCAGAGGTGTAATGACGGATACACTCAGGGAGTAATCGGAGCAACTATTGACGTGTCCAGTTAGCAGTGATGATAATCCAACAACTTACTAACTCTGAGAACGGACCAATCCAGGCAAGGTATACTACAACAACAACGAACACACGTACAAGTATTGAAGTATCCTCAGGAACACAAACATAGAACAGCCATATCCATATACAGCGATCGATAAAACTACTTATAGACATAAATAATTATAGAGACAGGACAATGTTGCTTCAAGTAATAGCTTATACAAGTAAATTCGCGTAGGAAGCATGAGGACAAGTGAATATATTCTTAACATTGACGGGAAGTGAAATTATTCTTAATACATTGCACAGAGTTGGTGCACACCGCTGAGAGTTGGTGCACACTGCTGAGAGTTTGTGCACACAGCTGAGAGTTGGTGCATATCGCTGATAGTTGGTCACATCGCTGAGAGTTTGTGCACATCAATGAGAGCTGGTGCACATCGCTGAGAGTTGGTGCATATCGATGACAGTTGGTGCACATCGCTGAGAGTTTGTCCACATCGATGAGAGTTGGTGAACACCGCTGAGAGTTGGTGCACACCTCTGACAGTTGGTGCACACCTCTGACAGTTGGTGCACACCGTTTAGAGTTAGTGATCATCGCTAACAGTTGGTCACACCGCTGAGAGTTGGGAGTCGTCTGGTTATAAAATAAAGCCCCGGAGGAACTTTCCTATTACATAATAAGATGATGATGATGATGGCGATGATGGTGGTAATGATGATGAAATAATCCCTTTAGTTGTAAACTGGTTGCTTTTAACAGCCCATAGCACATCTGGAAAAAAAATCATTGCATCTCCACAGTTCAGTAACTGAGGTGACAATCAAACAGTTCAGTAACTGAGGTGACAATCAAACAGTTCAGTAACTGAGGTGACAATCAAACAGTTTAGTAACTGAGGTGACAATCAAACAGTTCAGTAACTGAGGTGACAATCAAACAGTTTAGTAACTGAGGTGACAATCAAACAGTTTAGTAACTGAGGTGACAATCAAACAGTTCAGTAACTGAGGTGACAATCAAACAGTTCAGTAACTGAGGTGACAATCAAACAGTTCAGTAACTGAGGTGACAATCAAACAGTTCAGTAACTGAGGTGACAATCAAACAGTTCAGTAACGGAGGTGACAATCAAACAGAGTTCAGTAACGG
The DNA here is from genome assembly GCA_034231615.1 of Meghimatium bilineatum. Lineage (NCBI taxonomy): Eukaryota > Metazoa > Mollusca > Gastropoda > Stylommatophora > Philomycidae > Meghimatium > Meghimatium bilineatum. The sequence continues at coordinate 58,283,903 of CM067316.1, forward strand.
AGGTGACAATCAAACAGAGTTTAGTAACTGAGGTGACAATCAAACAGTTCAGTAACTGAGGTGACAATCAAACAGAGTTTAGTAACTGAGGTGACAATCAAACAGTTCAGTTACTGAGGTGACAATCAAACAGTTCAGTAACTGAGGTGACAATCAAACAGTTCAGTAACTGAGGTGACAATCAAACAGTTCAGTAACGGAGGTGACAATCAAACAGTTTAGTAACTGAGGTGATAATCAAACAGTTTAGTAACTGAGGTGACAATCAAACAGTTTAGTAACTGAGGTGACAATCAAACAGTTTAGTAACTGAGGTGACAATCAAACAGTTTAGTAACTGAGGTGACAATCAAACAGTTCAGTAACTGATGTGACAATCAAACAGTTCAGTAACTGAGGTGACAATCAAACAGTTTAGTAACTGAGGTGACAATCAAACAGTTCAGTAACTGAGGTGACAATCAAACAGTTCAGTAACTGAGGTGACAATCAAACAGTTCAGTAACTGAGGTGACAATCAAACAGTTCAGTAGCTGAGGTGACAATCAAACAGTTCAGTAGCTGAGGTGACAATCAAACAGTTCAGTAACTGAGGTGACAATCAAACAGTTCAGTAACTGAGGTGACAATCAAACAGTTCAGTAACTGAGGTGACAATCAAACAGTTCAGTAACTGAGGTGACAATCAAACAGTTTAGTAATTGAGGTGACAATCAAACAGTTTAGTAACTGAGGTGACAATCAAACAGTTCAGTAACTGAGGTGACAATCAAACAGTTCAGTAACTGAGGTGACAATCAAACAGTTCAGTAACTGAGGTGACAATCAAACAGTTCAGTAACTGAGGTGACAATCAAACAGAGTTCAGTAACTGAGGTGACAATCAAACAGTTCAGTAACTGAGGTGACAATCAAACAGTTCAGTAACTGAGGTGACAATCAAACAGTTCAGTAACTGAGGTGACAATCAAACAGTTCAGTAACGGAGGTGACAATCAAACAGAGTTCAGTAACGGAGGTGACAATCAAACAGAGTTTAGTAACTGAGGTGACAATCAAACAGTTCAGTAACTGAGGTGACAATCAAACAGTTTAGTAACTGAGGTGACAATCAAACAGTTCAGTAACTGAGGTGACAATCAAACAGTTTAGTAACTGAGGTGACAATCAAACAGTTTAGTAACTGAGGTGACAATCAAACAGTTTAGTAACTGAGGTGACAATCAAACAGTTCAGTAACTGAGGTGACAATCAAACAGTTCAGTAACTGAGGTGACAATCAAACAGTTTAGTAACTGAGGTGACAATCAAACAGTTCAGTAACTGAGGTGACAATCAAACAGTTTAGTAACTGAGGTGACAATCAAACAGTTTAGTAACTGAGGTGACAATCAAACAGTTTAGTAACTGAGGTGACAATCAAACAGTTTAGTAACTGAGGTGACAATCAAACAGTTTAGTAACTGAGGTGACAATCAAACAGTTCAGTAACTGATGTGACAATCAAACAGTTCAGTAACTGAGGTGACAATCAAACAGTTTAGTAACTGAGGTGACAATCAAACAGTTCAGTAACTGAGGTGACAATCAAACAGTTCAGTAACTGAGGTGACAATCAAACAGTTCAGTAACTGAGGTGACAATCAAACAGTTCAGTAACTGCGGTGACAATCAAACAGTTCAGTAACTGAGGTGACAATCAAACAGTTCAGTAACTGAGGTGACAATCAAACAACTACAGTTGGTTGTCTCAAAGACATAGTGATAAGGGGAGGGGGGGCCTTATGCATGCATGTGTAGTACCCGAAGGGAGAAATTCCAGTATCCCAGGATCATCACGTCCTTCCAGAAGTACAGCATGTACAACTGAACACACGTGCTCATCATTCTTCCGTTAGATTTGTTGATCCATCTGTAGTGAGTGCACATTTAGCATTCTTCGCCGGCTAGAAGTCTGCCACTATAAGACAAAGTTGCAATGTGTGCTGCCTTGTATCTCTCCGTCATCCATGGAGACTATTTGACAAGAGATAAAAGTAAGAGCTCGAGAAAAGACATTTAGTGACACTGGCTGCAAAGATGGAAGGTTGTCAGCTCCTTCTCCCAACTTTCCTTAGTCCCCACCTACGACATGTCTCAAAGATAGACTCTGGCCCTATGTTTTGCACAGTGAACTAGAAACTCAGGACCCGTTCGTGACATGAGCAAGCAAAAAAGGATACAAGTGCTCTATTTATCATAATTCATGGGGATCCAAATAAGCCAAACACACAATCACACGAATTTATTTCTAATAAGGTAACATTTGTATCACTTCTCCAGTGACATCTTCTACATCAGTGACATCTTCTACATCAGTGACATCTTCTACATCAGTGACAAACGAGATAAAAATAGTTGCATTACGCATGTGTCCCGATTCTAACATCTGTGTATTATTAGTATATGTTGCTACGCGTGTCAGATAAATTAGTCAGCAACTTTCAAAGTTATCTGTCTACCGGTACTTAATGTTTACACTATTTCAGGTGACTGGAAATTGATGGCTCGTACACTTTCGCTTTTATTATGACTTCTTTTATGTTCATTCTCAAACTCCCGCAGAATACCAGGATGTAGTCTGGAGAACTCAATGTCTCAAACTTCCGCAGAATACCAGGATATAGTCTGGAGAACGCAATGTTACAAACTCCCGTAGAATACCAGGATGTACTGTGGAGAACTCAATGTCTTAAACTCCCGCAGAATACCAGGATATCATTTCAGATATATGGAATAGCAGTTTGGACAGCGGAATTGGTTGTTTTATGGTTTAAAGCTTATTTTCGATATATACACTTTTCAGTCTGACATATTCTTCCAAAAGCGGATGTCTTGGGCTATTGATGGTAATTAAACGGAAACGTTACGATATTTACATTCTCTGGACTCATCATCATCATCAAGTGCCGTCTCCGCAACGAAGGTTGGCTGCAACGTATCTCCAACATCTCCTGTCTCTTGTCTTGGTGGTGCACTCTGCTAGACTGTAACCTGTCCATCGTGTAATGTTACTCTCCCACTTGTATCTCTGCCTACCTCTTGCTCGCTTCCCTTTGACTTTACCCTCAAGTAAGGTCTTCAATAAAGTGTCATGTCTTTTAATGTGAGCAAAGTATTTTATTTGCCTGATCTTTATTTCTCTTAGTAGTTCTTTCTTCATATTAAGTGTTTTTAGCACCTCTTTATTTGTTTTCTTCTCTTTCCATGATGTTCTCCATATTCTTCTATATACCCACATCTCAAAGGCATCAATTTTGTCTTCTAATTGTTTATTTAGTGTCCATGTTTCTGAGCCATACATTAATATGGAATAGATGTAGCATTTTATAATTCTCATTTTTAACTTGTTTGTAATTTGTTTAGATATTAATAATTTCCTCATGTCATTGAAGGTACTTTTAGCCATTCCTATTCTCCTTGTTAACGTCTGTTTCACATCTGCCATCATTTGTGACTATGTGTCCAAGATATTGATACTGTTTTACTTGTTGTAGTTTCTCTCCCTGTATGTTTATGTTTACCTCCTGTTCTTCTGTGTTTTTGCTGATTATCATGGTTTTTGTTTTTTGAATGTTTATATCCAGTCCATATTCATTACTTGATTTATTGACTGGATCTATTAGTCTTTGGACTACATCCTGCTAAAAACAAAGTATGACTATTCTCCTGCGAGACGAGAGATTCAGCGGGATTTTGAGAATGAACACTGAAGAAGAAGACGATGATGTCTGACATAGTCTACTTTAGATTGGCTTCATGATCACTTTGATGATTTATGAGATGAAGATAGGCGTGACCCGCATAGAAAACTTGACATAGTGTTTAAAAGCAATGCTGAAAAAGTATAGAACCGGAAACATCAGCAGTTATACTCTAAGAGATTTAGTAGAGGGAGATATGAGCACCTATGTGCATGTCTGCTGTGCGAAGAGGTTATCAATATACCTAATACTTAATATCTACTACTTGGTATCTAATATTTACTAAAATACATAATATCTACTACATAATATCTAATAACGACTACATAATATCTAATATCGACTACACAATATCTAATATCTCCTACCAAATATCTCCTACCAAATATCTCCTACCAAATATCTCCTACCAAATATCTCCTACCAAATATCTCCTACCAAATATCTCCTACCAAATATCTCCTACCAAATATCTCCTACCAAATATCTCCTACCAAATATCTCCTACCAAATATCTCCTACCAAATATCTATTACCAAATATCTCATACCAAATATCTCATACCAAATATCTCATACTAAATATCTCCTACCAATATCTCCTACCAAATATCTCCTACCAAATATCTCCTACCAAATATCTCCTACCAAATATCTCCTACAAAATATCTCCTACCTAATATCTACTACGTATTACCTAATATCTACTACCTAATATCTACTACCTAATATCTACAACCTAATATCTACTACGTATTACCTAATATCTACTACCTAATATTTACTACCTAATATCTTCTACCTAATATTTACTACCTAATTTCGACTACCCAATGTCTACTACTTAATATCTACTACCTAATATTTACTAGCTAATATCTACTACCTAATATCTACTACCTAATATTTACTAGCTAATATCTACTACCTAATATTTACTACCTAATATCTACTACCTAATATCTACTACCTAATATCTACAACCTAATATCTACTACGTATTACCTAATATCTACTTCCTAATATTTACTACCTAATATCTACTACCTAACATCTACTACCTAATATCTACTACCTAGTATTTACAACGTATTACTAATGTCTACTACCTAATATCTACTACGTAATACATAATATCTACTACCTAATATCTACTACCTAATACCTAATATCTACTATCTAATATCTACTACCTAATATCTACTACTTAATATCTACTACCTAATATCTACTACCTAATATCTACTACCTAATATCTACTACCTAATATCTACTACCTAATATCTACTACCTAATATCTACTACCTAATATCTACTACCTAATATCTACTACCTAATATCTACTACTTAATATCTACTACCTAATATCTACTACCTAAAATCTACTACCGAATATCTACTACGTAATACGTAATATCTACTACCTAATATATACTAGCTAATATCTACTACGTAATATATACTACCTAATATCTACTACCTAATATCTACTAACTTATATATACTACCTAATATCTATTACCTAATATCTATTACGTATTACCTAATATCTACTACCTAATATCTACTAAGTAATACGTAATATCTACTACCTAATATCTACTAACTTATATATACTACCTAATATCTATTACCTAATATCTATTACGTATTACCTAATATCTACTACCTAATATCTATTACCTAATATCTATTACGTATTACCTAATATCTACTACCTAATATCTACTAAGTAATACGTAATATCTACTACCTAATATCTACTGCCTAATATCTACTACCTAAAATATACTACCTAATATCTACTACGTAATACCTAATATCTACTACCTAATATCTACTACCTAATATCTACTACCTAAAATCTACTACCTAATATCTACTACGTAATACGTAATATCTACTACCTAATATCCACTACGTGATACGTGATATCTACTACCTAATATCTACTACCTAATACCTAATATATACTAATAATACGACCCATAGCCTTTCAGGATAGTAGGGGTTCCACACACTGGATACACCAGCAAAGACAGCACTCATACAACTTTGTTCTCAGTCATACGGAGGAGTGTGAAACTTTGCTCTCAGCCATACGGAGGAGTGTGAAACTTTGCTCTCAGCCATACGGGGGAGTGTGAAACTTTGCCTCAGCCATACGGAGGAGTGTGAAACTTTCCCGTCCTGACCATTCCATGGTGTTATCAATCCAGAGTTTTCTCCCTCTTTCTCTCATCCTACCACCCTCGACTGTTCTTTGCAAGATAGTTTTAGAAATTAGTAGAGTCTTGTCACATGTCCAAGCCACACAAGCCCATGCCGTTTCACCCTTGCCAAAACTTGTTCTTGATAACCTGTAGAGTTATTCATCCGCTGATAGACAAATATATTTGTCATGCGTTCTATATAGCTAATTCTTATCAAACTTCCGTAGCACCCATTTTCAGCTGACTGAATCCCTCTCTTCGTGTCTGCACATAATATATTTGATCTAATACCTAATCTATTACACAAATACTTAGGTGACTTAGGTGAGAAGTATTTATGGGTCGACAGGCCGGAATGAGCTTTTTACGTCTGCTATTGGACCAAACGGGATATTTGAATATCGACAGTAAGGTCTTAAGAATCAGCACGAATATACTGGCAACAAACGGCAGCAATAAGAATAGGAAATAAAGTTGGCCCTTTTCAACACATAAAACAATGAGTTAGACAGGAATATGTACTTTCACCAGACCTGTTGTCTTTATACAGTGAAAACATAATGCGTGCAATTGTTGATATCCCAGGAATATCAGTGGGAGGACATAACAAATATTTTGAGATATTCGGATGTCTGATTGCTAAACGTGAGGAAGAGCTTCAAGATTTAATTAATGTAGTAATCACAGAAAGTAAGGAGAAAGGCCTCTTCCTAAAACAAAACGTTCTTTCATTACTGCATGTTTTCTTGTGAAGGAGTGCAGGGAGGTTTTCTATGGGATCTTCCTAAACATAAAGAAAACAGAAGTAATGGATATTTCAAAGAAACAAAATAACTCACCCTGCAAGATTATGGTGAATGATATTGTATTAGAACAGCAGCAGCATTTCAAATATTTAGGTACAGCGATTACAGCAGATGGAAGCAGTTCAACAGAAATAAGAAGCAGAGTAGGGCAAGCAAAACAACATTCAGAAAAATGAAAAATATATTGTGTAATATGACATTGTCATTAGAGGTGAGAAAGAGAGTTCTGCAGTGCTATATAACCCCTATACTAGCATATGGATGAGTCTTGGACAGTAAACAAAATGGAAAAGTGGAACATTAGAGACATAAGACATGTGGTTCTATAAAAGAATGTTGGGAATACCATGGACTGGCAGAAGAATTAATGTGGAAGTTTTTTAGAGTCAAATGTGAATCGGACCTTAATCAATAATATAAGAAAACGACAATGTTAATTTTTTGGCCACTTCGTGAGACAGGGAGGTTTGGAGAACATAGTTACAACAGGCAAAATTGAAGGCAATAGAGACAGACGGCGACAACGTGAGAAAGTATTAGACAGTTTGACAACCTGGCATGGTAGGTAATCAACAACAATCTTGATACATAATGCTAGAGATAGAGAGCTGTGGAGAGCCATGATCTCCTACGCCAGCCGGCATGGCACATGATGGTGATGATTTGACCATACACCTTTTCGACAATTTCGTTTGATCTCCAAGTAGTGTTTTCTGAGCTCTAGTGCCAACAGATAGAATATTTTTAGATCAAGCCTGAAAAAATAATTTGCAGGCCGTATTTAGCCTTCTGGTCGAAATTTGACCAACCAAGGAATGATATTTTAGTTGTGATCCTCAAATAGTTTGAAATACTACTGAGATTTAAAGTCATCTGGGTATGAAATAAAGTTCTATAGAAACATATATCCCTGTTTCAAACAATGGTAAAAAAGATATGTTGTTCTTAATTCTTAAGCACGAATACAAACACTTCCCATCCTGACCAAAGTGTCGCCAACATTGTAATACATATATGAATAGATATTAGTACATTATTTTATTATTTCTCGCATGCTACTAGGTTGCCAGAAGGAAACACAGAATGACAACACTGTAATATGTTATGCATATAATAAGATGCGATTAAGGAGTTATATGGTTCACGGATAAGAAGGCTGAATCATAACACAATATTCTTAGGGGATTTATTATACTGATTCAATCCAATCAATGTCCGTGTATTACCAGGCTTATCAGGGAAGAAAAGAATATCAACACTGTCACATGTTATACGTATCATAAGAGGGAACTAAGAAAGTTATTCGGAATGGAGTTTGCTGTTTAGCCCCACAGGTAAAATTTGTCCAAAACAATGTGAAATCGGATTTTTCGGGCCAATACGAGTATCATACTAAAAAATCAAATTATGACAAGACGAATACCAATATCCTGACTACATCCTGCTAAACAACAGGGGTTTTAGAACGACCGTATATGCTCCACTAAGCGTTTGAACCGCCAATCTCGGATGTTTCAGGTGATTGCTGCAAATAAAACGAAGCCACGACGTATGTTCTCTGGACTACATCATTCTCGAATAAAGCAGGACCATCCTACTACAAGAGATATTCATTGGAAGTTTGAGAACGAACGCAATGGAATGGTTTGAGAAGCACTGAAGAAAAGTGCGCGCCAACAACACCTGAGGAAAGGTAGTAAAATCGATGAATCTCACCGAAGAACGATTGTGATAGACAGATCTAGGACGAAATCCGTAGAATCGTGATCACGATAACACGAAAATTGAAAAGCGTGGTAAATTATAGAATCTGCTGTTGGCATTTTTACTAGCATATACGACTCACGACTGATGGAGAAATATATTTGCAGACATGACGGATAAAACAATTCAAGCGAATGATGCCGGTCTCGTGGTAAACTAACGTCACAAAATACGGCACACTGTTTCAAAAACTGCAATTTAGACATACTGACAATTCACTGCCGATCGTTGCTGCACGATTTCAGTCCATGATGAAGTTGTGGATAAAATTAGGGGTAGAGATCTGAGCTTTGATAAACAGGAATAAAATTAGATAGTGGTGTATTAAACTAGACAATAGAGTATTAAACCGGCTACATTATTATCAAACTAGATAATGGAGTATTTAACCGGCTACCTTATTATCAAACTAGATAATGGAGTATTAAACCGGCTACATTATTATCAAACTAGATAATGCAGTATTAAACAGGATACGTTATTATCACAATAGATCATGGGGTATTAAACCAGCTACCATATTATCAAACTAGATAATGGAGTATTAAACCGGATACCTAATTATCAAAGTAGATAATGGAGTATTAAACCGACTATCTTATTATCAAACTAGATAATGGAGTATTAAACCGGCTACCTTTTTTTATCAAACTAGATAATAGAGTATTAAACCGGCTATCTTATTATCAAACTAGATAATGGAGAATTAAACCGGATACCTTTTTTATCAAACTAGATAATAGAGTATTAAACCGGCTATCTTATTATCAAACTAGATAATGGAGTATTTAACTGGGTAGTTTATTGTAAAACTAGATAATGACACTAAGGTATGATGATGAAATAATCCCTTTATCTATGAGCAGGTAGTTCTTGACAACCCATGTCCTGCCTGACCAAAGCACATGTTCAATTGAGTAATTTAGATGACAGGATGTTGTTAGAAGGCATGGTTATGTTTGTGGAGTTTATGATTGCATGATTAATCTCTGAAACGAAGGCATTCCAGTGTGGTCGTATCTCGGGATTACCACGTCCTAGTAGGAGAACAGAATATTCTTTAGGCAACTAGCTCATCATTCTTCTGTCAGATTGTAATGTCACACCTGTTGACCCATATGACGTAATGTCACAGTTATTGACTCACCTGACGTAATGTCACAGTTATTGACCCATCTGACTTACTGTCACCGCTATTGACACATATGACGTAATGTCACAGTTATTGACCCACCTGACGTAATGCCACAGTTATTGACCCATCTGACGTAATGCCACAGCTATTGACCCATCTGACGTAATGTCACACCTATTGACTCATCTGACGTAATGTCACACCTGTTGACCCATCTGATGTAATGTCACACCTGTTGACTCATCTGACGTAATGTCACTCCTGTTGACACATCTGACGTAATGCCACAGCTTTTGGCACATCTGGCATAATGTCAAACCTGTTGACCCATCTGACGTAATGTCACACCTGTTGACCCATCTGACGTAATGTCACAGCTGTTGATCCATTTGACGTAATGTCACATCTGTTGACACATCTGGCATAATGTCACACCTGTTGACCCATCTGACGTAATGTCACACCTGTTGACCCATCTGACGTAATGCCACATATGTTGACCCATCTGACGTAATGTCACACCTGTTTACTCATCTGACGTAATGTCACAGCTGTTGACCCATCTGACGTAATGCCACACCTAGCACTCCCTGTCATGATCCTAAGATTCTAGGATCATGCCATATAAAAAAAATACAGACACAAATTTCGTGGTTCGCAGCCCTACAATATTTCGTCATTCATGTAGACCGCTTGTACAGACATAATGTTCTCTTCGTCATCCACGTGGTAATTTCAACAGAAGACAGAAGTAATAAATTGAGACAAGACTTGTATTGACAATTTATTTCTCAAAGGTGACTAGTTGTCAGCCCAGTCCCCCTCCCCCACTTTCCGTAGTCGCCTGCAACGACATGCATAGAAATAAGACAGCGGACTTATTATTTTCACCCTAAACTAGAAATACAGACATTGGTTGCCATTGCTACACAGCCGTTAACAGAGCGTGCACAAACGAGTATACAAAAGAAAAATGTATATAATTGGTTGAACAATAGGTTGAGCAGTTGCGCATCCGGACCGTTGCGTAAGCAATGGCAAACTACAAATCGTATTAATATTGCATAGATAAATCACTACAGCAAAGAAATTCTGGGTTGAGGGCTACGTCCTGAATAAGATCATTACAATGCTAGTTCCGTTATTTTAATTAACCAACGGTAGACATATTGATAATGTCCTCAGCATCACGACTTCCTTTACGTTTCGAGGAGACCTGGTACCCATTTTCCGAGACAGTCCATTTCCCCAGACTGTATTGACCTACGAGTGGTTAGTGTATTAAAATATTTGGAAATTGAAGCGTGGATCACTCAATTAAGAAGCTAATGCAATAATTACTGAGCTACCGAGGCTCTATATACATAGACAGTAGGGGATACATCTAGGTATTAGAACATACACCTCCATATTGTAGCAGCTTACAATATGTGATTTGAAATACTTGAGAAATGCCGCAAGAGTGACCAAACAAGACAAAATAAAAAATTACGAAATCGGGAGAAGAATCGGTTTAAGACCATGCACAGAATACATCGAGAAACAACAGATACAATTATTTGGACACCTTATGAGGGAAAAAAACCATACACAACTACCGACAAGAACATATAACATACACAGATTCAGATACAAGGCCAGAGGAAGACCTAGAAAAAAATAGATAGGTAATATCTAAAATGTTATCAGAAAACGACGTTGGTCCTACATCAGGCATGTCCTACGCGCAGACACCAACAGAATACACCACCAATCTCTTGAATGGATACCTACATGCAAAAGAGCAAGGGGTAGACCAAAAGAAACACTCAAAAGAAAAATAGTTAGAGAAAGTAAAACAACAAATATTCATACTATTCAAGAACTGCACAGAATATCTTTGAACAGACAGAATTGGAGAGATCTGACATCTGCCCTATGCGCTAACTTCAGCGCAAAATGAAAATGAATGAATGAATGAATATCTAAACAACACTGAACAAATATGGATAAACACATCTAGCATTGGATGCACAGCTAAAGCTCCCATTCACCTCCTCTACACTTCAAGGCAGTTGTGGATAATCTGACTATCATCATCTGGGGATTGAGAATGGACAATCTATACATGGTGTACTGATAAATAAATTAATATAGTAGTCAACAATATGAGCCCTACTGGCAAATAGTAAATCAAGCCGCGTTAATGACATATTTGTCAATTTCCGTAATTTTAATTGGTCACATTGATTATACTTTGTGAGACAGCAAATGAAATTCAAAGGAACAGTCATAAGAATAATTCTAATAGGCTTGATTTCCCACTTGCCAAAAGGTCCTATAGAGCCGACAGTTCGACTTAAATAATGGTAATTGAAAGGATATATGGTAAGATCTAAAGTTTAGGAAACAACATATTAGAATAGGACCATGGAATGTTAGAACACTACACCAGTCAGGATAGCTAGAAAATTTAATATTAGAGGCAGAAGCATTAGATGTAGATATTCTAGGAATAGCAGAGACAAGATGGAGAGATGATGGGTACACAAGAAAAGAAAATTTTAGTTTTATACATTCAGGATGAGGTTACCATGAACGAAGGGTAGGAATACTGATCAGGAAAGAAATATAAAAATATATCAGCGGGTACTGGACATATAATGACAGAATGATGTTGCTAAAGATCAAAGCAAAACCGTTTGATCTGGCCATTATACAAACTTATGCACCAACTACAGATTACACTAAAGAAGAAATAGAACAGTACTACGAAGATCTACAGCAACTACTCAAACCAGTAAAATCAACAGACATTTTAATAGTCATGGGAGACATGAATGCAAAAATAGGGAAAGGAAGACATAAGAACATTGTAGGGCAATTCGGACTAGGGACAAGAAATGACAGAGGAGAAAGACTTATACAGTTCTGTGAGGAGAACAATATGATCATATGTAATACATTCTTTGAACATCAAAATAGAAGATTATATACATGGAAAAGCCCTGGAGACAGAAAGAGGAACCAAATAGATTACATTATGATTAACAATAGATTTAGAAATAGTGTCAAAACAATCAAAACATACCCTGGTGCAGATATCAACTCTGACCATAATCCAGTGCTGTGCAAAATAAATGTCAAACTTAAAAAGATAGTAAATAGAGGAGTCCAAGATCCACAGATAGACGCATCAGCACTAAAACAACCAGACATACAACAAAAATACCTTGTAGATGTAAGGAATAGATATGAACATCTAATGATAGAGTGCATGGAACAATACAGAAGGGAAAATCCAGAGGAGAAAATAGACAATAAATGGGACAGCCTAAGGAAAAGTATTCAAACATCAAATGAAAATTACCAATAAGAAATACCAAGAAAAAACAAACATGGATGACAGATGAAATATTAGAGAAAATGACAGAAAGAAAGAAAGCTAAACATACGCCAAAATACTCAATTATAGACAAGGAGATACGTAACATGTGCAGAACAGCGAAAAAACAATGGCTAGAAACAAAATGCAGTGAAATAGAGGAGATGTCCATACAACAGAAGACAAAATTAATGCATAAGGAGATAAGACTGATCACAAATAAGAAAAATCCTATAAATGGGGGTGGCTTCATTAAAGATAAAAATGGTAAAATAATATTTGATAAAACAGAAGCACTCACAAGATGGGAAGATTATGTAACAGAACTGTTTGACGACCAACGGAACAAAAAACCAACAATACACAACAATGATGGACCAGCAATACTGAAATCAGAAGTAGAACATGCAATAAATTCAATAAAATGTGGAAAAGCTGCAGGCTCTGACAACATAACAGCAGACATAATAAAAACTATAAATGAGTTTGGTGTAGATACTATCACAGAAATTTCCAATGACATATACGAAACAGGCCATATACCTAAAGACCTAACATCATCAATATTCATACCACAACCTAAGAAGTCCAGGCCTGTGGACTGTACAGATAATATAGAACAATAAGTCTAATGAGCCATCTAACTAAAATACTTCTCAAGATAATACATGAAAGAACTAAGAACAAGATAGACATGGAGGTCGGTGAAGAATAATTCGGTTTTAGGAAAAACAAAGGAACCAGAGAAGCTATACTGAGTATCCGGCTAGTGATAGATAAATATATAGAAGTCCAAAAAAGTATCTATATTTGCTTCATAGACTACAGCAAGGCCTTTGATAGAGTCCAACATGAAAAATTAATCAAATGTCTTCAAGAAATAGGCATAGATGGAAAAGACATCAGACTGATTAGAAATATATATTGGGAACAAACTGTATCAATAAGGTGTGAAAACAGCTACTCTCCATACATAGAAATAAGAAGAGGGGTAAGACAAGGATGCATTTTATCACCAAGCCTATTTAATATCTACACAGAGAATATCTTTAAAAATATAGAAGAAATATCAGGACTCAAGATCAATGGTAAAATAATAAACAACCTGAGATATGCAGATGACACTGTTCTTTTAGCAGAAAGTGAACATGAATTACAAAGACTAATAGATCAAGTCAATAAATCAAGTAATGAATATGAACTGGATATAAACATTCAACAAAAAAAAAACCATGATAATCAGCAAAGACACAGAAGAACAGGAGATAAACATAAACATACAGGGAGAGAAACTACAACAAGTAAAACTGTATCAATATCTTGGATACATAGTCACAAATGATGGCAGATGTGAAACAGAAGTTAAAAGGAGAATAGGAATGGCTAAAAGTGCCTTCAATGACATGATGAAATTATTAACATCTAAACAAATTACAAACAAGTTAAAAATGAGAATTATAAAATACTACATCTATTCTATATTAATGTATCGCTCAGAAACATGGACACTAAATAAACAATTAGAATACAAAATTGATGCCTTTGAGATGTGGGTATATAGAAGAATAGGGAGAACATCATGGAAATAGAAGAAAACAGATAAAGAGGTGCTAAAGATACTTAATATGAAGAAAGAACTACTAAGAGAAATAAAGATCAGGCAAATATAATACTTTGGACACATTAAAAGACATGACACCTTATTGAAGACCTTACTTGAGGGTAAAGTCAAAGGGAAGCGAGCAAGAGGTAGGCAGAGATACAAGTGGGAGAGTAACATTACACGATGGACAGGGTACAGTCTAGCAGAGTGCACCACCAAGACAAGAGACAGGTTATGTTGGAGATACGCTGCAGTCAACCTTCGTTGCGGAGACGGCACTTGATGATGATGATGATGATGGTAAGATATGAAGATAGGCTGTAAAATTAGTTTTATTTTTCTACAATCGTTCTCAAACTCTTGCAGACTATCAGGACGTAGTTGGGAGAAGTGAATCTACTGTGTCAGTGTTTACTGCTAAGATGTGATAGCTGCTGAACACAGATTGAAATATCCGACTTTAGCATTACTTCTAAATCACTGACCATTTATAGGTTGGACCAGTCAACCATAACACCAGAAATTTCTTAGTCGTCTTCTATTATATTCATGGCAAGTGTTAGTCTCACTTGTGTTCCCTTTACCGACCCTGATAACACACGTGTGATAGATAAAGTTGTATGGAACTAGATATTCGATAACGTTGTATAGAACATGAAATTAAATATAGTTGTATGTAATGAGATTATTAGATAAAGTTGTATGAGACTAGATATTTAATAACATTTTATGGAATTAGACATGTGATAAAGTTGTTTGAAATTAGATATTTGATAAGGTTGTATTGAACCATGAAATAATATGAAACTAGATAATGAAATTGTGCATAACGTGGAAAACATAGCCCCACTTGTGGTCACATCGTTACTGATGGTCACGAAAATACAATTGGACATTGTGTGTCCATGTGCCTGTCTATGAAGAGTGCGGACACAGAGAGGTAACTATTTTGATTACTTTGATACATTACAGAATACAAAGCATTCACAAAAAACAAACAATTTATTTAGACGTCCCTGTGGTACACGGAAGAAATATGTCCCGAAAGTGCTACAAGAACAATGGTCAGTTCATCAGTTATTGTATTACAACAGAGGCGGTGTGATATCAGAAGTTATTGTATTACAACAGAGGCGGTGTGATATCAGCAGTTAAGATATTACAACAGAGACAGTGTGAGTTCATCACTTAATGTATTACAACAGAGAGTGTGAGTTCAACACTTAATATATTACAACAGAGAAAGTGTGAGTTCAGCAGTTAATTCATACGTTTTCAATACGACTCGTCAAGTTTAAATAGAACAGTTCAGTTAGGAATAAATTTTTAGATTCCACACGACTCCCACACGGATTTAATAGCTGTCTCAAAGAAATATACACAACATGGGTACTGTATCTAATCAGGAATAAATCCCTAGCCTTTCGGGGTCCTAGTGGTAAGATATTGAATGTATCAACACACTGTCCTCCGGTGATTTCTATCCTCAGTGATGAAGTTGTGGAAATTGAATATCAATATTACTTATGTAAAATTGTATAACAATATTACTTACGTAAAATTGTATAACAATATTACTTACGTAAAATTGTATAACAATATTACTTACATAAAATTGTATAACAATAGTACTTACGTAAAATTGTATAACAATAGTACTTACGTAAAATTGTATAACAATAGTACTTACGTAAAATTGTATAACAATACTACTTACGTAAAATTGTATAACAATAGTACTTACGTAGAACACAAGTTCGATTAGCCTTACAATTAACGCACAGACTATAGGGTATTGGTGCGAACAAATACAAATAACAATATACAAGACATTTTCAACGTCTCAACCATAAGATAATTTTTAAGAAAGTACAAGACAAACAGTGGAGAAACAGTAAAAACAGTAAATCTAATGACACTAACATAAAAACATTAGATGGCAGACGAACAGAAGAGACGTCCACAGTTAGCGGAAGTTGGTTACCTTTGAACACAAGAAAAACATATTCACCGACAGCACATCAACAAACGTGCAGGTTATAAATAATCACTTTTGTCAGTAGTGAAACAATTTAAATTTCTTGCCTGGTTTGGACGTAACGAAGCACGACTTACTTTTTAAAACTATTTTTGTCAGGAACAGCTGATGGTCAAGGCAAACAGACGATAAAAGAAAATCAGGGAATCCAAAACATCAAAAAGATTTCTGGGCATGATTTTTCTACACTCGCCCAAATGGCTGATGACTGATGTTTTTGGGGGCTTTTTTCTACTGATGTTTCCAGTGTGGCACCTCTGTGGTCTTGACGGGCTATGATTCGCATTATTACTATAACATTATGAATATATTGTGCACGCAATTTGCTTTCTACCCACGCGGTAAACAGAACACATCATATGCGTGTTTCTCACATCTTACATCTCTATACTGTTCTTAGAAAAGTAAATAATTATTACAAGAGACCCGGTCTTATCTATCAGATTCCATTATGTACTTCAAACTAACCTTGACCTTTCTTTATCTGCCTTGCTCTAAGCTTATCATTCTTAATATAATATTTTGACCAATCGTAAAATGTGATTAGGAAAACAAAAACAAAAATCGAAACCGACATTATAAGCACGAAATATTAGTGTAATCTATAAAATAAGTAGGTATTTGCGGAATCATCTCTTTCTGTTATATTGGACAATCGGTGAATGGTATCACTGCTAGGAATGCTGGAATTGATACTGTACTGTCTTTTCCTATCTATGGCAAGGGAAAACAGAATTACAAGCATTAACCATTTAATTGCTATGAATGAATTAAGTCGTTTTTTTGGGTTCTATTCACTTATTTGAAGACCAAAACAACACTGAAAAGAACTATCGAAAAAGAGATCACAACAGTTGATATGAAAATGAATGATCTCGAACACCTGGCTGTTGATCGATAAACATGGAGAGCTATGACATATGCCCTATGTGCCAAGCTAGGTATAAGAGGAAAATGATAATGATTCACTTATTACTAAAAATAATTTCACTCTGAAATCGCCAAGCGGCTGTATTCAGTAACCATCCCATAATTGGGGTATATATTTTCTTGTGTCAATAGACAGTCAGTACCATGAATTATTCATTCCCCATGTGAGGCGGAAATGTGTTGTTTTTTCAGATCGCAACGGCTCCCGGGTCGACCCAGCCTTAAACGGGTACCGGATTAATCCGGGAAGTAAAGACTGCGAGGGAGAGGAGATGGCTACCGCCCTCATATACAGAGCCTCTGAAATGTGAGATTGCTAACATCTCACACCCCTACGGCTGTAATAAAATCTATGGGTTACTTTAGTTTTTTTACTACCATGATATATCTCTTATTTTTGTAGTTGTGTAGGACTACAGAAGAATTCAGCACAGTTAAAGTCACTAGGGAGTGAATTGAGCAGGTAAAAGGTTCAGTAGCTACATTTTCATAGTGATAACATAATGTTGTTAGATTTGGGCAATGACATCTACAATAGACACGAAATCATTGAATGCTATTGAAAGGTCCCCCAATATCATGAAACTGATCGATGTTCCAACACAGACGTCTGGAAAAAAATGTGAACAGGCAAAGCCATGCTTTCCTCAAAACTTTAAAAAAATAGCAAATTCTCCAGAATGTGATAATAAACCACGTCACTTATCTTGGCTTATCCGAGTATTTCCTTGTATTTCATTTGTTGGCTATACAAAGTGTATCCAAAGTGACCAAGGAACAGTTGCATAAATTAAGTTAAATGACGCTGTTTGGGCGTTGCAAAGTTCTGTTGTGGATGAGGGCTGAAATAAGCAAATAAGCGCAGGTTTAATGTGTTGTTTTTTTTCTTTACACAAATAAATTCTTTCCAGAACGCAATCGTTCTTTCTCTGACACCTTGGTTGAGATGTGGCAACCACTTAAACTAGAACACACTTAGCGACATGAAACGGGCAATCAGTTGTAGGATGTAGACACTTAGCGACATGAAACAGGTAATCAGTTGTAGGAAATAGACACTTAGCGACATGAAACAGGTAATCAGTTGTAGGATGTAGACACTTAGCGACATGAAACAGGTAATCAGTTGTAGGAAATAGACACTTAGCGATATGAAACAGGTAATCAGTTGTAGGATGTAGAC
This sequence comes from Meghimatium bilineatum, assembly GCA_034231615.1. Taxonomy (NCBI): domain Eukaryota; kingdom Metazoa; phylum Mollusca; class Gastropoda; order Stylommatophora; family Philomycidae; genus Meghimatium; species Meghimatium bilineatum. Next base: position 58,302,681 of record CM067316.1, read on the forward strand.
ACTTAGCGACATGAAACAGGTAATCAGTTGTAGGAAATAGACACTTAGCGACATGAAACAGGTAATCAGTTGTAGGAAATAGACACTTAGCGACATGAAACGGGTAATCAGTTGTAGGATGTAGACACTTAGCAACATGAAACAGGTAATCAGTTGTAGGAAATAGACACTTAGCGACATGAAACAGGTAATCAGTTGTAGGATGTAGACACTTAGCGACATGAAACAGGTAATCAGTTGTAGGAAATAGACACTTAGCGACATGAAACAGGTAATCAGTTGTAGGAAATAGACACTTAGCGACATGAAACGGGTAATCAGTTGTAGGATGTAGACACTTAGCAACATGAAACAGGTAATCAGTTGTAGGAAATAGACACTTAGCGACATGAAACAGGTAATCAGTTGTAGGATGTAGACACTTAGCAACATGAAACAGGTAATCAGTTGTAGGATGTAGACACTTAGCGACATGAAACAGGTAATCAGTTGTAGGAAATAGTCACTAAGCGACATGAAACAGGTAATCAGTTGTAGGAAATAGACACTTAGCGACATGAAACAGGTAATCAGTTGTAGGATGTAGACACTTAGCGACATGAAACAGGTAATCAGTTGTAGGAAATAGACACTTAGCGACATGAAACAGGTAATCAGTTGTAGGATGTAGACACTTAGCGACATGAAACAGATAATCAGTTGTAGGAAATAGACACTTAGCGACATGAAACAGGTAATCAGTTGTAGGAAATAGACACTTAGCGACATGAAACAGGTAATCAGTTGTAGGAAATAGACACTTAGCGACATGAAACGGGTAATCAGTTGTAGGAAATAGTCACTAAGCGACATGAAACAGGTAATCAGTTGTAGGAAATAGTCACTAAGCGACATGAAACGGGTAATCAGTTGTAGGATATAGTCACTAAGCGACATGAAACAGGTAATCAGTTGTAGGATATAGTCACTAAGCGACATGAAACAGGTAATCAGTTGTAGGAAATAGTCACTAAGCGACATGAAACAGGTAATCAGTTGTAGGATATAGTCACTAAGCGACATGAAACGGGTAATCAGTTGTAGGATATAGTCACTAAGCGACATGAAACAGGTAATCAGTTGTAGGATATAGTCACTAAGCGACATGAAACAGGTAATCAGTTGTAGGATATAGTCACTAAGCGACATGAAACAGGTAATCAGTTGTAGGAAATAGTCACTAAGCGACATGAAACGGGTAATCAGTTGTAGGAAATAGTCACTAAGCGACATGAAACGGGTAATCAGTTGTAGGATATAGTCACTAAGCGACATGAAACAGGTAATCAGTTGTAGGAAATAGTCACTAAGCGACATGAAACAGGTAATCAGTTGTAGGATATAGTCACTAAGCGACATGAAACGGGTAATCAGTTGTAGGATATAGTCACTAAGCGACATGAAACGGGTAATCAGTTGTAGGATATAGTCACTAAGCGACATGAAACAGGTAATCAGTTGTAGGAAATAGTCACTAAGCGACATGAAACAGGTAATCAGTTGTAGGATATAGTCACTAAGCGACATGAAACGGGTAATCAGTTGTAGGATATAGTCACTAAGCGACATGAAACAGGTAATCAGTTGTAGGATATAGTCACTAAGCGACATGAAACGGGTAATCAGTTGTAGGATATAGTCACTAAGCGACATGAAACAGGTAATCAGTTGTAGGATATAGTCACTAAGCGACATGAAACAGGTAATCAGTTGTAGGATATAGTCACTAAGCGACATGAAACAGGTAATCAGTTGTAGGAAATAGTCACTAAGCGACATGAAACAGGTAATCAGTTGTAGGAAATAGACACTTAGCGACATGAAACAGGTAATCAGTTGTAGGAAATAGACACTTAGCGACATGAAACAGGTAATCAGTTGTAGGAAATAGACACTTAGCGTCTTGAAACGGGTAATCAGTTGTAGGATATAGATGTTCAATTACGTAATTTATGTAATCAGATGTAGGAAATTGATATTAAATGAGTACTTTCATCCTCATGTGACATATACTTTACAAAAAATGGTCTTCCTCTATGGATTCTCAGAACACTGTAAATCTGTAATCAGTTCTAAGAAGTAGATATTAAATGACATCAAATGTATATCAGTTCTAGGAAGTAGATATTAAATGACATCAAATGTATATCAGTTCTAGGAAGGATGGATGGATGGATGGGTGGGTGGGTTTTGGGTGGGTGGGTGGGTTTTGGGTGGATGGATAGGATAGGATAGGATAGGATAAGATAGGATAAGATAAGATAAGATAAGATAAGATAAGATAAGATAAGATAAGATAAGATAAGATAAGATAAGATAAGATAAGATAAGATAAGATAAGATAAGATAAGATAAGATAAGATAAGATAAGATAAGATAAGATAAGATAAGATAAGATAAGATAAGATAAGCTAGGATAGGATAGGATAGGATAGGATAGGATAGGATAGGATAGGATAGGATAGGATAGGATAGATAGATAGATAGATAGATAGATAGATAGATAGATAGATAGATAGATAGATAGATAGATAGATAGATAGATAGATAGATAGATAGATAGATAGATAGATAGATAGATAGATAGATAGATAGATAGATATATAGATAGATAGATAGATAGAGAAGCAGACAGACAGATAGACAGACAGATAGACAGACAGACGGACGGATGGATGGATGGATAGATAGGTAGATATGCAGATAAGTAGATAGTTATGTAGTTAGATATGCAGATATATAGATACACATGTTTCTATTCCTGGAGCATGTGGCCATTGGAATACCAGTATTGTTACATCCAGTATTTATTTACTTTTTTTAATCCGCCGAAGACGGATGTATTGTGCCATTGGGGCAAATAAAATAGCAACACAATACATTTCCATTCTCTGGACTACATTCAGCTGGAAATCTTGTATTACCATTGTCCTGTTGCAAAAGAAATCCAGCGAGACTTTGAGAATGAACGCTGAAGAAGAAGAAGGAGTATGGTTGTAAAGATCTGATATAGCGAAATAGGTAGGCAAATAGGTAGGATGGTAGGCAAATAGGTAGGTTGGTAGGTAAATAGGTAGGTTGGTAGGTAAATATTTAGGTTGGTAGGTAAATAGGTAGGTTGGTAGGCAAATAGATAGGTTGGTAGGTAAATAGATAGGTTGGTAGGTAAATATTTAGGTTGGTACGTAAATAGGTAGGTTGGTAGGCAAATAGGTAGGTTGGTAGGTAAATAGATAGGTTGGTAGGTAAATATTTAGGTTGGTAGGTAAATAGGTAGGTTGGTAGGCAAATAGGTAGGTTGGTAGGTAAATAGATAGGTTGGTAGGTAAATATTTAGGTTGGTAGGTAAATAGGTAGGTTGGTAGGCAAATAGGTAGGTTGGTAGGTAAATAGATAGGTTGGTAGGTAAATAGGTAGGTTGGTAGGCAAATAGGTAGGATGGTAGGCAAATAGGTAGGATGGTAGGCGAATAGGTAGGATGGTAGGCAAATAGGTAGGTTGGTAGGTAAATAGGTAGGTTGGTAGGTAAATAGGTAGGTTGGTAGGTAAATAGGTAGGTTGGTAGGTAAATAGGTAGGATGGTAGGTAAATAGGTAGGTTGGTAGGTAAATATTTAGGTTGGTAGGTAAATAGGTAGGATGGTAGGTAAATAGGTAGGTTGGTAGGTAAATATTTAGGTTGGTAGGTAAATAGGTAGGTTCGTAGGTAAATAGGTAGTTTGGCATATAAATAGATAGATACTCCAAGAAAACTAGTTGTAAAGATCTAGAACATGAACTATATATCACATGCTAGCACTAAATTGACAGTAAGAAATACACAATAAAAGAACGGCTACAACAGCTACAATTAATGGAACTATTTATGAACATGGGCCACATTTGGAGTGCAGGGTTAAGGATAAGGCTTGTAGTTTTAAATATGCCCTTAATTTCTAGAAATGTCGAATAAAGGTGTATATAGAAAACACCTGAGTAATTGTTGTGAATATGTAAATGTCAGACATCCACGCTTCGTTAACTTTGATCTTTCGGTTTCGATCGGTGATGATGTTGGACGTGGAATAATAGAATACTGGAGTAAGATAATGTTGATGTTGATGTATTAAGAAGACTTGATGTACAAATATGATGATACGTATTAGTTAGTTATTCATCTAGGGCCAAAGACGACACATAAAGCGGATGTCAGATTTCCATGTCTCTCATTTCATTGCAATTTGCTTTAGATCTTCATTGTTTCTGATACCGATGGTGAAACGTTCCCTTGTAATAATTCTACGTAAAGTTTATTTTGGTCTTCCTCGTTTTCTCTTGCCTTTTGGTGACCACATCAAAGCTTGACAAGGGTGTCTTTCGGTATCCATTCGTAGTGCGTGTCCGATGTAATGATGATACGTATGACTGATATTTAATCCTACTAACGTGAGATGGTTGCTGATGTTTAATCATACAGTACAGTACAAGTAGACGCCACCACATAGTCGAGTTATTTCCCGTGTCTATGTTTGTAAATTTCTGTTCGCCATTTAATAATTTAAATATTTATTTATTTTAGAGTTTAGGTTAGGGTTAGGATTGTTTTGTTTTATATAACTAACCATAACGCCAACCCTAAATATTTCAATTATTAAATTATGAACATGAAATTTACAAACATGGACAGAGGAAATAATTAAACATGTGGTTGCGTCTACTTGTACTGTACCAGTCCTACTAACGTGGAATATTGGCTGATGTTTAATTCTACTAACGTGAAGTAGTTACTGTTGTTTAATCCTACTAACATAGAGTTATTCCTGATATTTCTTCTTCTTCTTCTGCGTTTGTTCTCAAACTCCTGCAGATTAGCAAGATGTTGTCCGGAAAACGGAATGCGTTGTGTCATGGTTTACAGCATTGCTGCGATATCTGCGCATTTCAGCCTGACACATCCGACTTCAGCATGACTTTGGGTCACTGACCCTATATGGGATGGGGCAGCCAACTCCATCTAATAACCTCCTTAGTCGCATCTTACGACATGCATGGAAGGTCAAACAGTGTTGCTATTCTTTGCTCTCCTTTCGGGCCCCAGCAACACACGGGCGTCCATATGTTTAATCCTGCTAGCGAAAAATAGTTGCTGATGTTTTATTATAATGTGGGACATTTGCCGATCTTTAATCATACTAACGTGAAATAGTTGCTGATGTGTAATCATAATAACGTGAAATTTCACGTTAGAATTTTGGCTGAGCTTTTTTAAGTGTTAATTTAAACTTCGATATTGCAAGTTCATGATCTGAGTTTCTGTCAGCTCCGGGTAGAGTTTTACTTGAATATATACATATCCTCCATCTGTGTTGTATTAAAATGTAATCTATTTGGTTTTTGCTTACTCTATCTAGTATTTTCCATGTGAACAATCTTATATGGTGTTTTTATATATGTTGTCATGTGACGTATTCCTTCCAGAACGTTGTCTTCCCAATGAACTCTCTGAACCTCTCTCTGTCTTGGGCGATGTGGCTTGCATTTTCTAGCGATGTATTCATGTTATCTTTAATGTCGTCAGTCCATCGTCTTCTTGGTCTGCCCCTTCTCCTCTTCCTAGGTACCCTTCCCTCCATTATTTGTATTTCTAAACAGTTTTATGTCTCTTTATATGACCAAACAGGCGTAGTTTTCTTTTTGTTATTGTGTTTAGTAACCAACACTCTGGAATATTCAATGTGTTTATAATATCTGAGTTTCTGATTTTATCCTTCCATGATATTCTAAGTATCTTCCTGTAGCATTTCAGCTCGAAGGCGTTGATCCTCTTTGCCGCTGTTTTACTTAGAGTCCATGTTTCACAGCCGTATGTTGCAACCGGAAAAATAAAAGTTCGTAACATTAGCACTTTCGTTTCTATTTTGTTGTTTTTCCATACGTTTTTCAGCCGTGTTATTTTGCAATATGTCATTGCCAATCTCTTCCTTATTTCTGCCATGCAGTCTCCTGTTTTTATATATACTAGAAGCAATGTCTAACGTTGCCCGGGCGAGACTAGAACAATATAAATAAACAATAGAATAATTGTGAATAAGTATCTTATAATATAGTAATGACTGGTTTGTTTGAGTTTCTACATACCTTTAAAGAAATACAAATAAATAAAACAAACCAATGGACGTGAATATTTAAACTTATGTAGTGACGACTGTGTTATTTTTGTGTACCTATCGGCAAAATAAATCCCGCTTGTTTCTGGTATTGAACAGCAAATTGAACAGTCAGTCACGTCAAACCAATAGTTTATTCCACAACACCACGAGGGCTGTATATTTAAGTTAAAATATTATTTATATTAAAAGCTTGTACTGTTGCAAGTAATGTCAAGGTGAATGAGCCAGTGACGTATGAAGGTTAAGGTCAAGAGTTTATTGCTTCATTACTCCATAGATATGGATTTTGGGCAGTAATTATCAAGATCTCACATACAGACTATCTGGTATCGCATAATATGACAATACTTAACCTCTGGATGCATGACAACCATTTTGATTGAAACAATTTGAACGTCGATTAAAAGTCGAGAATATTAATTTTTAGACCTAGCCATTTGTTAGGACAAATATTGACAAGGAATAACTATGCCGTCTGTTAGGCCTATATACTCTGTACAACTGACATATTTCTCCTACCTGCGAATCAAAGAACCACCATCCCACCATTATATGTATATAAATATATATATATGCCTTATAGAACACATTATCCAGAAATGAATGAATTTATTACAATGCAGTTTAAATGGAATGATATTTTTTTTTAAACCACATATTTATAGAAAATGAACAGGGATCACCAGTGTTACAGAACGATTGTCTAACCACCAGGCGACGGTAATCAGATCCTAACTGACATAGCACCGTGTACTTATGTAGGTTATGTTGTGTAATTGTCTACGCAAGGGATTCTGTGAATGGAATTTTCAAGCGTCACTTACAAACAGATACGAAATTGTCCGTTTTATGGAATCAATTACCAAACGAAATAGGACAAACGGTAGAAGACATTATATTTCATATGAAAATACATGGTCAACGTTAATTGACACGCCACAAAAACTGATATTATTTTTAATAATCGGTGAGCCCTTACGGACAAATATTGACAGTATGCGAACTGTGTGCCTCGGTCAGAGGATCAAAGTTCAACCAATCGTATTATTCGTCTGCCGTGTGTCCGAAAGGGAAGCAAAGAATAGCAACACTATTTACCTTCCATGCATGTCGTAAAAGGCGACTAGGGAGGTTATGAGATGGAGTTGGCTGTCCCATCCCATATAGGGTCAGTGACCCAAAGCCATGCTGAAATCGCATGTGTCAGGCCGAAAGCCGCAGATATCGCATCAATTCTGTAAACCATGACACAAATCATTCCGTTCTCCGGACTACATCCTGCTAACCTGCAGGAGTTTAAAAACGAACACAGAAGAAGAAGAAGTATCATTCGTCACGTTTAGCTGGACATATCTACATTAATTCGAAATTCTGCTACGCCATTAATATCTTCGTGTAATTTTCTACAGATTTTGAAATGTTTATTCGTGTGAGTTACAGAATGGAGGAACGTATACAACATTAGATAACAATGACCTACTGAATTATCCATATATATACCCCTTTCCCTCCTTCCATCCTTGGTCAAAGTCTGTCAAACTTTATGAGTCTTAAAGTTTTCCGTTTAGTTTACTGCTATTGTATTAACGAATTAATTTTGTTTTAGAGACCGATTCTGCTGAAACCAGGTGAAATTCCTTTCAAGTTTTTTTTTTTTTTAAAAAGTCTCTCTAGGGGCGTATTGTCAAATATCATGTCTTTGAAGAACTCAGAACTGTGAATCTGGACACTTTGTGAATAACACGGAGAACTGTGAACCCTAAAATAAAATTCTTCCATCTTTAATTTTCGATCTGCTAAGCCGAGAAAAATAACTATTCAAGAACGTGAAAGCTGATCCAGTTCTGTCAACTTTTATTTTATTTTTAATTACAGCTAGTTTGATGTGTGCTGGCTTGATCGGGTTGTGAGAGGTTCTGTCAGAACTAAATGTTGTATGCATTATCTTTTCTCCAACATTCAGACATTGCAGTCTATCTGCACATATTGTTGCTGGTTTGTTTGTGGATGTTCGCTCTCAAACTCCCAAAACCTTTCTTGCAGTAGGATAAAGGTCATACTACATTTCCAACAGAATGTATTCCAGAGAGCGGAAATGAGTTGTGTCGTTGTTTTATTTGTACACATTGTTCGATACATCCGACTTCAGCTAGAGATGTCATTGACAAACGGTTTTATTTACATACAAATATTAGTATTCCACACATTCTAGCTATAGTCCTACCTTTAGCCTAAACCATGTCCTAGCTATAGTCCTACTCTTAGTCTAAACTTGTCCTAGCTCCTACTTTTAGTCTACACTTGTCCTAGCAATAGTTCTACTCTTAGTCTACACTTGTCCTAGCTAGTATTACCCTTAGTCTACACTTGTCCTATCTCCTACCCTTAGTCTACACTTGTCCTAGCTATAGCACTCCCCATAGTCTATACTTATCCTAACTATAGTAATTCCCTTAGTCTACACCTATCCTAGCCATAGTCCTTCCCTTAGTCTATACTTGCTCTAGCTATAGTCCTCCCTTAGTCTACACTTGTCCTAGCTATAGTCCTCCCTTTAGTCTACACTTGTCCTAGCAATAGTCCTACCCTCAGTCTATACTTGCAGACCAATACATATTAACAACAACAATAATAATGATTAATCCCATAACACGCCCGGATCATAACCTGCCCAGATCATAACCCGCCCGAATCATAGGCGTGTCACAGTAAGACATGTGGTGCAGAAAGACCTCCAAGCATCTCTATCCTCTAACATTCTGATGAGTTTGGAAACTTCACATCCTGCCCAGTCCTTGATATTATCTATGATGTCTTCTTCTTTCCATCTCGTTTTCTTCAACCTTCACCACACCTTAAAGAATATATTAATTGGTATGCCAATGTATGTAAAAAAAACACATGAATCACTTTCAATACATATACTTGGCATGTTCATTACCTATTCTCTCGGAGTCCCTGCCTTATTTTTCCAGAAACGCTAAGTTACGCGGTACCCATTCGAAAAAAAAATGTTTTTCTAAGTACATCATAAAACACGATTATAACATTAATAGCGTCCCCCTCGAGGCCACCTCCTTGAAGTGGAGATGTAGAAGTGGAGATGGGAATTAGTTCAGCCAGCAGAGACTGGAAGTTAAGATTGGTCGGGTCATCTCTGACATCGACCAGGACTACAGTCCTACCCAATCATGCTCTAATACTGAAGTCGGAGATAATTGATCGAGAGACGCACCTGTAATCATTGTTTCACCCAACAAGACTAGATAACTAATGTCTTTACAACAAAATGACTTGTTCTGTAAGCAGGTTAAACTGAGAACGAGACGAAGAAAGAAGGTTAATAGTGTAAAAATAAGAAAGATGGTTCATAGTGTGAAATAATAAATAATGCTAATAGTGTGAATATAAGAAGGAATGTTATTAGTGTGAAAAGTGGTTACTGTGATTAAATTGGCCTATCTTCAAATCTCTCTTGTGTGTTTATTTTGTAATACTGTTGAAGCATTGGAGATGCTATCAATGTCTCTCGAAGCGGACTCCATTTTTATGTCATATGTATAAGTCTAGCAGTGTGGCGAAGAGATATAGTTTTCGTCACATATTGCAAAGGCACCAGGTTCAAATTCCAGTATGCAACTTGACAGTTCATAAAGCAATGTCAACCTAACAAAAGTAAACTATTGCCAAGAAAACCACTACAGCCATATCAGAACACTTTGTAGGTGGCTGTCGATGGGATGCAAGACAGCAGCAGAAAGATCATGCTGGTTTGATTTTTTGTGATTAGCTTTGAGGTTGGTGTCCAGCATGTGCATACGGGAATCATTTCTTGTACGACTGGTCCACCAACGATATGGTTTCAAACTTTAACCGTTCAGTGCAAGTGGTTAAATTACTGAACTTATTGGCTACTATCGTCGAAATCGAATGTGTCGGACCATTTGCTCAAATAAAACGACGACACAACTAGTTTCCGTTCACTTGACTACATTCTACTGGACATCTAGTAGGGCCATTGCTCTGCTATAAGAGAGATCCGGTGTGAACATCTAGTAGGACCATTGTTCTATTATAAGAGAGATCCGGTGGGAGTTTGAGAATCTACCGAATAAACTACAGCCAAAATATTCTTGATTTATTGCTACGTCCTGATTAGGTATGCTACTAACTTACTTACATATAAAGTCATATACAATACGTGGCTAAATTACCGTTTCAGCAGAGGTAACTGTTAAATCTGGCTTCTAATAGATAAACAATTTCACCCCTGAAGGAGGAATATTCTCGCTGACAGTATCCTACACTTGTTAGGGAATGTCGCTATATGGGGGTCTGTCCATAAATTAAGTGAACATTTAGAAAAAGAGTGGGTTCAAGTTGACGGTTAGTGGCAACCTTGAAGGAAGAGTCTGACACAAGTTTATTTACGAAATTTGGTGTTTATTATATAGAAATGATTATTTTACAATATTTTCACAAAAGATCTGAAAAATATCATGTATTTTTTTTGCTTATCTTTATAGAAACAATTTTGTATGGGGAAGTGGGCTCAATTTTTGATGACATAATTAATCAAGTGAGTCCCTGAATTCTGTGCAGTTTGTTGACATGGAAGGAGGGGGGGGGGATAAATTTAAATTTGTAAAAAAAAACTATTAACGCAATTTATGGACAAGAGCTTATGGCAATTAAAATTGACAACATCCGCTGAAATCAAATGGGCTGGACCATTGGCGCAAATAAAACGGTGACACAACGCATACCACTTGTCTGGACTATATCCTGCTATAGATCTAGTAGACCATTGTCATACTACCAGAACATTCTAGCTGTAGTTTGAAAATGAACGATAAATGAAAACAAATACCATCTACAAGTATCCATGAATGAAATAAACCATATATCACTTATCACACATAATCTTACATTCACAACATGGTGTATGTTGCAATATAAAATCACGATCTGAACAGATACAGTGTTTAGTATTACCGGACCAACCTTGAAACATGACAGAATTGACCACACTTAACGATGTCATTATCTACTTACACTACACTAAATTCTAAATTCTAGTATTTCCTGACACTCCATCTTCTGTTAATATTATCGTCCTTTTGTTAAATGAATGCAATGTAAGAGAAAACTGAATTGCTGAAATTGACAAGAATAAGGCAAATTATATTGTGTTTTTGTGTGTTAAAGTGGAAACCCCACCCTATGCAAAGCTAGCGAGAATTCATGTGACAAACAGATCGAAGATGTCAGCGCGCGACATCACTACTTTTAATGCTACTATTTAAGTAGTGGTATCAGTTGTACATCAGAACAAGTGAGAGGTGTTTCAAAAAGGATGGTGAGTAGAAGGGAGTAAACGAACACCCAATATAGGGATATGAGGTGGCAATAGCACATATTATTGTAATCCTATCAAAATCTGAGTTGGCAGGAGCACATATTATTGTAATCCTATCAAAATCTGAGGTGGCAGGACCACATATTATCGTAATCCTATCAAGATCTGAGTTGGCAGGAGCACATATTATCGTAATGCTATCAAAATCTGAGGTGGCAGGAGCACATATTATCGTAATCCTATCAAAATCTGAGTTGGCAGGAGCACATATTATTGTAATCCTATCAAAATCTGAGGTGGCAGGACCACATATTATCGTAATCCTATCAAGATCTGAGTTGGCAGGAACACATATTATTGTAATCCTATAAAAATCTGAGGTGGCAGGAACACATATTATTGTAATCCTATAAAAATCTGAGTTGGCAGGAGCACATTCTTTCTACTAATATCGTAAGAAGCGACTGAGGAGGTTTTATGGTGTAGTTAGCTATCCCATCCCAAATAAAGTCAAAGCAACCTTGAAGCCGGATGTGTCGAACCTAAAAGCGCAGACATCGCAGCCAAACTATACGCAATTACACTACACTACGCATTTTGTTCTCCGGACTACATCCTGATAATGTGCAGGAGTTTGAGAACGAACACAGAAGAAAAATAGAGTGCACACTATTCAGATGAGAGACAAGGGAACATGATACTACTATTAGGATAAAAGATGGACGTGTTATGATCCACTTTTTATAACTTTCTATTCGGAACGGTTAGTTATCTGATCTGAGAGAGGCATGACATATCAGCTGTAGGGACCTGTCTGCTGAAATTAAACATGACCTGAAATGTTCTTTTTGTATTATTTCCGTGCATTTTGTTGGTGGGCCTTGGCAGTTTTTTATGAGGTTACAAGTATATAAATAGTGACCAACAAAAATACCATAATAATAAAATAGTAACGAATGAAGGATTGTTTACTTTTTGTACAAAGGTCTTTACCACCGACGGTCTCGGTAGAGGCAGCTTTGGGCATGCATAAATAATGACTGACAATTGGACTAGACGTATCTCCACCGGGATGTGATAAAGTCTTCAATAGTGTTACACACAGAATCAATCATGGATATCACATTTCTGTAATATCTGTTGTGAGATATGCATGAATGCATCACTTATCGATGATGTTTTCAAATAGCTATGTGACGAGTTCTAAATATTTCAGTAGTCATTCTTGAATTCGATACTCACATCTTGTCTTCAATGTCAAGAATTGGAATTATAGCTGTACATACGTTATGTCATTAATTAGAGAGTGTGGGCCTCGAATGTTCGCTAGTTGTTGTCAGTGAGGGGTGGGGGGAGCTCTTAAAACTGGACGGTAATATATATATATATATTAATTTTTTTTCATTTAAAATTTAAGTTGTTTGCATTTAAACATTTGTGTCGGTAATATCTGAAAAAATAATGTTTTTCTTTGTGTACTTTTACTGTCAAAGTAAATAAAATTTGGTTAAAAATGTGTGACATAAGGAAGCAGGGTGGTGTCCTTGAATTCAGGACAGTCTGTTGAGAATTGGTAAAACAAATTAGCAAACAAACTGTTTCACATACTTTAAGAACAGCCCCTTACTAGTGATGATGTTAACTCTTTATACGCGGTATATGCTAATGCAGTAACTACTTAGCTTCTCTCGACAGTGATTACGTTGACAGTGTTTTCTGAAAATAGTTATGGCAATATTGGGGATTGGGCTGCTGTAACTGGGAATATTTTAAAATAATTAGCGGATATTAGATCAATCATGCCCATACAATTTCATGTCAGATCTCCTGGACAAGTTAAGTCACATCTTTTATGCTGACCACATCATTCCTATATACGCTGTTAGGCAATGAAAAATACCGAACTTGCACCATATTCCATAGTGCACCTCAAAAGCATGTAAAAGAAAATTGTTGGCTACATTAGAAATTGTTGGCTACATTAGAAATTGTTGGTTACATTAGAAATTGTTGGCTACAATAGAAATTGTTGGCTACGTTAGAAATTGTTGGCTACATTAGACATTGTTGGCTACATTAGAAATTGTTGGCTACATTAGAAATTGTTGTCTACATTAGAAATTGTTGGCTACATTAGAAACTGTTGGCTACATTAGAAATTGTTGGCTACATTAGAAACTGTTGGCTACATTAGAAATTGTTGGCTACATTAGAAATTGCTGGCTACATTAGAAATTGTTGGCTACATTAGAAATTGCTAGCTACATTAGAAATTGCTGGCTACATTAGAAATTGCTGGCTACATTAGAAATTGATGGCTACATTAGAAAGAGAGATGATAGACAAGAGCTAATGAACAACAAATATTCCAATTGAACCTTAACAATAAGTAGGAACTGGCAAATACATAGTGTCCTACTAAATGCAATGATAAACTCGGAGGTTTCGTGTTGAAGGATTTCAAGTTAACAGACCCCTGGCAATTAATAAATTGATACGGGGGAAAGGGAAAAAATGTTCTTGTGTATATTATATGTTGTATGTCTGTATGCCCAGTTAGTACGTCCTGTTTTATGTCTTGTTTGCATGTGTATCCTGTTTATATGTTCTGTTTGAATGGCATGGGTGTGTGTAGGAATGCTCTGTTTAAATATATGCCCTATGAACGTATGTCATGCGTGCCTGTTCTGCTCATGCACCATCTGTGTTTAGAATTGAGACAGTGTGGTACAGACTAAATCTGAGTATATAGATCAGATATGTGAATATCTCTAATCACTGAAACTCATCATAAAAGCACAGTTTTTCAGGACATTCGGTAGTAGAATGTTAAATGATTCACCAGTTGACCAGCAGACTCAGGTTTCGAATCCACTCGTTTTTCGTGTTTTGAAATAAAAATTACTCGAGTGGTTCACCCTGCCACCAGGAAGTAGGGTACCAAGGCTTAAGTCGTGGGAAGGTCGAGGAACAGCGCCATTGCTACCGAGAAAATGGAACAGGCGACGCTAGCCAGGCAGTTTCTGGCCAATCACAGACTAGACAGCTTAACACTTATGGGAAACGGTATGCTATGAGGTATGTTTATATTGTATTGTCCAAGAATGATTTGTTTCTGCCACAGAAGACGCACAAGAATGTCACGTCACTGGGTTGTTTCTCTTTTAATTTTTGTCTTCGTTCTTCCGCTCTGATCGTTACCGAATTAAAAAATGTCATTGAACCATTACGCGGGCCAGTTCTTCATGCAACACGATCCTCCGCCAGGCTATCCTGTTTTTTTTCCGGCGTGATAACAAATGCATTCATAGACCTTTTGAAGACGTCTTTGTATCACAACTTTGCTTGATCTGCTAGTTTTTCTTGCACATAGTGGGAGCTCGCCATATACTGATGGTTTGGGATGCGGCTCTTACTCACCCTCTGAATGTGGCATAGTCACATGCGTCTTTCATGATCAATTGTGGACATTATTGATGGAATCTTGGCCTTTTAAGGGATAATGGCGTTTTTTTCTTGTCGTTTGATTTTCCTGTCATTTTATGTTCTTGTCATTTGATTTTATTTCCACAATATTACAAAGCGTTTAAGTGAAAACTATTCAGCCTTTCTTTTTACCACGAGTAAGGTGTCCATGTTGCACACCCAGAATCTATAATATATATATATATATATATATACATACGGTTTACCATAGTACATGTGATGTAAACTTGAATAATGTGGCACAAATGAGAAGCGATATAGCATAGTATTATTTCCCGTCAAAATTAATGCAAGGGATGCCATAAGTGTCCTTCACATAGTACCTTCGTGCTGATGAACAGCATAGCGTCATAATTGACAGTTTAAAAATAGCCCCACCAACTATTTATGTGACGTGTCATTTATAGAACATTACCCTCACTGTAGTTCTGCTAACCCACTATTGACATACCTGTATTTATATTTCAAAAGAAGTTATTAAAATGTCTATAGACTTTTCTAATGGATTGTTCTAATAGTTATAACGTTCTAATAGATTGTTCTAATAGTTACACAATGCTATAAATAATCACATTAATAACAGAGGGCCTATGAAGTATCTGTGCACTCACGTCATACGGACCCGAGCTAAATATCCATAATCCATGTGACGTAGTATCACCACTAGTGTAAATGAGTGCACAGTGACTTTGTAAACCCCCTGTATATGCGTTACTATTAAATTTCTAGTTCCCCTGTATCAGCATTACTATAGACTTTGTAGACCCCCTGTATATGCTTTAAAATTTTATTTGTAGTTCCCCTGTATATGCATTACTATCGACTTTGTAGACCCCCTGTATATGCGTTATTATCGACTTTGTAGACCCCCTGTATATGCATTACTATTGAATTTGTAGTTCCCCTGTAAATGCGTTACTATCGACTTTGTAGACCCCCTGTATATGCGTTACTATTGGTTGCTGGAGCTAAAATTAAAGTATGTCCGGAATTGATGTGAAAATTCCCACTTAATATGATTACATCACATCGAATGTCTGAACGGTGTTCGTAATTTAATAAATCTTGTCAATCGTGAACATTTTGTAACACTGGCCAAACTGAGTGTCTCTGAGCGGGTAAAGAAGAAAAGTAGAACCTTTAATGGATGTTTGATTTATAAATATGCCTTTGATCACAGTGCGGCAAATAAATTCTAAAATAGCTATATTATTATCAGTCAATACTAATTGCCCTACTGTGTCATTATTGCTGTGTGGTACTTATTATGCTCTTGCTTCACAGAAAGAGAATGTGGAAGTGTCAAGTGATGAGTAGGCATTTTACATAACGACTCCAGAATATGGAATTTGGAAGCACCGTGGATAATATAACGCAGATATAGGCATATCTCCCTCTGAGTTGGAGGGTCGGACCGAGCATGGTATTGTATATAGCAATAAAGCGTTTTGCCGCTTCTGTGTCTGCTTGGTACAAACCACGTCTGTTACGGCGAAAGTACTAGGTTCAAATCTCGCCACAGGTAATTGTGTATCCGGAATGTTCATAAAGCAATGACAAACTACTGAACATACTTATATTGCCTAGCAAAACACATCAGCTAAAAACATTCTGGATTGATAGTTACTTCATGAATAGTATAAGCTACCAATGTATACTCTATTCACTCTAAGAATGAAGTGGGGCAGACTTCTGATTGGTTGTTGGAAACAGAACGCACAAATCGATTGTTAAGTGCGAAATAATATTGTTCTAACTGTTCGTTTTCAATTCTTAAATTTCGTTTTTAAATGTTCTTTTTTAAATGTTTAAATATTGTTTTTAATCTATTTTAATTGTTTTAAATAATATTGTTTTTACATGTCAATATCTGTTTAAAAATAAACTGTTGTCGCAGAGTAATGTGAGTGTGTGTTTTGACCCATTTCATTCCTAAACTGAACAGAGTATATCAATACGTTAATAATAACAGAAAGAATCAACACGTATTTCTCGGACACGTAATGAAAAAGGAAGGCATGGAGAACATTGTTACAACCGGTACGAAAGAAGGCAAGAAAGATCAAGAACGACAACGTGAGAAAATATTATGTAATTCTGTCTCCTTAATAAAACTCACTGATTTTTGTAGTTCATACAGTGTCCCATAGAGTTTTGATTCCAGTGTTGTTTCCTCTGACCAATACGTCTGCCCTGGCGTTTCATGCTCAGAACACTCTTGAAGTATATGTTTGGCACTCTGTGCTGCCTGTCCACATGTACACATGGCTGTGTTGCCAATCTTTGTCACATTACCTTCGGGTAATAAATGCGATTAGGTAAAATTTACATATGTCACATTACCTTCGGGTAATGAATGTGATTAGGTAAAAATTACATGTCACATTACCTTCAGGTAATGAATGCGAATAGGTAAAAAATTGCATATGTCACATGACCTTCGGGTAATGAATGCGAATAACAATTGGTAATGAAAATGACTTCAACAGGAAAACAATGTATAATTTTCACGTGATAATTACTTTTGGTGTTGAAATTGGAGACAGGATCACTGTTAAAGTTAATTGTGAAATATATTTCTGTTAGCAGTTTGTGACATCGTTTTCTCACATCTATTATGGGATTTATAGTTATATGATGTGAGGACAAGATCTTGAGATATCTCACTTTTCTACGGATTATTTATATAATGTTTAATTATATCACCCTATACATGATTATAATTATATTTATTGTTATTTTGTATTTTGTATACATCGCCTCTTTTTTTAATGAAGGTTTTATGCCAAAACGTCACCCATTTTTGTTCTTATTCTTTGCTATATCATTACTTAAGTATCTCATCATTATTAGTAGTACATTTGTGTAAAACATATATTCCTATATATATATGCATAATAATGACTTGTAGTTTATTCCTCGACATTAAAGATAACATGAATACATTGTTGGAAAATGGAAGCCGTATCGCCCAAGACAGAGAGGGGTTCAGAGAGTTCATTGGGAAGACAACGTTCTGGAAAGAATACGTCACATGACAGATAATTTATTCCAGTACGAAATTTTAAGCTGTTGGTTTTATTTTAATAAGTCGAGAACTCTACAACACACCACACAATTAAAATACCTAATTTAACCTGTTATATACTAGAGAACAACTCGACAACACACCACACAATTAAAATACCTAATTTAACCTGTTATATACTAGAGAACAACTCGACAACACACCACACAATTAAAATACCTAATTTAACCTGTTATATACTAGAGAACAACTCGACAACACACCACACAATTAAAATACCTAATTTAACCTGTTATATACCAGAGAACAACTCGACAACACACCACGATTTAAAATGTCTAATTTCGTCTGTTTTCACAGACTCGACATGATTTATTTGATTGGTTCCAGACGTATTTTGAATCACTACTACATTTATAGAAATAGAGTGAGCCACGCCTCCATTTATAGAAGTACAGTGAGTAACGGCTACATTTATAGAAGTACAGTGAGCCACGCCTCCATTTATAGAAGTACAGTGAGTAACGGCTACATTTATAGAAGTACAGTGAGCCACGCCTCCATTTATAGAAGTAGAGTGAGTAACGGCTACATTTATAGAAATAGAGTGAGCCACGCCTCCATTTATAGAAATAGAATGAGCTACGACTACTTTTATAGGAGTAGAGTGAACACGACTACGTTTATGGAAACATACTGAGCCATGACTATATTTATAGAAGTGATTCAGGACTACATTTACTGAACTAATATGGTCATCTACGGTCACATTTTACAGAAATATATGACCCACTACACCGATACATTATAAAATGTAACTGAATATCATAAAATAATAACTGTATGATATCAATGTTTCATTATAATATAATTCAATTCAATTTCCACTAGCAATCTAGCAATATATTTAATGCGATGAATGAAACAAGAATCCTTCTTGTTCTTACAAAGATCTGCTTCTGTAAATATTCTATGGTTTAAAGCCTGATGAATGTAAGGCTTCAGTGTATTCAATGGGAGCAAGAAATATATAATTACTCATATATTTAGTGATAAAGTAACTACGTGTTACCAACACCTACTACTATAATTAAAATAGTGCTAAACTAATTTTAATGAAATGAATAAGGGCAAAAACAGATGATGTTTCGATTTGAGAACTTCGTCTGGACAAACATGTAATAAATATATATTACATCTCATATTTTTATGGGCTTCATTCGAAATTTTAAAATTATGATATTTGTCCCACTTTAAAACAAGGGACTAGAAATGAAAATTTTATTAAAGTTAATGATTTTGGCTTTAATATTTCAACCAGCGGCCTCACAGAAAACCCTTAGAGGACCCTTTCGTGGGCCGCGAGCATTCGTTCAGAACCTATGACTTTCACTAAAAAAAACAGGCAGAGAAAATATTTCATGCATGAAAACGAACGATATAGACACAAAAAAACTTATGTGAGGAATAACACCAAAAATTAGACCTCAATATTGTGCTCGTTTTTCTTCCCGTCTAATCACACTTTCTGTCTCATGGGTCATCGATCTTACATTTTAGATCATCTGCGCGCGCATATCGATTTCAACTTAGTGGGTGTGCAAACTGGAGCTTCCTGGTGTTTGTAGAATTAATCTCACGCTGATGTTGCTGCTGTTAAGCTGTCGTTTCTTGGAGAGAAGATGGGACTCAAGTCGCCTTGTTGTTGTCTCTCATTGGCTTATCTCTCCAAAAGTCTCAACGTCATTTTTATGTTCACATTTGACATCTTATTCTTCTTCTAAGTTCGTTCTTAAACTTCTGCTGTATAACAGGACATAGTCCGGGCAGCGGATTGCTTTCTGACATGATTTACAACTTGGTTTGTGTAGAAATGACACATCCGAGTTTAGAATAGCATTTGTGTCATTTTTTACCTATGGGATGGGTCAGTAAACGTGAAATTCAAACCTCCTTCATCACTTTCTGAGGGAGGTTGTTTGGGGGGGGGGGTGAGGTGACACACAACCTAATTATCTAGGTTTCAATTGAATTTGTACTCGAACCTTGAGCCACTAGAACAGAAACCACGTACATTAGCCGCTGATCTGACGTAGTGGTACATCACTACATAACATTAGATTAAAATGAAGACGCACAAGATGTAGTGTTCAACGGCCCTTCGGAAAGTACAACATATTTAGTACAGAATACCAATAAATACGTTTTATCGATATAGTAACCACATTCTAGCTCTACTTTGTTTTCTACTGCAGTTTTCTCAAGAAAAGTTATCAACACCCTATCAAGAGTGAGGTATACAAGTTTCTTGGAACCATCCCCCCCCCTCACCTAACATAAAGTTACATCTACAACTCTGAAATGTTTATTTCAAAGTCACATCCTGCTCAAAATGTCCCCTAGAAAAGTCTCATACAGCCGTCAAAGGCCCCCCGCCCAAGCACATTCCCATTCAGCTCTGAAAGTTCCCCAGCAAAGTCGTATCCAGCCCTGAATGTCCACTATCACATCGACACAAGAATGCGCCCTTTACCAAATCCAGCCCTGACAGCCCCCCCCCCCAGCAAAGTCACATACACAGTCATGCATGGCCCTTTGTGCAGCCACATCCAGCACAAAATGTCTCCTTGCAATGACACATTCAGTCTTAAATGTCTCCTAGCAAAGTTTCATACAG
This sequence comes from Meghimatium bilineatum, assembly GCA_034231615.1. Taxonomy (NCBI): domain Eukaryota; kingdom Metazoa; phylum Mollusca; class Gastropoda; order Stylommatophora; family Philomycidae; genus Meghimatium; species Meghimatium bilineatum. Next base: position 58,323,418 of record CM067316.1, read on the forward strand.
CCCTAAAAGTCCCCAAGCAAAGTCACAAATACAGTCTTGTATGCCCCCCAGGAAAGTCATATTCAAACCTGAAAGGCATCTAACAAAGTCACATGCAACCCCAAAAGTCCCCAGCAAAATCACGTCCAACCTTAAATGTCCCCTAGCAAAGTACATCCAAACCTGAAATTTCCCTAGCAAAGTCACATTCAGCCATAACAGTCTCCTAGCAAGTCCACATCCATTCCGAATGTCCTGTAACAAAGTCACATCCAGCCATGAAAGTCCCCAATGGAAAGCTACGTCTATCCCTGGACATTTCCTAACAAAGCCACATCCAGCCCGAAAAGTCCCCAAGCAAAGTCACAAATACAGCGCTTCATATCTGTAAAGACAAGTTTCTCTTTTTTCACGCCATTGAGGCATGGTGAAAAATACTGTGCTAGTCCGTATTTTTCATTGACCCGTCATACCTGGTGATGAAGTGGTCAGCATCAAGACCAGGTCCTGCACTTTCCCAGAAGATATAGTACTCATTTTCTTAGGATGGGTCTATCTAGGAATAGTTGGTTATTTAAAAATATTTCCACTTGAATTGTTCAATTTAACCTTGGATTACCCGAACAGGAAGCACATCACTAACAACTGAACCACCGCAGCTCTTCATGCCCCCTAGCAAATTCACATTAACGAAACGCCATTATGGAAAATCGAATAAGCATGATATATGCACAGGTATCACATGTTTGTGAAATAAATGTTATTATTAACTTATTCGGTAGAGATAACAGTTTATACTTAACAAATAACTCGACGTAATACCCATCTGAACAGGACACACCTGTACATTATCTGGTGATATGAAGTATTCATGTGAAGTCTGAAGAGATTTAATGACATGATAAAAATCGATTGAGTGAAGACTTTAGGGAAAGGCATTATGCATTTAGACATGGAGCATTAATGCTGAGTACATTTTCCATAGCCATGGCGTTGGTCTAGAATAATATAGGCTTAATATTGTATGTTTAATACATCCACAAAGACAAGTCCAGGGATTAAGATATGCATTTGATGATGATGCTGTTCCTTCTTCGCAAGCGAAGATGAGCATGACATAAAAAAACATTAAATGCGATGAAAAAAATGGTGATTAACTAATTTAGTTTGTGAGTTTATAGGTGTCCGATGAGTCCGATTCGTGCACGGAAAGTTCTATTGCAGTGCATGCAGAAGTGCTGAAGGTTCAGGGTAGAAGAATTTTCGGATTTGTCCTTCCGCTTCTTGCGCTTCTGGATTGCCCGCAGTGTTCTTTCTTTTTCAAATTTCGTGATGCCAGCAGTGATCTAGGTGTGCCAGGCTGAGCGATCAAGTGCTGTAGTCTCCCAGGAGCTAGGATCGATGCTGCAGTGCTTGAGAGAGATTTTTGAAATACAGGGTCGTTGACACGTGATTAAACAATAGATTTATGGCGTACGACAGTAGCGTAGAGAATCTCCCCATGAGCTTTTACAGTATAAGACTTATTGGCAACTGGTAAATCCAACCGTCTAAAATGATTCATTCATGTATTCACTTAATTTTCATTGGTTCAGCGCGTAACCGTAGTGATCAACGACATTAATGGAAATAGCCACATGAAGACTGGATTTCCTATTAGCAAGTAGTTCTTATATTGTAGATGGTCATGGATCTCAGTGTATTTGTTAAGCCGCGTTCCTGGCGCTTAAGATATCTCGAATTCCAGCGTTTATCTTATTTACAAGTTCATATTTAAGAAGGATCCTATGAATTATCGTTTGAAGCTACGGAGTTATACGCTGCAAGTGGTATTCTTGACATACGGCATGTTCCTTCCATACTTTCTATGAAAGTTTTAGAGTACGTGTGGGACATCTCTCAGAGAAAATGATAAAAACACATACTGCTAACGTCCAGAAATGTCTCCATATAACGCTTCAGGTGAGTTTTATAAATAGTTCTAGACGTCGATGACATTATTGTCACGAATGCGTTTTAGTGAGTAAGAAATGAAATGGTCCAAGTACTCTGTCTATCTCTATATACACACAGTAAATACTACAAGCTAGCAATATGCACATCATATATCTCTAACGTCTCATGTCGCCTTGAGACATTTTAAGTTATTTCCGAATTATCAAGATCAATGATCTATGTTTATAGAGAAATTATCAATATTATTTTGGGAGTGAGAAATAAATACATTGCAATAATAAGAGATTTTCACAAATAAATGTCGTCATAAAAACATCACATTGTCTACGTTCGCTGGTGACTATTGACAATATAAAACATGTGTGCTCATTGAAAACACACTTCAAAACTGATATTGTTTTACTTCTCATCAGATTTTCATTACTAGACACAAAGTAGACACAAAGTAGACACAAAGTAGACACAAAGCAGCACATTAAAATCACAGGAAAAGTTAATGAGTCATCTGAAAAGGTTGTTCATCAGAGAGTGATGCTGTGTATATCGTCACTGGAAATTGGTGAAAAGGTGCGACAGAAGAATGATGAATTAGTTTGCCCAGAACTATTGGCTGTATTACTGGTAGGACTCATTAATCCTGAGATACTGTCGCATAGGAAAACATTCTGGGATTCAACATGGAAGCATACCCACCGCTAACATAATGATGACTTTAAGACAGAAAACCTGAGATAGCAAACCTGAGATAACAAAACTGAGATAGAGAACCTGAGATAGAGAACATACGATAGAAAACCCGACATAGCAAACCTGAGACAGCAAACCGGAGATGGAAAACCTGAGATAGAAAACATGAGATAGAAAATCTAACATAGTAAACATGACATAGAACATTTGACGTAGCAAACCTGAGATCGAAAATCAGCGATGGAGAACCTGAGACAGAAAATCTGAGATAGCAAACCTGAAACAGAGAACCTGAGATCGAAAACCAGATATAGGAAACCTGAAATAGAAAACCTGAAACAGAAAACCTTGCATAGCAAACATGAGACAGCAAACCTGAGATAGCAAACATGAGACAATAAATCTGAGATAACAAACATGAGACAGCAAACCTGAGACCGGAAACCTTATGTTTTTAATTTTCACCTCGGTTATAATAATAAAAGTGGTTCATTGCAGGAAATTATGTCAACATGTTTCAGACCTGTGTTTTTGCGTCTCTCTAGTGTGTGTGGCCGCACATCGCAGGCGATGATGTCAACATGTTTCAGACCTGTGTTGTGTCGTTCGCTAGTGTCTACAATGATGACTGAGAATTTCAATCCCGACATATAATCCTAGCATATAATCCTAGCATATAATCCTAGCATATAATCCTAGCATATAATCCTAGCATATAATCCTAGCATATAATCCCCTGCCACTTTTAGGACATCTATGAACAGAATCGGACATTCGTCCGTTTGTTGTTCTGTCAGTTTGGGAAGAACGTTTCCACTGTTGTTCTGAGATGTTACGCTGCTCGGCAAAGGAAACACATTTGACCGTGTTGCTGCTCCACACTGGGGATTTTCAGGACTGGATGCGACTTTGCTGGGGGGACTCCCAAGATGTGGCGTCGATGTTTAAACTCTTTTAGAGACACTTTGACTGAGTTCTGTATGCATTTCTATTATCCACAAGTCACTTTCTTTCCCTTGACAAGCTCACCATACATCAGATGTTTGGAGATGCCTATGTCAGGCATGAGCACACAGGTACGGGTATCTTAGTTGGTCCTTCGTCATCATTGTCTAAACGATTGGGACGTTGGCTCTGGTGAGGTCTTCATCATTGTATAAACGATTGGGACGTTGGCTCTAGTGAGGTCTTCATCATTGTATGAACGCTTGGGACGTTGGCTTAGTGAGGTCTTCATCATTGTATGAACGCTTGGGACGTTGGCTTAGTGAGGTCTTCAGTATTGTATGAACGCTTGGGACGTTGGCTTAGTGAGGTCTTCATCATTGTATAAACGATTGGGACGTTGGCTCTAGTGAGGTCTTCATCATTGTATGAACGCTTGGGACGTTGGCTCTAGTGAAGTCTTCATCATTGTATGAACGCTTGGGACGTTGGCTCTAGTGAAGTCTTCATCATTGTATGAATGCTTGGGACGTTGGCTTAGTGAGGTCTTCAGTATTGTATGAATGCTTGGGATGTTGGCTCTAGTGAGGTTTTCAATTTATCCTGAGACGTTTCCGTATACTTGTGTGAACGTCATTTCACACTCTGTCGTGTCTTCTGTAGACCTACACTTTCCAGTTAGCACAAATGTATAGAAAAATAGTGAGAGCAATTGCGCAATAGACTTTTAATTCTTTGACGAGGCTAATGCCCTTCCGTTCCCACAAATTGTCGTACAGTCTGCCAAATGCAACAGCAGCTTTACTGATTATGTTGCTGAGTTCCTCATCAATGAACTTCGACACCTTGATTACTCAACTGAGACAAATGCTTTTGTCAGAAAAGCTATCAGCTGTTAGAGTTACATGGTCACAGCTAATGGTATCACGTCATTATCATCAATGAGCCAGCAGGCCTTATATTGGCTATTGGTTGCAGTTGTCACTTATTATTGATGTATAAATGCTGAATTATTGATGTATAAATGTTGAATTATTGATGTATAAATACTGAATTATTGATGTGAAGGACGAGATGTTCTATTCAGAAGTAACGTCAGTTGAACCTGACTTGAATTTCAGTTATTATTTGAGTCACCGTCAAATAGAGCTGATACAAATTGTATTGAACTACATGTATATTGAAACAGATTTCTTCAATCTTGAATATTCTATATGGAGCTTAGGCTTCCTAACATGGATAAAATATTTATATATGCTTCATCTGAAAAACTCATGTTTCTTTTCATGCGTTATTTATATGTATTTCCATAGAACGTAGGACTAATTGGTCCGTGCATCACGTAGGACTAATTGATCCGTGCAGCACGTAGGTCTACTTGGTCCGTGTTTGTGTAAGGACCTCATGGAATTTACATAAATATCTAACACGTGTGTTACTGTTGGCTGTGTCGCGGTCCATATTCATAGTGATTTTGAATATACATGTTAGATTTGTCTTGACTAAAACAGCATCATATTTAATCATGCTAATTAGTCGAAGTGGTAAAACAATTTTAAATCAATTTGCTATACGAATTGGTGTTAGAGGTGACTTTTTTTTTTTTTTTTACAGGGCTCAAAATACCTCCTAGCAGATTGAATTGATTACCCGCCGAAGACGGATGTGTCGGGCCATTGGCGCATATAAAACGGCGACACAACGCATTTCCATTCTCTGGACTACATCCTGCTGGAAATCTAATAGGACCATGGTCCTGCTACAAGAGAGATCCAATGGGAGTTTGGGAATAACGCTGAAGAAGAAGAAGAAGAATTGATTATACTCGCGTCAAATTATATATACTTCGTCCGTTTCAACAAAGCGGCACTCCGCCTGTCGAAAGTACCGATAATAGCACGTAACTCCCTAGCTAAGTGCGATAATCTTGGGGGAAGGGGGGGGGGTCCAAAAAGTACACTTTATAAACAAGAAGTCACCAGCGGGATTCCAACTAACTATCTTTTAATAACAAAGCGAACGACGTAACCACTACAAAAGAGAGATACACGAGCCTGGTTAAAATTTCGCATGCGTTATTTGTAGCAGAAGGTGATAGTTGCCATTTCAATTGCCAAAAATTTGACGAAAACTGATTTGTAGTACCGATATCGGATATATAAATTAACTTGTAGTATCCTAGGCATAACTACATACTCTACTGGAGAAATAAACAGGACATTTTTCTGGAGATGGATAGGCATACATTCAGAATACCAACGGAATATCAATACCAATGTAAGATAGGGATTGTTCTTGTACCCACAAGGTAAAAGTAAATTAGCTTGCCAAAGAAATACCTGAAGGAAAAGATGGATGCTTTGAATTTTGATTTATAGTGAAGACTTCAATTATTAGGTACTTTATATCTTACTACTTTATAACAGCATATAATCTTGGGGAAAACTCGAGCAAAGTGAAGTCAATTAACATCACTTTATAAGCAGGATTTTTAATATGTGTAATCAATATTTCACAATATTTCAACCTCGAACGTGACTAATATAAAAGTACTCAAAAACTTGCAAATTACTTTGCAAATGATGAAAAGTTCAGTAATGAAGACGCGCACACGCAAAGCGGGAAACAATAACCAGAGACAGCACAAATGTCAATTAGAATTCTTTCTTTGAAGTTCGTAACATGACATCGAAATTATAATCACATACCAGCTGTACACAATGTCTGGAATACGGCAAATTAAAATTTACAATCATTCTTTTTTTCTTGAAAAAACTAAACTTAATGTCTCTCTGGAAATAATAACGGTAAACAGAACAAAACATGATAAACAAGTTGCATTATTTCTATTTGTCGAGCTCAGAGATATGCAACCGTTTGTATCGGCTGGATGAATGTAGATTGTGGAACTTCGTAAACTCAGGTATTACGGGTACATGATGAGACACACAAGTTGAAAAAAGATGTACTTCAAAGCACGGTGGAGGGTGGAAGAAGACGATGTTGAAAAAAAAGATGTGACTAGATAATAGCAAAGATTGGACATGGTGTGAAGTTTCCGAACCCATCAGGATGATGGAGGATAGAAATTTGTGGAGATCTTTCTGCGCCAAATGTCTTAATGTGACACTTCTATTACCATAACAGGTTATTGGTTATTACTATTGTTATTAATATTTTTATTATTAGGGACCAAACCCGAAATAAAGGAATGACGAAAACGGATGTGCTGGACCTCGGACGTACAGGTGACAAAGTGGCCAACGGGGTGCAAATAATCACAGTTCTACTGTGGAACTTGCAGCACAACGTACTTCACGCTCCCAGGTGAAAATCACACGATAATTTCGTTGTGGTTACTTGAGAGCGAATGCTGAAGCTGAAGAAGATATTGTTATTATTATTGTTATTATTAGCTTTCTTTTTTTTTTACTGTGGCGTGGATTAACAAGCTTTATTAGAAATGACATCAGTCCCTATAAAAACCAAGTATTTTGTTATGAGTCAGGTGCTTTTGAATATATTACTTTGAAATGAGACGTGCGGGTCATTGACAATGACTTATGGGGTCCTGATTGAACACACGGGTCGTATTTTGTGCTTGTTTAGTTGATGAAAAAAAAAGAAATATAATACTTTTTATGTAAAGCATGTATTACTGTAAACTAAAAAGTACCAACGTAGAAGATAAAGTCAACGACAAATTGAACGAACTACTCTTTGCAGACGCCCAAGTACTAATAGCGACATCAGAAGAACAATTGCAATAACATATTAACAGATTCCACGCAGCGTATCAAAAATTCAATATGAAGATTAATACTGAAAAGATCGAAATGATGGCAATAACACAAAAAGAAATATCACTATATCCATTGATAATCAACACCTTAAACAGGTACAAAAGTTCGACTACTTAGGAAGCATTATATCGAGTGCAGGGAAAAAAGTAGAGAGATACAAAATAGATGCACCAAAACATATCAAATCCTATGACTGATGACGCGTATTTTTACGAACAAAAATGTAAACATAGACACTGAAGTTGCATTATACGAGGATTTATATTATACCATCACTGTGCTACCAGTGCCAATCCTGGAAAATAACAGCACAAGACAAAAGAAAAATAGTGACAGCAGAAATTACTGTCTACGAAGAATACTCTGAGTGTCATTAAAAATAGAATTAGAAATGATAAGATTAGACAGATAACCAAAACAATACCAGTATTGAAACACATCAAGTGACAATAGATCAAGTGCTTTTCATACCTTCCAGATTTTCAACAGACAGCATGCCACAAAAGGCCATGACACATAGACATCACAGCTATAAATCCTGGGGCAGACCATGTAAAAAAAACGATCACATAAATAATAAAGGCCACGGAAACAAGCTCATAAACAGCATACAAGAAGGCCATCTCCAGAGTAATGTTTTACCCATTACACCGCAAGGCAAATTATGACCCACCGCATAGAGATAAATAGATGTATTAATACATAGTTAGTAAGTACGTAAAGTAAAGTAACGCATAGGATTTATTAATGCCGTAGGAGTGTGAGATGTTAGCAATCTCACATTTCAGTGGTTCTGCAAATGAGGGCGGTAGCCATCTCCTCTACCTCGCAGTCTTTACTTCACGGATTAATCCGGTACCCATTTAAGGTTGGGTCGACCCGGGAGCCGTTGCGGGAGCTGTCGCTAACCACTGCGCTACGCGGCTCATGGGCACATTCATTCATTCATTTTCCTTTTGCGCTGAAGTTAGCGCATAGGGCAGAGGCCAGATCTGTCCAATTCTGTCTGTTCAAAGCTATTCTGTGCAGTTCTTGAATAGTATGAATATTGGTTGTTTTACTTTCTCTAAGTATTGTTCTTCTGAGTGTTTCTTTACGTCGACCTCTTGCTCTTTTGCCTGCAAGTATCCATTTAAGAGATTGGTGGTGTATTCTGTTGGTGTCTGCGCGTAGGACATGCCCGATGTAGGACCAACGGCGTTTTCTGATAACATCTATGGAATGAACTGACTTCTGTTACACAAATCGGTCTGGACTTTACGATGTTAGTTGATTAATCCAACGATCGACGAAATGTCTCAGTACACATACATGCTCTTAATGACGGATTTTGAATGATATTATAGTTACAATAGAGGTAACACACTTATAAAATCTTGGCTGTATGCTTATACTAGAGTTAACAAATGTATACCATTTTGTCTGTACGATTATACTAGAGTTAACAAATGTATACCATTTTGTCTGTACGATTATACTAGAGTTAACAAATGTATAACATCTTGGCATACTAAAGTTAACAAATGTATAACAGTTTGTCTGTATGATTATACTAGAGTTAATATTTGTATAAAATCTTGGCTATATGCTTATACTAAAGTTAACAAATGTATACCATTTTGTCTGTACGATTATACTAGAGTTAACAAATGTATAACATCTTGGCATACTAAAGTTAACAAATGTATAACAGTTTGTCTGTATGATTATACTAGAGTTAATATTTGTATAACATCGTGGCTGTATGATTATACTAGAGTTAACAATTGTATAACATCTTGGCTGTATTATTATACAACATGTAACATATATCTTGGCTGTTGATTATCGTGTTCTTATGGTCCATGTCGCGTGGCGTGTGCTGTCAACCATTTCTTATACCGATATTCTCCTATGCCTTATTACTAGATTGTCAAGCATCTTCTCTCTTGGTCTTCCCCTACCTCTCTTGCTTTTCAGCTTTCCTGCTGTTATAATGTGTTCCATCTTTCCTCTTGTCATGATGTATCCAAACAATGTAAACTGTATGTTTCTGATGTGGATAAGCAGTTGTCTTTTTTAATTAACTTCTTTCATGATATCTTCATTACGCATTTTATCTGTCCATGGTTTTCTTAACATTTATATATAAAACCACATCTCTGTTGACTAAATATAATTTTTTACTGTTCTACTGAGTATCCACGATACACTTCCATATATAAGAATTGGTTCCATAGAAAGTCTAAGAACTATCTTTAAAACTGGTAAAGATATATTACATATGATGATCTTCATGTCCTGAAATGTTACTTTTGCTTAGGCTATTCTACATCTCACTTCTTTAATATATATTCGGTGTATTATACGTTTAGTCGCTTGGTGTGCAGTAATACTGTGCCGTGTCAGAACGTTGGTAACTCTTTCAATCCACCTTCTTCTTGATCTTCCTCTGTATTTTGTTGTTTTAATTTTCATGTTGTATGCTCTTGCTGCTGGCTAATGCAAGAGGAAACAGCCAAAGTCATAGATACGCAATTGGCAAAGGAAACTGCTTAGTATCAAGTTGTGGATTTCATTTTTGATGAATTTAGGAACAAAACTAAGAAGTTATTATTGCTTTTACAGAACTTTGTGGCGACCTTGTAACAACTAGGAGCTGGACGTCTAGTTCAGTTTTCTCAGAAATGGGCTGCTGCCTTCTTTTCAGCCATGTCATAGGACGCGACTAAAGAATGATGAGAAAATAGTCTATTTCTTTCCATTTCTCTCTCATCTGATCTCTCGTACCATCCTCTTTCGCTCGCCCATATTCTATGTATGCTAACACTCATTGCCTGTGGCCACTTCTGAGGTAAGTATCTTAATGTATCCTTCATTATTTATCTCATTCTTACTTGCTACCTTATCCCATTTTCACTCATCATCTACTTCTGTGCACTTTCCCCTCCTTACCCTCTTCCTCCCCACTATGCTTCTGCACCCGTGTGTCCTCCGCTATGCATTTGCTGTCTCTCTTTTCATTTCCTCCCTATTATAGTCTCGTTTGCCTCCATGTAAGATTCGTTACGCTGTCTATCGTTTGTCCTGATGAAGGCATTTCGGTCGAAACGTCGTATGTCCCTGTTTCTCGTTGTTAGGTTGTTTTATGTTTGATTTTGGTAACACATCTACCTATTGTATTTTATTTTTGACATTTGCCCTATGTTACTCCAGTCACCTACTTCCTGGTCAGGGTTGTTACCCTACACCGGACATGTACCCCTTAAAGAAAGATGAGAGAAGCATTGCCAACCTGTCACTTGTAAAATGACCAACGTATATTGAAATATTGTTTTTTTTCATGTCACACTTGTAGGTGGCGGACATTGCTGCATGTACCATCACTACCGGTGGGTTAACACGTCCGACAGATTGATAAGGCAGTTAACCTAGAGGTTTATATTACGCTCCTGGCAAGACATGATGACCTCGGAAATACTGTCACACAGATATGCCTATCATCGTTGAACCAAACATGCACCTACATATCCCTACACTACTACTATGTCATTTATACAACAATCTGTATACAGGACAAGATGTCGCTTCGGTTACTCAATAGAGGAGAACCTGTATTTCGTCCAAAACAGCTATAAGTTGTTAAAATCCAACTGTTCACAGATAAAGGGAGTATGTCAGCATCATCATTCTTATCATCATCATCATCATCATCATCATTACCATTACGATCAGTCGTCTTTATAGTTCCAAGTGTCCTGCTCTACTTTCATATGACTGAGTGTTTGAACCCCACGATACCCCCCCCTCCAGCCTTTCTTCTGAATTACGTTGTTGTGAAGATTTATAATGGAATTAATAAAAGGAAATTGGAATAGCAAGAAGAAAATTGAAATAATAGAAAGAATTTCGCAGAACAAAAACAGAGTTGACAGAACAAGAAAAGAATTAACAGAACAAGAATGGGATTAACAGAACAAGAAGAGGACAAACAGAACAAGAAGAGGACAAACAGAACAAGAAGAGGATTAACAGAGCAGGACAGACAATGAAATAACAGGCGGAGAATTCAAAGAACAAGAAGATTAACAGAGCATGAAAATCGTTGTTTCTGAATTTCAGAACAAAATGATAGTTATTTGACGTGGTAATCGTCTTTTATATAATTTTACTTGCATAAAGAACACCTAAAACACATATCTCAAGATATAAACCAATCAAAATATACAGCCAAAAAACAACGAATAGACTTACCCTAGGGATCACGTGGCCACTGAAAACCAATCACAAACATTATATCCGAGTTGCCATGGAGAATAAACTTTTTATTCCACATAAAACGATGAACTTTTGATAAAACATTCAAAAACTTGTCCTAGGTGGTGAACCACCTACTTGCAGTACTTTAAATCTGACTAGACGCTGTCACACCTCCGTCAAAGTGAAACTGGAGATAAAACGTTGCATATAATTAGTATAATTAACTATAGCATTAGTATAATTAACTATAGAATTGGTATAATTAACTATAGAATTGGTATCATTAACTATAGAATTAGTATCGTTAACTATAGAATTGGTATCATTAACTATAGAATTAGTATCATTAACTGTAGAATTAGTATCATTAAATATAGAATTGGTAGCATTAACTATAGAATTGGTATAATTGACTATAGAATTAGTATCATTAACTATAGAATTAGTATCTTTAACTATAGAATTGAGAAATATTTTTTTTTAGTTTTATGGATACTTGTGCTTCGTTTTTGTAATTTACTTGCACTGGGAGATTGGTATGCTGCGAATATCAGCATTCGAACTCAAGTGTAATAGGACAATAATGAAACAATGTGGGACAGAAAAGATAAGAAACGGTGAGGTTTTGAATATGCTGAATATCGAGGAAGGATTACTACTGGATGAAATTGTACACAGAAAACTGAAATATTTCGGACATATAAAAAGACACAGTTGCATAGAAAGACACATCTTAGTCTGGAAAGAATATGTAAAATGAGAGAGAGAGAGAGAGAGAGAGAGAGAGAGAGCGAGATAGGTAAGGTAGTGAGAAACACTATTTTCGTTGATGACCAACAACTTCAACGGTGAAAGAATTCAATTATTTTGAAATATCATATCATCAAGTGGGAAAAGCACCAAAGAAATACAACATAGATACAACATAGATACAACATAGATACAACATATCATACCAGATCTTAGCGTTGATCTCTCATATTTTCAAAAACAAACATGTCAACATGAACACAAAAACCGCACTATATGAAATGATCATCATACTATCACTTTTCTACCAATGTCAAACGTGGACACTAACAACAAAAGCCAAAAGAAAAAACTTGTTACAACAGAAATTATTTGTCTACATAGAATTCTCCGAGTAGCAGGAACAGACAGAATCAGAAATTAAAATATCAGAAGACTAACAAACACAATGCCAATCATGGATTATATCAGAAGACTAACAAACACAATGCCAATCATGGATTATATCAGAAAACAACACATTAGGTGTTTTTTATACGCATCCAGACTACAATCAGATAGCGCCCCGCCAAAATGATTACTACATGCTGACTTTGCCATAGGCTGACTTTGCCATAGGCTGACTTTGGAAAAGATGGATTACATAAATAAAAGAATCAACGAAAATAAACATATATGAAGCACACAAAATGGCCGTTTCCAGAGACCTCTTCTACCCATGACGCTACAAGGCATAAAGAGGTATAAAGCCAAAAGAAAAAAAGACTTGCACTGGAGTTGTTGTTTTTTTTTAAATGGGGGGGGGGGGGGGGGATAGCGAATGCTGTAGGTTGAGGCAGTCGAGAGGTCAAAATTGAAATGTGTCATATTCATTTCGTGCTTGGTCGTGTAGGTGTTCAAGACAACGGGAGACCGGATCGGTTGGCCAGCACTGTGTCTGGATGTAAACCAATGGCACGTGTAGACATTTTGAACTCTTTACGAGAACACCACGAGCAAATGAAACTCATAAGGTGATGAATCATTGTCCATGTTAAAGAATAAAGGAACTGGGATTGAAATGCAGCGTTGCCAACAATAAATATACTGGTGTTTTAGCGGAATGTTTGTCAATCAAGATATAACTGCAACTGTCGGTCATCGTGTAACCATGACAGCGCTGCGGTAAAGACCTGTGTACAGAAAGTAAACACGACCTGAAAGGCTGATAATGGATTATTTTGTAGGTCGGCCATGACTTTTTTGACATACGATCTCACGTATATAATTAGCGATCAAGGAAAATCTCGACAATGGTAAAGAATGTTACGAATGAAGTCATGTTTACTTTCTGTATACAGACAGTGTGGTTGTTTTCGGAGTGTAATGATGCTAATGTGACGACTAACTTTACAAGCTACCTCGCATTCAGCTCACATTTCCAGCTATGTTATTAGCTGTCGACACAGAGTATAATCCAGATAATATATCCAGTTACAGGCAGTGAGGGTCCAGAGGGTCCAGCACCCAATCATGATTGTAAATGTGTATGCCTGCATCACGAGCATTGATCTTCAGGTTTGGAAGTTCCTATGGGAGATAATGGAACAGGAAAAACAGATCCTCTTTTGTGGTGACTTCAATGCGAAAGGTAAATCATGGGGCAATAGTGCTTCGAACAAACTGGGAAGAGAACTTGAGGAGGCCCTGACGTGATACGGACATGGTGTGCCTTAACGATGGTCGTATAACAAGGATGGCAAGCAGGGATGGTGATGATGATAGCGCTATCGACCTGGCATTGGTGTCATCAGCTTCTGTGGCTATCTGCAAATGGGACGTGCTGGGGCATCATGGCAGTGACCACCTCCCATGTGTTGTTCTCTTAAAAAAATAATACATGCAGATAAGGAACACCCGTTGCATTCCGAAATACAGAAAGTTAAAGGCAGCAGACTCAAGAGAGGAAGGTCGTGGATGGGACGTGCTGAGGATGTAATACAAAGCGTGTGCCGATTACAGGATGTGGCAGCTGGTGCGGAATGGATAGGTCTACCCACAGATTTCGAAACTTGTTTGAAAGTAGTAATATAACTTAGCAGGGAATGCAGAGAATGGTGTCCCACAGCTGTGGAGGAAGAAGTGCAGGCTTTAATCAGTGAGAATACCAAAGATGGGGATGTGATTATATACACTGATGGATCTGTAATTAGCCATGTTCGCAGTGCTTGGGCCTTTACAGCTCAGTGCGCAGGTAAAACGATCAAGGAGGAAAGTGGTGCCTTTGCGGTCACTACGAGCAGTATGACCATGGAGACTATGGCGGTGACCAAGGCATTTGAGTGGCTACGCACACAGAAGGTAACGCAGGTCTGCATCTTGAGTGACTCTATGAGTATGATTAAGAAGGTACAAGTGGGTCTCGTTCGTGAACAGTGGATTGAGGCCTTGAGAAATGCGAGCTTGAAAGCGGTTACATTTATTTTCGTGCCGGGACATGTGGGCGTTCGAGGCAATGAAAGAGCGGATCAACTGGCATCGTGTGCGATTGTGGCACAGGGCGATGGGGCAATAGATCGCGCTGACGTTTTGAACTCCTTAAGAGATATAATACGCGAGAGTGAGAATAATGTGGATGATGATTCCTTTTCAATGTCTAGGATTAAAGATCAGGGATTGAAATGCGGTGTTGCTAGAGGTGAACATTTTGGAGGGCGCAGAAGAATGATGGTCAACCAGCATAGGACCGGTACTGTCAGCAGAAGTGTGATGGCGGATACACTCAATGAGAGATCGGAGCAACTATAGATGTGTCCAGTTTGCAGTGATGATGATCCGACGACTAACTAACTAACAGAGTATAATGAAGGTGACGAATATAGTGCTCGGAGTAAACTTTCTTGTGACTTGCAGTGTCGTAATTCGAAGGTCAGTCACTGATAAAAGTGCAGGAGCTAATCTCCGAGAACTTGGACTTCCATTGATCAGTCAGGTCTGCTATCCCCATGGGTGCCCGACTCTGTGGCGAAGTGGTATAAAGCGCGTTTGTGACGGCAAAAATACCTAGTTCAGAAAATACTAGGTTGATGGCTAAGTCCTGAATAGGATATGCTACCAACCAATTCCCGAGGGACAAGGAAGAGTTATTAGTTTAACTCTACTTAGATAATAACGAGCAATGGGCTTTTCTAAATTATGAAAACACTCGGAATCGTCGCAGAAGCCACTGTGTAACTGTTCTACTGTTGAAACTTGCAGATTATTTCTAGTATGCCGTAAGGATTGATTAACTATGCGAGTCCTAACTTTGGAACAATGATGGTAAAATACAGACCTCGGGCATAATTTTGCACGTCAAGCTATTTTTACGGGTCCATCTGACAAATCGAAAGTACTATTTACGCTGGCCCAGTAGATATATATGAACTTACTATTTACGCTGACGCACCAGATAGATATGAAAATACAATTTACGCTGGGCCAAGACCACAGAAAACAATACTTGCAACTCCAAAGGATTTTAAAAACTTAACATTTTGGTCATACACAACACACATTAAACACAGAATCTGACTCGTCAGCCCAAAAAGGTTACCCACCTATGTTCTAGATACATCGATTCTAGATTATTTATCATGTTCTAGACAGGGTGGATCTTATTTCCTCCCGTTTAGGTGTTATCTAGTAAACATGGCTGGACATTATCACATGATCAATATCTCCCTAGTTTGCGTGAGCACAACAAATCCCTCTCTTTTATTCGGTGGCGGCCCAGACAATTTACGATTCATGAGACTAGAATGTCACTCATTAACCTTTTGTATAACATGGTGGGGGAGGGGTGTCAAGTAAGGAAAGGAAGGGGTGCTTGCAAGATCCAGGTATGGAAAGATGCGTTTCAAAGTCTCTTTTAAGTCCTCACTAAAATACCTCACTGAAAAACCTCACTTAAAGAACTCACTGAATGTCTTTAACATAAACCATGATACTTTGGAAGATACTGCACGACACGGGGATGCATGGTGCTATACAATAAAACAAAACGGCTCATAAATTTGTGGCAGGAAACATGAAGCAGCTCAACAGCAGAGACTAGCTAAAAAGACACGGACAAACCAAACCCCATCTAAAGTGATCATACCATGCCCAACTTGTCCAAGATCATTTACGCACAGCATGAGACTTATTAGCCTCTACTGTACGTACAAGTACGTACAAAGACATCAGGCTGATTAGAAATATATATTGGGAACAAACTGCATCAATAAGGTGTGAAAACAGCCACTCTCCATACATAGAAATAAGAAGAGGGGTAAGACAAGGATGCATTTTATCACCAAGCCTATTTAATATCTACACAGAGAATATCTTTTTAAAAAAATAGAAGAAATACCAGGACTCAAGATCAATGGGAAAATAATAAACAACATTAGATATGCAGATGACACTGTTCTTTTAGCAGAAAGTGAACATGAACTACAAAGACTAATTGATCAAGTCAATAAATCAAGTAATGAATATGGACTGGATATAAACATTCAAAAAACAAAAACCATGATAATCAGCAAAGACACAGAAGAACAGGAGGTAAATATAAACATACAGGGAGAGAAACTACAACAAGTAAAACAGTATCAATATCTTGGACACATAATCACAAATGATGGCAGATGTGAAACAAAAGTTAAAAGGAGAATAGGAATGGCTAAAAGTACCTTCAATGACATGAGGAAATTATTAATATCTAAACAAATTACAAACAAGTTAAAAAAGAGAATTATAAAATGCTACATCTATTCCATATTAATGTATGGCTCAGAAACATGGACACTAAATAAACAATTAGAAGACAAAATTGATGCCTTTGAGATGTGGGTATATAGAAGAATAGGGAGAACATCATGGAAAGAAAAGAAAACAAATAAAGAGGTGCTAAAGACACTTAATATGAAGAAAGAACTACTAAGAGAAATAAAGATCAGGCAAATAAAATACTTTGGACACATTAAAAGACATGACACCCTATTGAAGACCTTACTTGAGGGTAAAGTCAAAGGGAAGCGAGCAAGAGGTAGGCAGAGATACACGTGGGAGAGTAACATTACACGATGGACAGGTTACAGTCTAGCAGAGTACACCACCAAGACAAGAGACAGGAGATGTTGGAGATACGTTGCAGCCAACCTTCGTTGCGGAGACGGCACTTGATGATGATGATGATGATTATTTCGTGCTAGACTGGCACAGTCAGAGATACCTCGAGATCTGAAAAATCGTAGATAGTATAGTACCGTAGATGCCACGATACATTTTCCAGACATAAATAACCAAACTGTCAGAGGATATTCGACAAGGTGGAAAGCGCCGCTGTAAAATACTGTCAGAGTATATTCGACAAGGTGGAAAGCGCCGCTGTAAAATACTGCCAGAGGATATCCGACCAGGTGGAGAGTGCCTCTGTAAAATACTGTCATAGGATATCTGACAAGGTGGAGAGTGCCACTGTAAAATACTGTCAAGAGGATATCCGACAAGGTGTAGAGTGCCGCGGTAACAAACTGTCAGAGGATATCCGACAAGGTGTAGAGTGCCGCGGTAAAATACTGTCAGAGGATATCCGACAAGGTGGAGACAGTCTTGCTGCGACAACAAAACTATGAAGCACAAATTTAAAAGTCCTAGTTATCTGCATATTCTCAGTTGCTAAATATGGACGTCAATCAATATATATTATAGATGCCCATGGAATACTCAGTAATCTTCTGAAGAGACACTGTGGCCTCTAGTTTCCACTAATATATTTATTTGTTGTCCTTGTTTGGCTTTGATATTATAGGAGTAACTCTATGTAGGAGGAGCGCGTAGCATAGTTGATAGTGAGCTTTCTTTCTATCACAGGGTTACAGCGTGCCAGGTTCGAAACCACGTCCGGATTAAAAAAAAATTCGGGTTGTGATTTCTCGCTTGACACAACCACTCCTCCAGTCGACTCAGCTGTAAAAGGGTACCTGACGTATGAGTTAGGGGATGTAAAAACAGCAAGGAAGGGAACTGGCCATCGCACCTAATAGTTGCTGTAACTTAGTACATGAAGAGTTATCTTCATCCCCAACGGCATGTTGCTGCCATGGGACATACTGCCATTTAAATACTCTCTTCCATTCTTTTATTGATAGATTCCTTTTGAATATGATGCTTTTCAGTTTCTATGAAGCTTCTTTTGTCTGTCCTAATGGAAAATCACAATAAAGTGAGAAACAAAACTGCAATATTTGAAATAAAATGTTATAGAAGAATTCTGAATATACCATGGTCCAAAAAGATGAAATATTTGGATGTTCTTAGAGAATTGAAAGTAAACAAAAACTGGATAAATAACAAGGATCTCTATTTAAAAAATTACAATATTTGATCATAGCAAACGACAGCCAAGAAAAGACAATTGAGGGGATGACACCAGACAACCATGAAGACGTCAGACACAAGATATCAAAGACCTGAATTTAACGCTCACAGAAGCAGAAAAGTTAGCTCAAGACCGACAGGGGTTAGGAATGACTATGATGACTGCTTCACCTGTCCATGATATATTACCTGATGATCATGAGAAGCGAACCGGATATCGCCTGCAATGGCGTACCATCGGTTATTTTTACCGTTGCCATCTCAATTCATCCTGCTCCTTATATTATTGATATTTTTTCTGAAAAGACTCGAGAATGACTACAAGTGTCAGTGGCTTCATGAAGCAAGGTACGCAACTAGTAATAAATTAGCTCATCTTCAAAGAAGAGTTATCTGTGTCACATTTATATATGGTGTAGTTATCATACAAACAGACAAGGGAAATAATACACAGTTTTGAGTTATGATCGTTTATTCAGAGTTCTACTTAGAAGAAAAGATAAAGTTATGCAGTAAATATAAAATATTGAGGGGAAATTTCTAATTGATTTGTTATGATACTCTCGCAGTCCCATGGTTAAGTACAATCAGAAGCAATTGTTACCCCAAAAAATATTGAATTCCGAAAATATACTGCAAAATGTAACATCTGCACTGACAAACTTGTAACATCTGAACGTCGACTTGTAATTTTTTGTTACATACCATGATAAAAATAGCAAAATAAACCATTTGTTTTATATTCCATGCCGTGTAGCGTTGGTTATTATATCTTTATTATATTTGTATGTTTCGTGTGCTGTAAATACTCTTTTGTATGGTTCATGTAGCGTTGGTTACCAAGTCTTTCCACAGCCTTCTATTTCGTTTACTGTCAATAATTTCTGATACCGATGTTCTCCCATGTTACAATACCAGGTTGTCTATTGTCTTCTATCTTGATCTTCACCTACCTCTCCTGCTTTTCATCTTGCATGTTGTCACAATGTGTTTCATCATTCCTCTTCTCATTATATGTCAATATGAACCATCTCTTTTTGATATCGATTAGCAACCTAGAGTAGCGGTTCTTACACAGTTTATTGTTACGAATTTCCTTTACATTATTTTTTCTTATGACGCCGACCCTCAAAATATGCCATAGTAAACATGCTCAGGAATTAATTGTCTGTGTACAATGATCGCAGTCAAACCCATGTTGCGATAATTAGTGCCTACCTGTGTGATTATTTCCCTTGCCTATGTTTATACGTTTATGTTTATCATTTATTAATTTAAATATAATTATATTTAGGATTAGGATTAGTTACGTAAAACATAACAAACCCTAACCCGAAAATATGAATATTTTAATTGATTATTGATTATGTATTTATATAATATTTAGATCAATTAAGCACACCATACGTGGGCAGGCAGTAATGGGATACAATAAGGAGAACGGGGGGTTGGACTGCGTCCATAGTACCATTATCTGAGTGTTAACGATAGCAAGTAATATCTGACATTGACAATGTAATAGTCATTTGTCGGCAATAAACTATACAATTAATTTGTAAACGCTTTCATACGCTCCATATTTTATTGAACCATCCACATCTGTGACCCACAAAACTTATTTATTTTCAATATATACCCATATTTACACAATCTAGGAAGTAATACCTATAGGCAAAGAACTCAATACAATCAACCTCAACAATAAATAATCAATTATGGAAACAAGTGCAGTAATTTAAATATCGTATATATGACGGCGAAAGAATGGACAGAGAGCTCAAGACAATAAAACAGAAAACCAACAACGAAAATTATGAACATACACCAATTTGGAAACAGAAATTTATCCCGAGAGAAACCGATAGATACTCACTTCACAAAATGGAAATCCAACAGGTAAATCTTAGAATATAAGTAATGAAGTTTTTATAAACACTGGAAACACACACACAAATGAACGTTTCGACCAAAAGAATTATCAAGATTACATACACAACAAAATACGACAAGAAATAACGACACTACTGATGTCTACATTACATAGCTAAATATGGAGGTAATCCGAA